>OX578136.1:74641229-75241229 GCA_951213105.1 Amaurobius ferox
CCGTGTTAAGAAAAAACACGAAATTTGACTTGGACCTATTCAAATTTTATTTTATTTAAAACATCTAATTCTCAAGACTAACTATAGATATAGCTTAGAGATGATAACTGATATAGTTTCAGTATCAAATTTTGAAGGGGATAGGGTGGTTCACTAAGCATTTTCCCTTCCCGTTTCGTTTCAATTTCAGTTCAAAAACTTTCCTTGAAACATATATTTCTCAGGGTTAGCTATAGATTAGATATAGCTTAGATAATGACTGATATGTATTCAGCATCGGTTTCCGGAGGGGATAAAGGGACTCTTTAAGGATTTCTACGTCTAGTTCTAGCGATGTCATTTCCGATTTTAAAAAAATTACCTTATCTTTTAAACATCCATTTTTCGGGATCTTCTATATATATATATATATATATATATATATATATATATATAGCTTAGATGATGGCTAGTAGGGATTCAGTATCAAATTTCTAGGAAGAATGAGGAGTCACTGAGGATTTCCTCTTCCAGTTCACTGTTTTTTATTGAAACATCTGTTTCACAAGATTAGTTATAGATAGAGCTTAGATAATGGCTAATATGAATTTAGTATTAAATTCCAGAGAAGGTAGGAGATTTAACTAAAGATTCTGAGGTTCAAAAATTTTCTTGAAACATCTATTTCTTAGTATTGACTATATAACTTAGATCATGACTGATATGGATTCAGCATCGAATTCCAGAAAGGTAGGATTTTCATTTCCGGTTTTGGAAATTCCACTTCTGGTTTTTTCAGAAATCCATATGACTATGAAATAAGTATACAAAAGAGAATAAAAATGCTTATTAATAGATCCGTCAAAAATGAAATGTACACACCATTTTCCACCTTATGTAGGCGCTTTCATAAATTACTTGTTTTATTTTATTTTTAAGTTTTAACACGAGTTAGTGCGTTTCGGGTTTTCGCTTATTGAGGCTTTGAACTGAAAACAAGGTTGGACTGGCCTAGCGGGCGACGCCCGATGGGTCGTTTTGTTTCGAGAGCGTTCCAATCAATATAGAGAATATTTCAATGTCATCCAATCATAATAACGAGCCGGGAATATCCGTGGGTATAACTGGTCCAGTTTATGTACAAAATAGGGTCTGGCACCTTATCATACAGTAACGAAGTGGGGGTCCGGACTGTCGAACATTAAAAATTTTCACGCCTAGCACTTTGTTAAACAGTTTGGACTGGCCATCTAACATTAGAGGTCTTCAATGGCCACGTAGATTAATTTTCGGGCTGGTCTGACCCTCAGGCCGAACACGGGCTGCGATCATAGCTGGACAGCGTCGCTTTCGGTGAAAACACTCATTTTAAGTTATTTATGATGATTCTATTTCTACAGTGCTAAATCGAATGTTTTGTTTCCAAGATATTATTTACTTTTTGGACATAAGTGGTAAAGCGTGATAAAATAATTTCGAGAGACATAAATACGGGAGCCAAAGTTAGCAAATAAACTGTTTAAATGCGTTTTCTACTTTTTATTTATTTTAAAGTAAATATTTGTATGGGTCTTTAAAATTCGTTTTTACTCGCTTAAATTCTTCCCGAAACGTGTCATTTCCTATGTCTTGCTGGACCAGTAAGGTTCAAAATCCAAAGTAAATATATCTCGAAAGATAACGAGCAACAAATTTGAGCTTCCTAGCTGGTTTTCGAGTTATTCCCCAAAACATGTAACTTCCCATTATGGGCCCGGGCTGGACTGTAAGATTCAATATCCAAAAAATCAAATATACAATGAAAGGCAAAATATGCTTAATTTCTGCTTTCTAGATGCGCTGGTTCTTAAGTCATTCCAAAAACATGCACCTTACAATCGCGGACTCAGAACGAGCTGGACCAGTAAGGTTAAAAATTTAAAGCAATATCATGAAAGACAACGAGCACTAAATTTGAGTTTTCTAGCTAGTTCTCAAGTTATTCCCTAAAACCTGTCACTTCCTGTGGTGCACAAAACAAAAAAATCTGATGTGGGCAACACATGACTTTCCTTATATAATGAAATGAATTTACTACTTTTACAGTAAAATAAATAGGTTTTTCTTCTAGTAGATACTAATATCCTTTCCAAGATATTGACTTTTCGACAATTAGTCGTCATTTTCATTGATTATCGTCATTTTTATCCATTTGGCGAGATTTTCGTTAATTTGGCAACATTTCAAAAAGTCGCCAAATTGGCGACATTCCGCCGATTTTGTCGCTAAAATCTCGCCAAGCGTTATGGACAAAGAAATAAGTTATATATATATATATGTATATAACATATTAAATATTGAATTTTCGACATATATTATATAACTATTATTATATATTTATATATTATATAACTTATTAGATATTGAATTTTCCACAATTAGTCGTCATTTTCATTGATTTAGCGTCATTTTTATCCATTTGGCGAGATTTTCGTTAATTTGGCAACAATTCAAAAAGTCGCCAAGTTGGCGAAATTCCGCCAATTTCGTCGCCAAAATCTCGCCAAGCGTTATGAACGAAGAAATAAGTTATTCTTACAGCAGATAAATTGGCGTTCAAATGCAAAAGTATTACTCAAAGTATCTTTTTTCATGAATGGAACGAGCTAGATCCACGAGAATGATGTCACCCAATTTATCGCATGATATTATATATGAAAAGTGAACATGTTTCTCAATAGGAAATATTTTTTTTCTATTTTATTTGACTTTTTGATAATTTTTTTGAAAAATGTGCAGTATCTCGAGAACGGTTCATGTTAGCGTTCTAAAATTTATGTCAATCGTTTTCTAATGAAAAATTACATAAGGAATGTCTATTTACGTAACTTTATTATTGGTTTTGAATTTTGACGATTTTTTCAAAATTTCATTCGAAAATTTAGGGGATTCTGAACATTCGATTGCGTATAAAAACAATAGGCTTCCAGTGTTTACAGATTGTGATTTTTGTACCAAATTTGGTTCGAATCGGTCCATTCGTTCGTCAGTTATCGTCTCCACAGACCCACTGACACACACACACACACACACACACACACACACACACATACTTTCACACACACACACACACAGACATCACTTCAAAAATGTTTGATTCGTGATCAGGGATGCTTGAAACGTGCTCTCCCGTCGAAAACTCGAATTCGAATTTTCGACCCCGTCACAATACTTTCCTTATACATTATGTATATAAGGAAAGTAATATAAGGTTATTTAAAGTTGGGTTTTTAAATATATTAAATTCAACATATATTAGCATGGCCGTAAATTGGTCGTATTCGTGGTACTCATTAAATTATACATTGCGTTATTTGCCGCTATTAAAACCCTACAATTATTTATCTTTAGCGCGAGTTCTGTAAAGGAATATTAATTAACACAATACTACTCCATAAATTGCACCGTTTTAACTTTAACAATAAATCATTTATTAACAACACAAAATACTTAATTACTTAATTACAACAATTATTCCTCTTGTTCGCGCCGGAGAGAGACAATGTGAGACCATTTGTTAAAATGCCTAAAATGTATTTAAGACCTGTAATATTATTTGAGAAACACATACCTTCAAGGCTGCCTTGGCTTGATCGCCAGAACGTACTTTGCCGATCATATTACTGAAATTAACTCGAATTGTAATTCATCCACTCGTAATTCGCAGATCATATTGTACTGCTGTCTAGGTGTTAATATCAAACACTTCTGGGGCCTGTAATCTGGACATTGTCGTTTTTGTAGAAGTCATACTGCCATCTCACTCAAAGTCTAAGTCATATCTCTCTGGAAGTCAAAGTCGTTCACTACATCTTATGTCGCATTTGTAGTCTACATATCTATATTTTCTGTGAGTATCGTACTCGTTCTTATGTCATAGGTTGTCGCTCTTTTTGCCTCAGGACTGACACTCCTACTTTGCTCTTATTAGCAGCCTTCACAGCAACGCCACAAGCATCTTCTCCATTGGTCAGCCTTTTTATCCAATGTCGGTCTTTAGATTTTCTTAACAGTTCTTCGACCCCTTCTTGTCTTGACACCCCTAAATTTGTGATTTTAGCTGACCTTTGGGTCACCATGCTGTAAACTTTGGCGTCATTCAGACTGGAGGTATTGTCTGATGTTTCAGACACAATAAATAATGTACATGAAACTGTCTCACAATAACTAGTGTGAGATCTACTATTTCTGGTCTCACACTTCCCATTACAGGTTCAGAACGGACTGGACAGTAAGGTTCAAAAGTCATAGAATCAAATATACAACGAAAGGCAAAATATGCCTAATTTCAGAGCGTTCTAGCTGCTCAAAATGCAAAGAGTCATTCCAAAAACCATGCACCTTACTATTGCAGGCCCAGAACTGGCTAGATCGGTAGGGTTCAAAATCCAAAGAATTAAAATATTTCAACGAAAGGCTACGATATACCTAGCTTTCTAGTTGTTGCACCAGTCTCCTCGAGTTATTCCCCAAAACATGTAAATTCCTATTACGGGTCCAGAACGTGCTGGACCATTCAGCATCCAAAGAATTAAAATATACAATAAAAAACAAGATATGGTTAACTTCAGCTTTCTATCTGCCCCGGTTCTCGAGTCATTTCTAAAAACGTGCACCTTGCTATTGTGGACTCAGAACTGACTGGACGGCAATGTTCAAAATCCAAAGAATAAAAATATTACCACTAAAAGTAAAGATATGCCTAATTTAAGTTTTGTAGCTGCTTCGCTTCTCGAGTATTCCTCAAAACACGCTACTTCTTAATACGGGCCCAGAACAGGCTGGAATAGTAAGTTTTAAAATCCAAAAAAATCAAAATATACAATGAAAGGCAAGATATGCCGAATTTCAGCTTTCCAGCTACTTCGGTTCTCAAATCATCCCCAAAGGACATGCACCATACTATTGTAGGTCCAAAACGTGCCGGACCGGTAAGGTTTAGAATCCAAAGAATTAAGACATGTGTACTTCAAAAGACAATGACGCAAGTTATTCACAAGAAATGAGTACATTCTTAAGGCAGTCCCAAGCTGCACATTAAGTTCAAAACTCAAAATATCAAAATATACCATAAAAGACAACGCCATTCCAAAGTTGAAGTCATGGTGAATAGTGAAACCTGATACATCAGGGATTCAAAGATTTCAAACGCAGCAAATGTGTGTAATGAAAACAGCTGATAGACACGTCTATCCGTCAACTGTTGTAACAGAGTAGACGACCCTTTCAGCTCTCGATAGATCATTGGCGGGGAGAGACACTTTGAAATATGTTTCTCCTGAGTAATTGCCACCTCTCTCTCGCAAGGAAAAAAGGAAACAGGCTCCAAGCTGAGCCAAGCCAAGACGAATCGTTTCGGGGAGCCTGTGCTGGAGCACTTATCCCCACATCTCAAATAGCAATATGTTGACTGGTGTTGAGTCTAGCATGTATAGCAATATGCTTTGGCGTTCCCCTCCAATGAGGACGCTGTAGGTTCAGTTGCTGCAAGTTGCTTGAGATGAGGTAGAAAATTGTCTTGGACGGCTTCGACCTGCAAGTCGGTACTAAGGAGGAGGGGGCGGGGCCAGTGCCTTAAGGGCAGCAAATAGAAAATGAGCAAGCTCAGAGGAAGCAAGAATTACATTTTTAGTTAAACTATTGAAAAGCTTTAAGTAACAAATTAAATGAACAGGTTATTTTAAGATTAATTTTAAGATTAAGCTGATGCAGTTAAGATTTAAAGTAAAATGCAAATAAATGTATAGAGAGTTTTAAGTTTAAGTTTATAGCAGAAGCTGGAGTAAGAAGACTGCACTGCAGTCAGGGCACCAAAGTTCTTGTGAGAAAAAAGAAGGCACTTTTCAGTGACACACAAATTAAATTTACAGATTACAACAGATTAAGTTATGGAAACGTGGATCTGAGTACTGGTCTAGCAGAAAAAACGCGGGCAAAAGCAAGCAGGTGGGTTGGCCAGTGGTTGGCCAGTAAAGTGAACGGGACAGAGTGGCAGCAAGTGCCGCCATCTGCCGGCGTTTAGGTTTACGAGACTCCTGGTTGTGGGATGACAAAACGACGTTTCTTCCATTTAGTACCATCGGTGCTAAACAGAAGATGCCTAGGCCTGCGCTTCCTGCAATAGGAAGGCGCGATAGGATTGTACGTCTGATCTACATCTCGCAAACAGGGTCTACTAGAATTAACTTTGTTAAATTTGAGTGAGTGGGCCGAGATTTGCTCGATTATTCCCGAGACTTTGAGGTCGTGATGGATTACTTCGTCTTGGACATACATAGGAGCCCTAACGATGCAACGTAAAACTTTATTTTGGAAAACCTGCAGTTTCTTAATGTGGACGTTTGCCGCCGACCCCCAAACTGGGCTGGCGTACAAAAATCCAGGTGCGATGATCTGTTTGTAAATAATTAGCTTATTATTAAGGGAAAGGTGGGATTTACTACCGAGAATGGGCAGGAGGGCACGAAAAGTTTTATTTGCAGAGGCTACTTTATTGTCGATATGATCTCCGTAAGTCATATGGGCGTCCAAAGTGACGCCCAAATACTTAGCGGAGTGGCAGAATGGGATAGGCTGATTGAAGATCTTTAAAACAAAGTTGTGATTTAATTCTCGGTAGTTAGGCTTAAAAATAACAACTGCACTCTTGGTAGCATTAATTTGGATTCTCCAGGAAACGAGCCAGTGCTCAAAGCTATGATTGATGTAACTTTGAAGTGTGTTAATGGAGTTGTGTGGAGAGCAACTCCGTGCGATAAGCGCTGTGTCATCAGCAAAGATGGCCAGCTTAATTTGAGGTATGGTTGGAATGTCGTTGATGAAGATGTTAAAGAGAAGTGGACTGAGGTTTCCTCCTTGAGGAACGCCGGCCTTGATTGGTCTAATAGAAGAGAGAGTTTTATCAACTCGTACGCGGAAAAATCTATTAGTGAGATACGAGTTGATGATAGCCAAAAGTTGAGTCGAAATGCCAAGTCGCACCAACTTGGTAATAAGCCCGGGCAAGTAAGTTTTATCAAAGGCTTTCGCCACGTCCAGAAAAACAATTGAAGTATACTGCCTGTTGGTAGAGTTTTTGTGAATAGTTTCTACAACCCGCATAAGCTGGGAATGCGTAGAATGCTCAGAACGAAATCCATGCTGATTGGCTGAAATTACGTTATTCGTCTGGCAGAAACTATTCAAACGTCTAAGCAACACTAATTCATAAATTTTGGAAAAGCTAGAAAGCAGGCTTATTGGTCTGTAGTTCTCAGGAGCTGAGAGATTTTGAGAAGTTTTTGGAATAAGGCAAACAACGGCAGTTTTCCAGCTTTGGGGAAAAAAGCGATGGTCCAACATATGATTGCACAGCATGGTAATCCAACAAAAGTAAAGGTCCGGTAGATTCTTAATGATGCGATTACTGATATTATCAAGGCCGGGAGATTTTTTGACATTCAATCCATCAACGATATGTAGTATCTCAGCCAGAGAGACTCTCTCCAAGTCGTTGGGTGCTTGTACTTGTAGTGCTCTGTGATTGGTCTGTTGTAATCGTTGTTCAGTTTCAGTGTATGTGTGGCTGAAGTTATGGTCAATGTGTGGTGAAAATTGGAGTTCCAAGCTGTCTGCAAACGCATTGGCTTTTTCCTCCGCAGTCTGGGCGAGTCCGTGTAGGCCATTAATGGGCGGAATTGATATTTTCTTGGTTCGAAGAGATTTAGCTGTACGCCACAGACTGTGATTCGTAGGTGTGAGTCCCTCGAGATGTGTACGCCAGCGTTGCTGGGTGTGTGTTCTGATCATAGCTTTGACGTCGTTTTGAAGTTTACGGAATTGTGCGCGGTAATCCGGGAACCTGGTGCGCTGCCAATCCTTCCGTAACCGGCTACGCTGCTTAATTTTTTCCCTAATATCACCTGGAAGAGTGTGATAATTAGGGCGTGATTTTTTGGGTTTTGAGGCTGCAGCAACTGCCTCCAGCAGAATATGGTTCATTTTGATGACACAGTTTTCTATGTCATCAGTGCTGGTAATTTTGAGAGGGGGGGGTGCTTTAAAATTTTGAAGAAAATGACGAAAGTCGTCCCAATTTGTTTGTAGCTCCGAGGGTTGATCTAAAGTGATTTTATCAAAGTTTAAGGTCAGTACTACTGGAAGGTGATCAGAATCCAGATTATTATCTGTTCTGACCGTGAAGTCAAATGGAATGTTCCGAAAAACAGCCAGATCGATTATAGTAGGGAACCTTCCAGCAGTGGTATGAGTTGGAGTGTGCGGAGCTACAATCCTACAGTTGGCGCACTGAGCCAATGAATTTAGAGCTCGGCCATACTGGTTCGAAGCTATGTCCCAGTCAGTATGGCGAGCGTTTAGATCTCCAGCAATGACCATATTACTGCAAAGTCCGAAAAGTGCTTCGAGCTCTGAAGTAGGAAAATTTCTATTAGTAGTAGATCTCGTTAATGGAGGGATATACACCGAAGCAAATGCAATCGGGACTAAATTTGGAATAGTAACCTTAATGAGCGTGGCTTCAAGCTTCGTGAAGACCGGGACGCTCAGACGATGATGCGGGATGCTGTTTTTTATGTAGAGTGCAGTACCACCAGACAAATTCCTAAAGTGGGCCGGGGGTCTATACGAGAAGTATCCCGTATAGTTGCAGATTGCAGGAGAGGTGGGCGAAGACAAGTGTGTCTCATTAATCATAAAAATGTCAAAATTATTATTTACCACATAATCACGCACCTCGTTGATTTTAGAACGCACTCCATTGGCGTTCCAGAAACCAACCTTAAGGGACTGCAGGTTAAAGGACTCCGAAAAAGAGAACACGGCAAAACCAGAAAGGGAGGAACACTGGTAAAGAATTACCTGAGCAGCGCATCATAGCGCTGATAGATATGGAAAACCATATCTATCTCTGTCGTAGCAGTACGGAGCTCAGGTAAGGCCTGTTTGAAGGCTTCCAGAAGGATATCTTTATCGTGGATCTGCCTCATGGCCAGTATCGACGATAGAAACGAGGCATAGTCCACATCCTTTGCCTGCTGGGTAGGAGCGCTCTGATTGGCTCTAATTTTAGGTCCGTGTTCTGATTTTTCATTGGCCGTCCTGGAATCTCCAGGAATAATGGCCTCAGTTACGCTCGTGCTACCTTTTTGCGAGCGAATATTAACAATTTCAGGGGGGTTGGCATTTATCTGTGTATGTCCAGACACCACTGAAGCGAAGTTTACGTTTTGTCTAATGCTAGCAGTTTGGAATGGGCTACCATGACTACCAGCTCTATATGCTGGGGCGCCTGGGTTTCTGGCCTGATTAAAAGAATTTGGATGCCTAAAATGGTTTGAAGGGGGTGCCCTACGCTTATTAGGCAGAGACGAGTTGCCCGGATTTCTTGGGCAACCGCGCCAGTTAGCGGCGGGATCGCCGTTACAATTGCAGCAGAGAAGGTACTCTGCTTTACAATCACTGGCGGAGTGGGGCCCTGAGCATCGCACGCATCTCAGCGGCAGTGTACACACTTGGCTACTATGGAAAAAACCGCAGCAACCGTGACACTGCGAGGCATAGCCCTTGCGACCAGTATAGGGCTCCAGCTTCACTTCTGTGCCTAATATTCTGTCAATAGCAAAAACGTCTTCTGGGTTAGTCCCAGGCTTAAGCTGCAGGTAATAGAGGGGCAAGGGATACTTGCTACCTCTCCTAGTAAGTCGAATAATGCTAATTACGGGGAAGCCCATGACTTCCATAATTTCCGTAATTGCTGTAGTATCAGTCGCCACCGGTAGACCTCGGATTACGACCTTAACAGGTCGGTCCTTCTTTAGGTTAAAAGTCTTGAATTGGACGCCCGATTTCTTAAGGAAATCGGTGCATTTTCTGAATTCGTCCGAATTATCGGCAAAGACCTTGAAGAATCTGCCTTCTAATTTCGGGTTGATGTTTTTGGCTATAGCCTTAAGGCTAAATAAAATTGAGGGCCAGTCAGGCTGGCTGGCGCTGATAAGAATCGGTGGCGTGGCAGGGGGGGGGGGCACAATGGCCTCGGCGCCCATTCCATTTCCAGTACTCATGTTATCATGGACTTTAAGTCCCTCATATCTATTTTTTAGTTTTAAAGCTTGTTTATACTCAGCATAAGTAACTTTATTTTTACTTTTAACTCTTTGGCCGCCTACTACGGTCCATTCACTATCAGAGTCAGAGTCAGATGAAGTCTGCTCTACAGTACGTCGTTTTTTACTAAGATTATTATTAATTTCACTATTATTAGTTTGCTCAGTTTGGTTATTGTTAATATTAAGGTTATTTACTTTCTCAGTGACCTCGAGGGTCGAAGGATCCACGTTTCCTGAAGGTTTAGTACTATTGCTTTCTGAGACGGGCCCTGAAAAGGGACTTGAAGTTGAGACTTTAGGAGTCTCGGGTTCAGCAGGGGGGGGGGAGGTAAATAATTGTAGATACCTACATTGCAGGTCTCCACCATCTTTAACAGCTCCAGCACCAGGGTCTCTCTCCTCCGTAGAAGTTCCGAGTAGACAACCTTTTCCTCAGGTGATGAGTTCCTCCTGGCTGCTTCGATCTGAATTCTCCTGTCAAGTTCACGTAAAGTATCTCTAGTCTGGTTAACTTCAGTTATGGTAAAAGTTCTAGTTGGTTCAACAATAACATTATCAGCAGCGGTAGAGGGATTGGAAGTACAAACATCCATCGCTGTGCCCGGCGCTACCGGGACACAGTGTTCCCAGATCTAGGGAATTTTCCCTAGATCTAGGGAAATTCAGAGATTTCTAGGGATCTAGGGAAGAAGCAACCAAATCTAGGGAAATTTTCAGAGATTTTTAATTTGTCATATTTACTACTACGTTTACAATTTTCAGTTAAAAAAACTTCTCAATTTCACATATTTTTGAAATTCTTAGAAAAAAAAAGATTAAATTTTTACTTTTTTCGGAGATTTTGAAACTAACTGTTTAGTTAACTGTAACCGCAATAAAAGGCTTATTTTGAATATTTTCACGAACTGTTGTCTACTACGATAATTCCGATTTACAATCTTTTCTTTAGTCGTTTTCCTAGGATATAGGGGTTTAAAACCCTTTAGAAGATAAGTAAAAATAACAGATTCCTACCTTATTTTTTTCCCAAATGTATGCGGTTATCAAAAAAATCTGAGGGTGTTGGAAGATAGGAAAATATACTTTCCCTGGGGGCAAAATTGTTTGCAGAAATTTTCTGGAAACCTAAATAGTCAGTACCAGACTGTTCAGAGCGGAGACATGATTTATTGATAAAAGATATCATTTATTTTTTCAAGTTTTGCTACATAGTTTTATATTAGTTTAAATTCAAATTGTTAGTTTGTCATTGTTATAATTAAGTAGTTTGTTAATTTGTTATTGCTTTAGTTTTATTATTGTTATAGTTAAAAATATATATAAAAAATTTGAAGTTCATTCCCGAGTCTAGTCGGATAATTTTTTAATAAATGGAACCCACCTGAGGAAAAAAAATCGTAGCTCATGGAAGCAAGAAAGTGAATTTAAAAGATGGCAGTCCAAAAGCAACAAAGGCAATGGATGTTTTTACTACTAAGCCTGAGATTTCCATGAAAAAGTAGGGAAATATGAAATAATCAAACATGGATTATTCAAAAAACATAATACTAATGCCATCACTCCAAGGTATATAAATTAGTTTGTGCCTGCACATATACAAAGCATTTCATTTTGTTTTCTAAAATTTTTATTTACAAGAAAAATTGCAATTTGTAGTTTCACCAAATAAAAATAATATATTTAGATTATTTTTAACCTGGGAATGAGGTTATTTGGCTAATAAATAAACTTGTCTGTTCGAAACTTGCAGTAAGAGTACGGAATTTCCGAAAATTATTGTGATTACGTCATGCATAGCATCCAATCAGATCGTTGCTTTAAGCATTATGACGTCACATATCACGTGACCAAGAAATCTGGGGAATTTTTTTCCCGAATCTAGGGAAAAGACTTGAAAAGAATCTGGGAACACTGCCGGGACATCAATCTCCGTCAGCGTCATGCTGGGAGCGAAACAGAACACGTCTTACTCTCTCGGAGGCTAGGCTCCGAATCGCTCCAAGCTGAGCAAAAATGTGTCAATATCTCCCCTTATTTATTTACACAGAAACCACTTTATACGTTAATTAAAATAAAAAGTACTAATCGTAAATTATTTGGGTAAATACTGACCACCCCGTCTCCCCTACGCTTTGTCACTGTGTGCATGTCAAATTTCATAACCTAGAGTCATCTCTGGCTAATACTCTAAAGGCGTAACGAACACGCAGACAGACATTGCATGTTATCCTTATAGACTAAGATATATTCACTTATAACTTTCTCTAGAAAATCAGGGGCTTTCGCGGATTTTTACTTTCCTTATATACATAATGTATAAGGAAAGTATTGTGACAGGGTCGAAAATTCGAATTCGAGTTTTCGACGGGAGAGTACGTTTCAAACATCCTTGATCATGAATCGAACATTTTTAAGGGGATGTTTGTGTGTGTATTTGTGTGTGTGTGTGTGTGTGTGTGTCAGTGAGTCTGTGGAGACGATATCTCACGAACGAATGGAGCGACTTGAATGAAATTTGGTACAAAAATCACAATCTATGAATACTGGAAGTCTATTGCTTTTAAACACAAACGAATATTCAGACCCCCCACCCACCCACCCACCCAAAATTTTCGAGTGAAATTTTGAAAAAATCATTAAAAAATCAAATTCTTTAATAAAGTAACGCAAATAGTAATTTATTGTGCAATTTTTCCATGGAAAACGATTGATATAAGCTTTAAAATGTTAGCATGAACCGTTCTCTAGATATTGCACATTTTTCAAATACATTTATCAAAAAATCCCATAAATTAAGAAAAAATATTAACTGTTGAGAAACATGTTCACTTTCCATATGTAATATCATACGATAAATTGGGTGACATCGCATTCTCATGGATCTAGCTCGTTCCATGAGAAAAGACACTTTGAATAATACTTTTGCATTTGAAAGCCTATAGTCATTTATCTGCTATAAGAATAACTTATTTCTCCGTCCATAACGCTTGGCGATATTTTGGCGACGAAGTTGGCCGAATATCGCCAACTTGGCGACTTTTTTAAATGTTGCCAAATTAACTAAAATCTCCCCAAGTTTACAAAAATGACGCTAAATCAATGAAAATGACGACTAATTGACGACAATTTAATATCTTGGAAAGAATATAAGTATCTACTATAAGAGTAATCTATTTTTTTTTTTACTGTAAAAGTAGTAAATTCATTGCATTATATAAAGAAAGTTATGTGCTGCCCACATCAGACTTTTTATTGTTTTGATCCCTCCCCCCCTCATGATTTAACTAGGGACGCTACCTTAAAGTCTTACGGACCGAAAATCACTCTCAGTCCAACCCTGACTGAAAGTATGTTTGTATGGTTGAATATCTCAGAAAAAATAATTTAAAGTTTTTGTTTTAATTCTAATAAATGACCATGGAACATGAACAAATAAATAATTGCAATAACAAGATAACAAGAGGTATACAACATACAGTACTAACATTTTCACATATAAAATTAACATCTAGGCTTTTAAACATGATTAAACAGGGGCTCGAAAAAGTGTTAATCCAGGGACTTCCATTCTTCTTTTTCGACCCAGACCGTCCGACTAACCCGAAGGTGTAAGACATCTGTTTGGACGACCGAAAAGTGCCACCCAATTTAAACCGGAATTCAGTGAGGGCGGCATCCAGTGACCGTACCCTCTTTCCCCTGCCACCAACCCCTCGGAAGGACTTATACCGATCCATATATTTAACGTGCCCGTACTCCGCGTGAACAGTTTGGGTAAAGCAGGGAATCAAACTCGGGCCGCCCAAGTGCAATTCCTGCACGCTAACCACTGGGCTGTCCCACCCCAGGGTCTTCAATCCTCCCCCCTCAATGGACCTTCAATTGTCTTTAATGGGTTCTGCTTAAGGCTGTTACAACTTTCTTTAACAGCTAATCAACTATTATAATTGCCATTATGAAATATGGCCTTCAATTTCTGTTAAGCACAAATGTTTTACGCTTGGGTGAGCACCTGACTGACAGTACAACAAACCTGAGCATTTAACAGCAAGCACATTTCCTAGCATTTCATGTACAACAAACAAGTCAACTGCGATAAAGATTTTTATCCAGTTATATGATTTTTCTCCTGAGTATTTTACTCATGATCTGCATAAGATACAAAAAGAAAGGAAGTACTTAAGAAGACACGTGACACAGAAAGGAAAGAAGTGTGAAAAAGAAAAGCAGAATGACACACATTACAGCAGTTCTAACTTTCTACTTGCTCATACTTGGCATAAAGTATTGTTTGCTTGAAAGTTTTGAAATATGACGGAAATGCGCGTTCTAAGGTATTTCATACAGATGGAGAAGAGCCAGAATTTCAAAAGTGTTTAAAACGTTGTCAGGAAATCTTAGAACCCGCATATCCGTCATATTTCTATACTTCCATATTCTCCGTCATATTCCATATCTAGTTTTAGTACCCAAGTTTCATAAATCCCCTGTTGCTTTTCGAACTATTACTAGTGGACATAATTCTTACCTTAATGCTGGTAAATTATTACAAAAAATTTTAAATGAAATCTCTTTGTCAGATGACATCTCTAATAATAGACATATTGTAAAAAACAGTTATGAATTAGTTAAGAAATAAAAAACTCTAACTAATATCCATAGTATTTATACCTTTGATTTTAAAGATTTGTTCAATAATACTGATATAGATGATCTCTTTAGAATTATTTTACAACTTTTTAAAAAATATAATACTAACTTAACATATTTAGCATTCCTTTTTTAAAAATTACTTAATTTCACTCTCTGATAATTATATTCAACATAGTAGTTTTATTTTTAAGCAGCAGCTTGGTATCCCACAAGAGGGGGGGGGGTGCTTCATCATTATTGGCTAATCTGTATTTATACTACAAGGAGAAAAACTATAATGTAATGTCCCATAATTTACTGATGAATAGATATTTAGATGATATATTATGTGTATCCCATAATAATAATCCTTTTGTATTAAACTTTTATTCTAATAATTTACAATTAAATGCCAGTAATGACTCTAATGTTGCAAACTTTATAGATTTAAATTTACAAAATTGTAATCTGGCTATAAACTTATATGATAAAAGAATAGATTTTAACTTCAATTCATCTAAAATTCAACACTTTGACTCTTGTTTCATATATCAGTGTTTAGAAATATCATATCAACCAGGTTCTTAGAATCAATAAAATTTGTGATGACAATCATAAATTAACACGTTTTATAGAATTATTAAATATTGCAACCAATAATGCATATCCTCCCAATTTCGTAATTAAAATTAAACTCAGTGTATCAACTACCACTCGATAACCTCCAAGATTACATTCCCAATTATAGCGGCTAATTTAATTATTTATTATAAAGAAAAACTATTATTATATATATATATATTACATATATATATATATATATATATATATATATATATATATATATTACAAAAAATATATACAAAAAATAGAGGAGCATACATACCTCTATAAAAAACATAGGAGCAGCTGATCCCGGCTGTGAGGTGCACATCAAAGGGATCCCTTTCCTAGGGTTACAGGTACAGAAATCCTCAGAATCTCACAGTTCACAAACATTAGGATAAATTCACTTTACAAATCAATTTTCAAGACACCCCCCCCCCCTAGAACATTATTTTTCAACTTAAAATTTCATTATTAGTTTTAACGTCATTAAACTAAAACAAACTTTGTTAACTCCACGGGGTTATGGCGCCAGCGAGTTTGCCACGGTCAGAATTTTCAAGGGTAGCGAACAGGCTGGTCGCCGAAGGCGGTTAGTATATATATGTAATCAAAGAATTTTTATTTTACTTGTATTATATATACCTGAGATAGATCATTAATAGAAAATGTTCTGTATAGCAAAAGTGAAAGTAAGATGGACTGAAATGTAAATGTGACATCAAAAATACTATACGACAAGCCGTTGAATATTTAAAAAAAAACATGATAAGTAAACATTATAAATAAAACAAATACTAAATTGGTATAAAATACCCCCTTTTTTCCCTATTCCATATATAAGTTAAGGAATGTAATAAGAATTGCATGTGGTAAAGATGGGTGAAAAAAATTTTTTGTAACTACACATTAAAGTGAAAGTATTTTTGTAATGTAATGCAGGTAATGTAAAAATCATATATAATTTACAATGTAAAAATCATATATGCAATGCAGGTACTTAAGGTATTATTCCCCTTGCTCTCTGCATAAGCATACATGGTGTAAATGCAAGAAATGCGTTTAAAGATGAGAAGTTGCAAAACAGAAACATTGTTTTGCACGATGAGCTAGGCCTTTTCTAGCTCCCAAATTTTTTTTTTGAAACTGAATAAATTGAATAAAGTGAAAAGCATTTCCGAAACCATGTACGTCATCAAGGGCCATACATGTTTCGTTAATGCGGATTCTACGTTTCTGTGTGCATTACTGTAAATTGTATTACAGAAATAAAGCACATGGCCCGACGTAGAAGAAAATATAAAATGGATCATATATATATATATATATATATATATATATATCCCATTGGCCAGGCACTATACTCTTCGTCATTCGCCCTATATTCGGCCGTAATCATGAACCATTCCGCCGTCCTAGGACGTTGCCCCAGGCACACCAGAGGGGGGCGGAACAAACTGCGCCCACGTTACACAACACCCATGTCTTACGTGGGACTCGAACCCATAACGCGGCGGCCGATCGATCACTGGAAACGCTCGCCTTGACCGTTCGGCCACCACGCCGACTGGATCAGATATATAAGAAATCAAATATAAAAATCAAATATAATCAAATATACCAGCGTGTGACTAAGCATTATAGGAGAATACTATGTAATAAAATGGAATAAGAATACATAATAATTTAAATGTATTTACCCCTTGTGCTTCTTAACAGAGCAGATTACGTGATACTGACTAAGTATTTTAACTCAAAACAGATTACTGTAATTCTATATACTAAGACTTCAACTGTGGGAAGTGAAGCATGGAGATGAAAAATTATTTAAAATTGTGTGAGAATGATCTATCAATATGCTGCTGTAATTGTAGCAAGGTGTTGAATAATATATATATATATATATATATATTAGCTACACATATTAGCTACACATAAATTCGAAAGCAGTAAGTACACTCTTTCTTGACTTATCATGTCCTCGCCTTACACACCCTATACACTCTACTATGTGTAACACCCCCCCCCCCCCCACACACACACACACACAGACTGTCATATTTCCAAGAGTATTTGTTCCAAAATGTGGTTGAGGAGTTCTTAAAGTCCATCAAAATCTCAAATTGAAAATTTCCAGGAAACAATACATTTTATATACAAGTATGAGAAAGAAAAAATGAAAATCCATCATTTTCGATATAAAGTTAGACATACATTTTGGTACTTTCCGACATACTCTTAGGGGTACGTATACCCCAAGTAGAGGTTTCGTATAAAATGAAATTTAAATATATAAAGCAATTCTTTTATACAAAACTGTATAATTTAAGGGAATTCCTTAGATTCCAGGAGTAGAGAAAGGTGCAGCATAACTGGGCGCAATGCCCCCCTGGATAAATTTCTGTTTTAATTGATTGTTGATTTCGTGTGAAATTAAGTCTAATAATCTACTAATTGTACTGAATAACAGTGTGGCAGCAGCTGAATGAGGTTGGGGTGAACTCCCCGGCTTTATTTCAATGAAATAAAGCCCTTAATAGGGTCGAATTGGTATAGATGGTACTTAATATGAATCAATCTAAGAAGCATGGGCTCGACTTTTGACACCAATGTATTGAGTTTGTAGAGTCTATTTCAACTATAGAAAAAAATATAACTGTCCTGGTAGTTCAATTGGTTGAACGTCGGCAGGTTAAACGATGATCCGCATGCATCGAATCCCAATTGACACAAAAATTCTTTGCAAGCTTTTGAGGTGAAAATTAGTTTCTTTCACAATAAACTGTTCTCAAGATATTACTGCTTCAAAAATTTCAGTGGGATTTTTCAAATAGGTTATATTTAAAACAGTACCAACTTGATTTTTTTTTTTCGATAGGCAACAGCGACGTACGTAGGGGAGTGTTTCGAAACGTTAAGAACTTCCAGACAAGGATATTTCGTTAAAAAGCTAATTTAATTCACAATAACTTCAGCTAACTTTGATCAATTATGTTGGTCAGTTTACCCCCTGCAAGTTGGTAAGTTTAACCCCCTGTCTCTTCAAAATCGTCCTCTTCTACTTGGTAAAGTCAGATGTTGGTATCATCAGATTTGTTGTTGCTCATTCTCTTAAAACTCTAACAAGCATTCAGTTCAGACTTAAAGATTTGCGTAACCTCCAGTCTCGGTTTTTGAACCCTGTACAAGGTGATCACCCTTACCTGAAGTGTAAGATATGCTCCTTTCTCAAACGAGTTCAAACGATTAAATCTAGACAAGAAGTCAGTCACCGGGATTTCGAAAGTTGGCATTGAATTTCTGATAAATGGACGAAGTTGGAAGGTCGTCCGGCCTGAAAAGCAAAACTGTTGCAAGATAGGACGGTAAGATGCTTGCAATTTTTTACTTAATCTCCTGGCCAGATTATTACGTTGCGTTTAGCAATTCTCGATTTTTACAAAGCAGTAATTCATTCTGTGGAATAATCTCGAACTTGCAAAACTAAGCATCTGTAGAATACCAACTAAGGGGGAAGTTTCCTTCACTGACACCGGCTTGTATGTTCTGTAATGTAATTCAAGGGCAGATCCTAAAATTGCCAGGGCACTGTATAGCTGTAAACCCCCTCTTCTATTGACGTAACAATTCACATCAATTTTTTTTTTCATTTCCCTCTATTTCTGTTGGTTGCATTTCATTTATCAGCATTCAAAGAATCTTGGCGTTATTGTCATCATTTGTCTTGGAAATAAATCTAAATGAAAATCTTGCTTTCATAATCTTGGACTATCATTAAACAACAACTCAATTAGTGCTGACGTTTATTGTCTCTGATCTAAAACATCAAAATGACAAAAATAAATCTGTTTTCAATTATTTATGTATGTTGAAGCATTCCGATTTTTAATTAGGTTCGGGACATTAAGACTTTATTGGTGAAAACATCATTCTAGAAACTTATTTCAAAACTTTAAGGAAGTTGGCGTGATACAAATGGCTTTTGTTTATATTGCGGGTTGTGGTAAAGCGGCGTGGTTTACAAAATCGAGCTCTATTTTATCTCTATTCTCTTTATATTAAGAAATCGCAAATCATTATTGTGGTCATTGCGGTAGACATCATATTATCATTGCAGCAATGATATTTTGAAAGGGTTTTAACAATGTATTTGCGATATTTTACCACATAAAAAGTAGTAACTTTGTGCAATTTTTAAAAATAATCATTTCAAGCGAACATGCCCTTCTCAATTATTGAATTTACAGATTAGCGTATACATTGCGTATCGTATTTCAAGGACAGGCCAAATTTGTGCTAGCATCTGAGAACACACAAACTAGAGATAAAAACGATTGACTTCACTATTCAATCTTGATTGGTGAAAACTAGAGTAGAGATGCACCAGTTATTCAGCAGTTGGTATTTGGTGCTAACTTTATAACTTTCTGATACTTTCTTGAAGAAGCAGGCATAAGTCGATTAGATGACTTCTTCAAGGAAGTATTAGAAAGTTCTTTTTTCGAGGAAGTATTTTAAAGTTAGGCTTTCTTCGAGGAAGTATGTTAGACAGTTATATTCTCACAAGCAGAAATTTTATTTATTGAGCATATTCGATGTCGACTATTATAGATTCGTCTGCCAAACATCTATTTTTAATTTCTCATACTACGTAATATAATATAGAGAAAGCATTCTTTTCACGAAAATTATCGAATTCGAGATTTTGATGCCAACATATATTCTAAGACCTCCAGAACACGTTTTGACTATTTTTGGAGGGATGTCCGTCTGTCTGTCTGTCTGATGTGTGGTCGATTTCTTGTGTACACGATAGCGGCCACAAATATTAATGGATTTTCGCGAAACTTTATATGCGCCTTTGTTATCAAAAAATCTAAAACTAGATAGAAAAAATTTAAATTCGAGCGAAAACTTCGAAATTTATTCGAAATTTTATACTTTATAACATAGAAGCATAGGACAAAATTTTACATAATCATGCATAAAAGGGTTTATTTATGGCTCAATGATCACGAGACTTAATAGTTTCAATCATTTTTGTAAAAAATAGCCGCGATACAATTTTTTTTATTTGTGGCGACATTAGACCCTTGGGGGGGGGGGGGGGGTAAATTACCCCCTGGGGGTGCATTGCCAAGTATGGAATCAATCGTAAGGTTTTTTCAAACCCTTAAAAGTGAAGGGTAACACTCTATAGTTGTAGTCATTTGGACACACGGTACCGATTTTTGAAATGTTTTCTTGTAAAATTTGAAAAAAAAAATTAGTTCTGGAATGAGAAAGTCGAGTTGAGCCGCACTCCAGTGATTTATTTTAATTGTGCGCAGTTTTTTGGAATGTCAATTAAAAAGCTGGTGTCAATAAAATATTTTAAAAATTACTTGCTATCATGAAAGTTTAATTTTAATTCCTCTATACAAAGTGTCCCAAAAACATTGACCTCGGTTTTTATTCCTTAAATATTGATCTTAGACATGAATAATAAAATACAAGTTGCGTAAAAAAAGGTACAGAATTTTATAAAATCGATAAAAATTTTCAGGGGATTAAATTTGAAGAAATACAAAATCTAAATTTTTATACGGCCCCGTACAAAAACATTTCCCAATGAGTAAAATGTGCCCCATACACTAATAAGGTGATGTACAAAATTTTAGCATTTTATCATAAAAAGTCCCAGAGATATGCTGAAACAAAGTTGGTGAGAGATTAATCACAAACGTAAATGTCACAAAGTTGGTGAGGGGTTAATCACAAATGTGGTGAGGGATTAATCATAAATGCTTACAGCAGGAGTGCAAATGACGCAACGCAGAAATGCATCATAGGCAAATAGGCATCATAGGCATCTGCCTCTTATCTTTAATGAATCTTTGGCAAGGATGGAAAACATTTTAAACAAGCTTTGTAATCTTTGTGTAAAGTTATTATTTTTACACACTGTAGATACTTTTGTACCAATGAATAGCAAAATTATTATTTATTTATGTAATCATTGTTTTCTTTCGTAATTTGTGTTTGTTCCCTGAAACGCGATCTGCCGACATGATTTTTCCCATCTGAGAACCCATGTCGATGCATCGAAAAGTGGTTTAAGTCAGCATTTTTGTCTTTTCATATCTCGGGACATTTTATGATAAAATGCTGAAATTTTGTGCATCACCTTAGTAGTGTATGGGGCACATTTTACTCATTGGAAATGTTTTTGTACGAGGGTCGTATAAAAATTTAAATTCTGTATTTCTTAAAACTTAATTCCCTTGAAAATGTTAATCGATTGCATAAAATTCTGTACCTTTTTTTATGCAATTTTGTAATCTATATAAATAAAAATGAAAATCTGTCTGTCTGTCTGTCTGTCTGTCTGTCTGTTTGTCACACCATCACGGGAGAACGGCTGAACCGAATTTGATGAAATTTTGTGGGTAGCCCAGAAATAGCCCCACTTAAAATTATATCCGTGTTTTGAGTTTCTACGACCAGTGGTTCTCGAGATATTAGTAAAAAACGAAATTTTCGTTTGTCTCATCATCACGGGAAAACGGCTGAATCGAATTTAATGAAATTTGGTGAATAGCCTTGAAATATCCCCCCATAAATTTTGTCCAAGTTTCGAGTTTCTAAGACCTGGGGTTGTCGAGATATTAATGAAAAACGGAACTTTTTCCGTGGAGTTCTACTCCCTAACTCCGTGGTTTATCCAAACGAAAAGCTTGAAAACCGTTTGAAAGTGAATTAAAATTTAATCTCTGAGTTTGATGGGAGATTTTTTGCGTTAATTAGTCACTTTCTGAAAACATGAATTGTTTGAAACATGATTTAAAGGGGAAATCTATCTCCATGGTTCATGGTTTATTTAAAACAAGCTTTTACGGAACAATGAGAAGTATAGAGAAATCAAAATCGTTATTTAATTTCGCAGTTTATGTTATAAGACATGACATATTTAACATGTTATAAGATTCTATCTTATATCATGTTACTCAGAAACGCAATTAAATTAAATCTGTCTGTTAATTTTAATAATTATTTTTTCGATTTGAATAATAAATAAATGGATATAAAAATATATTTTAGAAAAGAACGATTTGATTTTTCTTATAGCATTTTTGACTGGATAATATCAATTACGGTCTTCAGGTTTAAAAATTATTATTATTTATATTTTCGGGGATTATTGATTCAAGGATTATTGATATTTTTAAGTTATTATGCAATTATTTTATTATGACAAAAATTGTTTAAACTCATATATTGTATGTTGTACGAATCTTCTACAAATACACGTGTATATCTTTTAATCTACGAGAATATAAGTAGTACAGGTATATTGACATATGTTTTGAAATATATTGGCATATATTGGAATCAATTACGACCTTCTGGTATAAAGAGTACGGATATTATTGATGTTTTCAATTTATTACGTCATCTCTTTTATTTTGGCAAATATTTTTGAGACGCATATTGTAATACGGGTAATCTTCTACTAACACATTGGCATATTTTCTGATCTGCGACAATATAATTAGTACGAGGTTGTATATATTCATTCAATTCCTATTTTTTCTTCTGTAAATTTGCTTACAAAAGGGGGCAGGATGTTTTATTCTTCAGATCTGATCGTGAAGATAATTTTGCATAGTGAGAAAATATATTCTTAAACTTCTCTTTAGGAGCAATAAATTTAATATTTTAACAGAATTTGCACATGATTGCGAACTTTAAGTTTCTTTAAATTATACACTCCGTACGAATAACGGGTGTGCTGTTAGTGGTTAATAAATTTTAACATTTTAGGAGGATATATCATGTTGCTCGGCATCGCAATTAAATTAAATGTGTTTGTTAATGTTTTTATTATTTTTTTTCGATTTAAATAATAAATAAATGGATAAATGGATATAAAAAAATATATCTTATGAATGGACGGTTTGATTTTTTTTTTAATTATATTAATTGCTGACTGCGTACATCAATTTCATTTATTTTGGCAAAGAGTTTTCCAGCTTATATCGTATTTAGCTACTAAACTCATATATTGTGTTTAGCCAATAAATTCATATAGCCGATTGTTGAAACAGAAAAAGAGTAGAGCGGGTATATCTTCTAATACAATTGCAGTGTTTTCATTTAGTATATTGAAACGGGATAAGAAAGTTTCATTCAGATCTGCAAATTCAAAGCTACGAATTTGGAGGGATATCGCTAATTTGACAACTTTTCTTAAACTTTGCCAAATTGACGGAAATGTCGCCAAATTGATATAAACGACACACAAACAGCTGCCATAAACCTTCGGGTTGGTCGTGTGGCTTGGGTCTTCTACATATCAATGAAATTTTTTTTTGTTTTGTTAGAAGAGAGTACTAAAATGATGTTTGGTTAGCATTTATCTGTCAGACCAACCATCCTACTTAGTAATACATTTAGCGAATTTTTAAAATGTCACCAAATTGATAAAAATGTTTTCAAATCTATAAAAATATCTTGAAATTGATAAAATTGCGCTACATAAATGATATTAATGGTTTTTTGTTAGGGGATAGTATTGTGATGATATTTCGTCAATTTGTCGCAAAGTGGAACTGTCAGTTCTACAGTCCCACTTGGCGATAAATTTGGCGATTTTTAAAATGTTGCTAATTTGACGAAACTGTCGCCAAATGTTCCATAGAAATATAACTATTTAGACGATATTTTTTCTACCAATTTATTTGAAGCAAATGATATCATGTCGCTTAGCAACGGATTTAAATCCAATGTGTTTATGCGGCAGACGATTTTTATTAAATCCTTTCCGATTTGAATAATGAAGATATGTATATAAAATAAATTTCATTGCCATTTCATTTTGGACTGGATAATATCAATTATACTCTTCAGGTTTAAACATTATTATTATTGATATTTCCGGAATTATTGATTCAGGGATTATTGATATTTTTAAGTTATTACACCATTGTTTTATTGCGGCAAAAATTGCTGACACACGCATATTGTACGTTGTACGAGTAATCTTCTAGGAATGCACGGGTATATCTTCTAACCTACGAGAATATAAGTAGTACAGGTATATTGGCATATATTTTGACATATATTGGCTTATATATTGGAATCAAGTACAGTCTTCTGGTATGAAGATTAAGGGGATTAATTATATATTCAATTTATTACGTCGTCTGTTGTATTTTACCAAAAAACATTTGTGACTCATATTGCAAAACGGGCAATCTTCTACTAATAATCGGACATTATAAGTAGTACGTGTATATCTTCCCATATAATTTTAGCACTTTAATTTTGACATATATTGGAATAAATGACTGTCTTCAGATTTACAGATTACGGGTTTATTGGTATTTTCAATTTATACATGTAATCTACTAATACAGGTTATATTTTCTAATATTCGCGTATATAATTAGTACGGGTCCCATACAATTTTAACGCTTTTATTTTGCATATATTGATTCAATTCCATATTTTTTTTATATTTGCTTACATAAGGGGTCCAAGATGTTTTATTCTTCAGATATGTCCATGAAGATAATTTTATATAGCGAGAACAGAGATTCTTAAACTTCTTTTCAGGAGCATTATATTAAATATTTTAACAGAATATTTTGATTAAACATGTCATTTAGTATACTATAAGAATTTGGGCATGATTATGAATTTCAAGTTTCTTTATATTATATACTCCGTACGAAGAACGGGTATGCTGCTAGTCTATATAAATAAAATTGAAAATCTGTCTGTCTGTCTGTCTGTCTGTCTGTCTGTCTGTCTGTCTGTCTGTTTGTCCCATCATCACGGGAGAACGGCTGAACCGAATTTGATGAAATTTTGTGGGTAGCCTAGAAATAGCCCCACTTAAAATTTAGTCCATGTTTGGAGTTTCCATAACCAGTGGTTCTCGAGATATTAGTGAAAAACGAATATTCTGTTTGTCTCATCATCACGAGAGAACGGCTGAATCGAATTTAATGAAATTTTGTGAGTAGCCTTAAAATAGCCCCCCATAAATTTTGCCCAAGTTTCGAGTTTTTAATACCAGGGGTTGTCGAGATATTAATGAAAAACGGAACTTTATCCTAGGAGATCTACTCTCTAACTCCGTGGTTTATCCAAACGGAAAGGATGAAAATCGTTTGTTTAAAACGTCAACGTGAATTAAAACTTCATTTCTGAGCTTAGTGCAGGATTTTTGCATTAATTAGTCACTATCTGAAAGCATGAATTGTTTGAAACATGAATTTTAATGGAAAATCTAACTCCATGGTCAAGCATTTACTAAACAATGGAAAGTATAAAGAAATCAAAATGGTTATTATTTTTGCATTTTATGGGGAAGAGATCAAAATGGTTATTTAATTTCGCAGTTTAAGAGGAAGATTCTTTATTATATTATGTTGCTCAGCAACGCAATTAAATTAAATGTGTTTTTTAATATTTGTTATTATTTTTTCTATTTGAATAATAAATAAATAGATGTATAAATATATTTTGTAAATGAACGGTTTGATTTTTCTTTTAATTATATTAATTACGGACTGCGTACATCACTTTCATTTGACAAAGAGTTTTTAAGCTTTTATATTGTGTTTAGCTAATAAACTCATATTGTGTTTACCAATAAACTCATTTATCCGATTGTTGAAACAGAAAAAGAGTAGAAAGGGTATATCTTCTAATACAATTTTAGTGTTTGCATTTAGTACATACAAACGGGATCAGGATGTTTTATTCTTCAGATCTGCAATTTCAGAGCTACGAATTTGGCGGAATATCGCTAACTTGGCAACTTTTCTTAAACTTTGCCAAATTGACGGAAATATCGCCAAATTGCTAAAAACGACGCAAATCAATGAAATTAAATTCGTTTTTTTAGAAGACAGTACTGAAATGATGTTTCGGTAGCATTTGTGGGTCAGTCTATCCATCCTACTTAGTAACACATTTATCGAATTCTTAAAATATCACCAAGTTGATAAAAATGTTTGTGAATCTGTAAAAATGTCACGAAATTGATAAAATTGCGCTTAATAAATGAAATTAATTGTGTTTTGCTAGGGGATAATATTATGATGATGTTTCGTCAATTTGTCGCAAAATGGGACTATCAGTTTTACAATCCCACTTGGCGATAAATTTGGCGATTTTTTAAGTTATCGCTAAATTGAAGAAAATATCGCCAAACCTTTCATGGAGATAGCATTATTCAGACGATATGATTTCCATCAATTTATTTGAAGCAACTGATATCATGCCGTTTAGCAATGGATGTAAATCCAATGTGTTATATGGCATACGATTTTAATTAAATCTTTTCCGATTTGAATAATAAAGATATGTATATAAAATAAATTTCATTGGCATTGCATTTTTGACTGGAAAATATCGATTACGGTCTTCAGGTTACACATTATTATTATTGATATTTTTGGGGATTATTGATTCACGGATTATTGATATTTTCAAATTATTATACCATTGTTTTATTATGACAAAAATTGTTGAAACTCACATATTGTACGTTGTGCGAGTAATCTTCTATAAATGCACGTGTTATCTTCTAATCTACGAGAATATAAGTAGTACAGGTATATAGGCATATATTTTGATATATATTGGAATCAATTACGACCTTCTGGTTTAAAGATTACAGGGATAATTGAAATTTTCAATTTATAATGTCATCTGTTTTATTTCGGCAAAGATTTTTTAGACTCATATTGTAATAAGGGTAATCTTCTACTGACATACAGGCATATTTTCTAATCTGCGACAATATAAGTAGTATATATGTATATATATATATATATATATATATATATATATATATATATATATATATATATTCCCATATAATTTGAGTGCTTTTATTCTGGCATATATTGGAATCAATTACAGGTTTATTGATATTTTCAATTTATACATGTAATCTACTAATACAGGTTATATCTTCTAATATTCGCGTATATAAGTAGTACGGGTCCTATACAATTTTAATGCTTTCATTTTGAATATATTGATTCAATTCCTTTTTTTTTTGTAAATTTGCTTTCGAAAGGGGCCAGGATGTTTTATTCTGCAGATCTGCCCGTGACGATAATTTTGCATGATGAGAACAGATATTCATAAATTTCTCTTTAGGAGCAATAAATTTAATATCTTAACATAATTTGCATATGAATCTGAATTTTAAGTTTCTTTATATTTTATACTCCGTACGAAGAACGGGTATGCTGCTAGTTATTGATATTTTCGGGGATTATTGATTCGGGGATTATTGATATTTTCAAATTATTATGCCATTGTTTTATTATGACAAAAATTGTTGAAACTCACATATTGTACGTTGTGCGAGTAATCTTCTATAAATGCAAGTGTTATCTTCTAATCTACGAGAATATAAGTAGTACAGGTATATAGGCATATATTTTGATATATATTGGAATCAATTACGACCTTCTGGTATAAAGATTACGGGGATAATTGAAATTTTCAATTTATAATGTCAACTGTTTTATTTCGGCAAAGATTTTTTAGACTCATATTGTAATAAGGGTAATCTTCTACTAACATACAGGCATATTTTCTAATCTGCGACAATATAAGTAGTATGGGTATATATATATATATATATATATATATATATATATATATATATATATGTATATTCCCATATAATTTTAGTGCTTTCATTCTGGCATATATTGGAATAAATTACGGGTTTATTGATATTTTCAATTTATACATGTAATCTACTAATACAGGTTATATTTTCTAATATTCGCGTATATAAGTAGTACGGGTCCTATACAATTTTAATGCTTTCATTTTGCATATATTGATTCAATTCCTTTTTTATTTGTAAATTTGCTTTCGAAAGGGGCCAAGATGCTTTATTCTGCAGATCTGCCCGTGACGATAATTTTGCATGATGAGAACAGATATTCATAAACTTCTCTTTAGGAGCAATAAATTTAATATTTTAACATAATTTGCATATGAATCTGAATTATAAGTTTCTTTATATTTTATACTCCGTACGAAGAACGGGTATGCTGCTAGTTTATTATATATGTCTAAAATAATATGGTGATCCATTTTTCATCTTCAAATGAATTTTAAATATTAATTATGAAAGTGATATTCCAAAACATATATGAATAGAAAAGCGTATGAATTTTGACCACAATCGATTTAACACTGTCGGAAACCTTGGTAGGTAAAATTGTAGTCCATTCTATTTTAGCACTTATTGAAATACACACCCGTTTTCCAAACTGCAACCTTTTGAAACTTTCTGGTGGCCATTTATCAATTGCCGATGGAAATTTTTCAGAAGGAAAATGTCAAAATCGCAGTGCAATTCAAAGTTTGGACTCTTGACATTTGTGCAGCGAGTAATCAGATATTGTTATTGTGTTTGTGTTAGGAAAAAAAACCCTTACTTTAAAGTGCAATGACTAATTTAAACGTTGATTCAGCTTAGACCCATGCCTACTATATCGGTTTCTCGTTATATATTTCAACGTTTAATATTCTATACAATATTTTATATATGCTCATGAGAGTGTGTAGAATAGTAGTGATGTACAAGATCCACTGCACAATATTTTTAACGTTCAAAAGTACCCTGACATTGGGCGCTTTTCTGGATGACAACATGTAAAATTATTTAAGAATCAAATTAACTTATATTTCGTGCAAATATAACTTGACAATGGAAAATATTGCTGACACCTGCTAAGCAATATATTCCATTATATTAAAATATGTTAATTATTTATTCATCAATTTGTGGTCTCATTTTTTCCAATATGGCGTCATTTTTGTAACTTCAGCGTCACTTTTGCCAATTTGGCGACACTTTCGTCAATTTGATACCACATTTAAAAATTGCCAAGTTGGCGATATTTAGCCAAAGTAGTCACTAATGTCGTCAATATTTATCGCCAAGTGTGGACATTAGTAAGCATATTTGATGATGATTACTAATGTCCACTTTTAGATACATTTATTTACAACGCTTGTAATACCTCGAGAACGGTTCAAGTTAGCATTCTAAAGTTTATATAATTCGTTTCAGAATAAAAATAATTACGTATGAAATTAATATTTATTTAACATTATTGAATGTCCTGTTTATATATATATATATATATATATATATATATATATATATATGATTTTTTCAAAAATTCATTCGAGAATTTGGAGGTCTTCCAAACGTTCAAGCGTATTTTAAATCAATAGGGTTCCAGTACTCACGGATCGTAATAATCGATAATCGTACCAAATTACGTTCGAAACGTTCCATTCGTTCATGAGGTATAGCATCCACACACACAAACATCAACTCAAAAACGTTTTATTCGAGTTCAAGGTTGCTTGAAACGTGCTTTTCCGTAGAAAACACGAATTCGAATTTTCGACCCCGTCACAATACTTTCCGTATACATTCTGCAATGCATGTAGGGAAAGTAAAAATGGCTCTTAGAAGCAGACCTTTGCGTGTGCTTAGGAGCAAGGTCAAGGTGTTTCGTGCAAAACGCTACAACTGACATCCTAAAGAAAAGAATGGAAAATTCTTCAAGCTCAATTTAAAACCGTATTCTCAAATGGAGTATAACAATAGAAAATAAGGCAATCTTAAAAGAAACCTTGCAGTAATTGACAAGGTACTTTTCCATTTGCTGTATAATATATCTATAAGGAAACAGCTTTACAGATTTCTAAGCTAACCTTTTGAAAGTATATTTAGGCTATTGATAACTTTAAGGACGCCCAATAAATTACGATACAGTAGACTCTTTATTATTTGGGATCGCATTCACTTGGTTGCAGATTAACCGGGATCGAAAAAAACTTAATAATTTAATAATATTTTAAAATAGGATTTAATAACATTTCAATTAAAGGTCCATCCTACATGCTATTGTATTGTTGGGAAATATTCACTTTCTTTTGAAGTCTTTCGTCTCTTCCAAACACCAAACGGAGAAAACATCCGTACAGACATTCTTTCCCATGACGTCATTCAATGGTTGCCACTTGTGAAAGGGTTGCCAGATGAGAGAGTTTCCGGAAGTTTCTATGGAGAGTCTATAAATAAGAGCCATCACTGAGACGGAGAGTAGTTGACGAGATACGAGCTACAATGAACTGTGATTTTTATCAATGTTTTGAGAATAGTAGCAGCTGTTTTGTGAAAGGACTTTCGTCAATGTGTTAATAATAATATAGGCTATTTTGTGAAATTAGTGGAGTATTTAAGTGCTGTTTTACTGTATATTGTTCCTGTTAACATTGTGCTTGTGAATAAACGTGTGAGTTATCCAGAAATTTGGACTCATTTTTGTATCCTGCTTGCACACCCACAATTCTAGAAAACAAGTCGTAACAGTATAACTTTTACCGGGGAATGATAACGAATTTTATGGTTTTGAGAAAAAAAAATTGTGGTCTGTGAAATTTATTTAACATTAGGAGCCTTAAAATTAGATACTTATAATTCAGAAACGGTTGGACCAATTGACTTGAAGCTTGGTATTCGTGGTTATATTTTGACTTATTCTAAGTCTGGCGTTAAAATTGAGTGTTACCCTTGAAAAGTTTAAAATTGACGTGCATTTAGATATGAAGATGGACCCTTATGCAAATTTCAAGCATATGAATTCGTAAAATATCGCCAGGAATAAAAGAAAAACACATAAATTTTGGTTTTATTTTGAAACACTGATTATATCTTATTTCCCATCCCTGGGCTATATAGTAAATTGAGAATTTGAACTACGCTATGAATAATGAAAGGTATGAAAATAGAACATATTAACACAAATCAGACAAATGCATCCTATTCTAAGCTATTGCCAACTCCAAAGAATTTTTAAGGAATATTTTAAGAAAATGTTTGAAAAATTGCTTGTAAAAAATTTAAAAAAAATCGTATAAAAAAAATCCATGTTTGCTTCTTTCTGATTCTGACCAATTGAACTAATTAATATATGGAATACAAATGCGTGAGAAAATCGAATGGGGCCTCGCACCAAAAATATTTTAAAACGCTAATCCACAAGAAACGACGCATTTCTAAATTCAATAACAAATTTCGCCGCTAAAATTGAGGTCTTGATTTAAAGTGGAACGTTTATTTTCTACATTGTTCCAGCTGTTGCCGCTTTCAAAGAGTGTTCTTGAAATGGTCTGTTGCATAGTAGACGTTCGGCTTTTACACACATGAGGTTTAATGGAGCGGGACCTCCGTATGCATAGACACTAAAATAAATCAATTTCCTACCTTCTTAATCGTGTCTAGGTCTGAAAGATATTAGTGCGAAGAGAAAAATTGTAGGTGACGATTAATTCCATTTACACGTTTTCGGCATTCTAAACCATCAATTAAACTGATTTTAACGTGACGTCTGTGTGTGTGTGTCTGTCTGTCTGTGCAATATGTATAATAAATCAATAAATATGTATAATAAATCATATGTAAAATAAATCAATTTCCTACCTTCTTAATCGTGTCTAGGTCTGAAAGATATTAGTGCGAAGAGAAAAATTGTAGGTGACGATTAATTCCATTTACACGTTTTCGGCATTCTAAACTATCAATTAAACTGGTTTTAACGTGACGTCTGTGTGTGTGTGTCTGTCTGTCTGTGCAATATGTATCTCATCATCATCATCCGTGGATCAACAGCCCCCATGCATTCATATTTCTTGCTATGGCACGCCAATTCTTCCCCTGTAGGTCCTGAAAATCCTCCTCCACCGCTAAACTGATTTTAACGTAACGTCTGTGTGTGTGTGTCTGTCTGTCTGTGCAATATGTATAATAAATCAATAAATATGTATAATAAATCATATGTAAAATAAATCAATTTCCTACCTTCTTAATCGTGTCTAGGGCTGAAAGATATTAGTGCGAAGGGAAAAATTGTAGGTGACAATTAATTCCATTTACACGTTTTCGGCTTTCTAAGCTATCAATTAAACTGATTTTAACGTGACGTCTGTGTGTGTGTGTCTGTCTGTCTGTGCAATATGTATCTCATCATCATCATCCGTGGATCAACAGCCCACATGCATTCATATTTCTTGCTGTGGCACGCCAATTCTTCACCTGTAGGTCCTGAAAATCCTTCTCCACCGCATCAACTCATCGCAGTCTTTTCTTTTCCTGTGGTTTTGCGAGAAAGATCATTATGGCAAGGCAGTTTATCCCCTTTATGTTAAGATGTATAACCCCGTTTAGATGTTTGATCTTAATAAATTGTATTATATGAAGTTCTCTACAAATCCTATATGGAGTTCAAAATTATACCTTCTTCTTCACTGGTTGCTTTCCCTTACGCCACCAAATATGCATGTTCCGAAGTGTCTTCCTTTTAAAATTCTCTACATAACTTTCACCACTATTGTCCACGTCTCTGAACCATAAGCTAAATCAGCTAAAAGTTTTATAAAGTAGTAATTTAGTCATTTTTAATTAATTGTACATTTGAAAAAGCTCATAAATCTGTAAAAGTCGCAATATGTATTGTATCATATCTACTGTAACTCAAACCCTATTCGACGAAATTTTATGAAATTTCATAATCAAGCCACATATACGTTTATCCTGCTGCTGATTAAATTTTCATATAATTTGAAAATTTTAAACTGGCCTTTTTTTCTATATATCCCATAAGAATCCGAATTAATAAACAAAATATGCTTAAATGTATTAACAAATGTTTTTTACATTCCCCCCCCCCCCACTCCATAATTAAACTGATAAAATTAACTCTAGAATAAACCGCTCACTGTTCACCCCCTTTTCTTTTAATTAATTTTGGAGAGTTGGCAACGTTTTGAAAAACGACAAGTCGCCAAAAAACGTTTTAAAATTGCAAATTGGATATAATTGCAAACAAGCATCCATTTTGTGTTATTTTGCTCGATAAAACTTAAATGAATGCATTGCGCAATATATGAAGCAAAAGCATTATGAGTCTGTTGAAAAAATAATGTGCTGTTCACGTCAATTAATTTTTTGTTTTGTTTTGTTTTCTTAAATCCCATTTTTTTTAATAGCCACTGTAAATTATGTATGGCATTGAAAGCGAAACAACGAATACAACAAACCGGGAATGAGTCACGCCGGTGTCTCATTCACATTCTCTTCCTGTTCTGTACCTCGACAAAACCCTCCCAGAACTCTATCAAGGAAACATAAAATATCAATGGACAACCCTGAAATGGACACCCCAGTCCCATAAAAAAACAATCACAATACTTTCTGTAAAAACTGTCTCACTAAAGCTGCAACTTCTAAAGTGGTCCTACAGGTTTCTAACGCAGGAGTGAACCGTGACCCAATCAATAGTCGCGCGCCAAGGTTCGGTGTTTTTACGCAACTCTGCACAACTGCAGAAAGAGCCTAATCCTCATACTTAAGAGCAATCAAGCAATAGGTAGAATTCCAGTTGTTCTTCAGTTTCGACACGGGTTCAGAATGAAAGTGGTCGGTTTCCTCTTCCTGTGTTTCGCGCTCATCGCAGCAAAAGAAATCCAGTTCGAAACTTGTGGTGAGCCGATTTTACAAGTCTTATTATTTTTTGGTTCCTTTATGTGGTTTTTAAATCATTCGAATGAGTGTTTAAATTGTATTTTTAAAGTGGAAGTTTTAATTTCGGAAAAATTATTAGCGATTATTTTATTCAGTAACTAGCAATATACTCGATCTTCGTACGGAATGTGCATTATAAAGAAACTTAAAATTCACAATCATGTGCAAATACCTATAGTATTCTAAATGGCATTGTTATTCAAAACATTCTATTAAAATATTTAAATTAATGCTCCTAGAAAAAAAAGTTTAGGAATATTTGTTCTTGCTATGCAAAATTATCTTCACTGGCAGATCTGAAGAATAAAATATCCTGGTCCCGTTTGTAAACAAATTTACGAATTAGAAAAAAAAAAAATTAATTGAATCAGTATATGCCAGCATAAAAGCGCTAAAATTGTGTGAGAATATACATCCGTACTAATTATACTTTCGTAGATAAGAAAATATACCCATGTTTTAGTAGATTACTAATATGAAACATTTCCAATTCTCTTCTATTTAACAAAACGGTTATTCAAAAATTATAGGGGCTTTGTAAAAACAAATTATTGATCTAGAAACTGAATTTTTGTCTAAATATTTTTTGCCACTTATTGTTTTTATTTATCTTTTATAATTTCTATAGTTTCCATTTATCTTTTCTAGATAATATAACAAGTTAAATTAAACAAAGTGAAATGAAAACTCGCTCGAATGCAAACTTTTCTTTTCTTCCCTATTTCCGACAAAATAAGTATGAATTATTTATACTTTTGTCTGTTAGGTTCGGAGATATAGACGTCTAATGCTTCGTAACACACGTTTCGCATTTTTCGTAAAGCTCCGATTTCATCCGGGTACTCATACCATAAATTCATGTAAAAACAAAAAATCGGCGGTGGCTCCAGTCTGATGGCGCCAAAATGGTTTTGCGTGGTATTTAATTCATAAAATAAAACTCAGCTTCTGTAATATTGAAAAGCAAAATAAAAAACTCGATCCAAAATCTGATTAGTAAATATAGATATTAATGCTAAATGTTTATCTGTTAGCCATGAAATTTTCATATTTTCAACAAGACGATTACTCGAAAACTATATGAGCTTTTTTAAAAATAAATATGGATTTAGAAACTAAATCTCTTCATATTTTTGTAGCTTACTATTTACACCTATCTTTTATAGTTTCGAAGATATTTGGTGTGAAAATAAGAAAAATGAAAAAAATACTCGCTCGGACAGATATTTTTTTCAGTTTTTCAAAGTAATACAACTCGATCTCAAATTCAATTATATACACATGTAAGACATTCAAAGAGCTACAAATTATTGCTTATTGATCATAGATCTTTCAATTTTTGAGATAAAAGCATAACAAATTTGAAAAACAGAAAATTTTCAATCTTCAACTTGACAAGACGATTTCTAAAAAGTTACAAGACCATTTTTTAATAATAAATATAGATATCAATACTAAATTTACTAGTATACAGTTTTTTCCTTTACTATTTATATCTGTCTTTTATGGTTTACTATATATCTCGAGTGAAAGTTAGATTAATGAAAAAAACACTCGCTACTATTTTAAGCTTTTCAAGTTTAAATAGTAGCTCTTAAAATAGTAGCTCTACGTTCTAAGTTTTTTTTTCTTTTTTCCCGAAAGGGGGGAGGGGAGAAAAAAAAAGTTTGAAATATTGAAATTATTTTTATATATTCATAATTTTGACAATATTTTCGACAAAACGGGAAAAATTATTTACAAATTTATTGATTAAGTTCGGGGTATAAGCGTCCAAAGTGTTTACATTTTTTGTAACGCTCCAGTACAGTGGCTAGAATAGACACAATTAGTTCTAGACACTGTAGCTCTGGTTTGATGTGATGCGGTATAAATTTACATAAGGGTTTCTAACATGAGGCGGCGCCTCTTGTTTGAAACCCTTTTATAAATTCTTCCACATCACATTGAAAAGCGCAAAACAGGCTTGAAAGATACTTATACTTTAAAACAGTGGGCTTTTCAAACCATGGCATTCTATTCAAATATCACAGAAATTATTTTGTATTTAAAACCTTAAAGAAAAGAAGAAAGAAGAAGAAATATGGTATGCCTGATCTTTTTAGAGTAAAAATTAGGTGGTAAAGTATATGGCAAAAAATAATTGTCTTCAATTTCCGATGGGGGCCTCCACAACTTAAATTAAAGAATGAAAACCGGATAGTGGGATGCCCCTGAAGAAGGAGTGCCCGGACCCTCTGTCCTCCTAGAACCCCCCCCCCCCCCCTTAATCCGGGCCTGAGAGGCGCACGCAATAATTTTACCAAAAAACTGAAAAGAATAACAATGACAAACGAATTCGAATTTTCGACCCCATCACAATACTTTATACATTATACTACGTATATAATGAAAGTAATAATCATTCCGAGGTAATTTTTTTTTATTAAAAGACGAATGCCATAAACTTTAGAACGTTAGCACGAACTGTTATCGAGATATAGCATGTTTTTCAAATAAACTTATCAAAAATGATTACATAAAATTAAAAAAAAATAGTAATTAACGTCAGATATGTTCCCTTTCTATTTGCAATATTATGCAACGTTATTCTCATGAATCTTGTCCATTTCATTCACGAGAGAAGTACTTAATAATCTTTGCATTTTGGAGCTTGTGTATTTTGAGACCCCAAAATTCACCAATAGTCATTTATTTCATGCAAGTGATATTAAAATTAATTGGAGTGTGACGCAACTCGACTTTCTCATACCAAAATCCGTTTTTAACACTTTACAACATAGTTGAAAAGTGTTTATGACTTTGTTCATTCTGTCTGTCTGTCTGTCTGTCCGTTAGCACGATAACTGCCGTAAAAATGACTTTATCAAAATGAAATTTTAGTATGTTGTTCAGACGGTCTGTGGGACCTATGGGAATATAAATAAATAATATCACCTAATTAGTTTTTTATTGAACCCTGGTTGAAAAAATGAAATACATTGAACCCTATGGGACCTATTTCTTCAAATATTTTTTAAGCAAATTTAAAATTCACAGATTGCTTCGAAATTTTTAGGAAATATTCACATTATCCCATAAAATATGTAAAAGAATTTCTGAAAAATATGTTCTGTAGTTTTTTAAATAAAAATGAAAATAATAATTACACCCATATAATGTGAAGGAGGGTACGGTCCCTGTGGATACCTCCCCCACTGGGTTCCGGTCTAAATTGGGTGGCACTTCCCGACCGTCCAAATATATTAGGTAGTTTTTTAATTAAAAATTATTTAATATAGGGAGAAAACCAATTCAATTAAATTTTGACTTTTGGGATATCCTCCAGAAAGAAAAGAAAGATATATTATATAATAAATATCTTTCCAAGAGTTTAATTATTTTGTATATGAGAGAGGCTTCACGATTTAAAATAAATTTGGTAGATAACAATTTTTCAAATTTTTTTTTAATTTTATATAACTCTTCATAATATACTTAGTTGATGGCATTTTTAATGCACTTTCCTACGTCCTAGAGAGTTAAAATTTGGTACACTGTAAAATTTGGTATTATTTTTGGTTTGTTGAACATTTATTTTATTCTACAAAAATTTGGTGGATCTTTAAATATAGATCCTACATTTTTTTTTTTCAAAATGGCCTGCAAATAATTCCCGTTCACTTCTATAAATCATTGCTGTAATATTGTTAAAAATTCTGATTTGGGCAGCAAATGTCTTTCCCTGCAGACTCATATTCACGTTCTCTTTATTTCTTCAACAATAATTTGAGTTTATCTACACAAAATAACAGCCATAAGTATTTTAAATGATATTGAATTTGCACGTTAAACTTAAATTTGGTTCTCATTTGATAGCTGCACTTATTGTCAACTAGCCGCCTTTGGCGACCAGCCTGTTCGCTGCCCTTGAAAATTCTGACCGTGGCAAACTCGTTGGCGCGACCTACCAGAAAGGTGTAAGGTAACTGCTTGGAAGGCCAGGAAGTGCCACACAATTTAGACCGGAACCCAATGGGGGAGGCATCCAAAGAGACCGTACCCTCCTTCCCCTACCACAAACCTCTCGGAAGGACTTGCAGTCCCACACGTTTAACGTGATCGTACTCCGCGTGAACACGGCTGCAGTTTTGGCAATGGCGGGAATCGAACCCGGGCCTACCGAGTGCAATTTCCGCGCGCTAACCATTGGGCTACTTTGCCCTACGCGACAATCTCCATAACTTTCTTTTTATTCATCCAATTTAGACCGTACCCTCCTTCCCCTACCACCAACTTCTCGGAAGGACTCACGGACCCACATGTTTAACGTGCTCGTACTCCGCGTAAACACGGCGGCAATTTTGGGAATCGAACCCGGGCCTGGTAACTGGTTGGACGGCCAGGATGTGCCACCCAATTTAGACCGGAACCCAGTGGGGGAGGCATCCACAGGGAACGTACCCTCCTTCCCCTACCACCAACCTCTCGGAAAAACATACGGACCCATATGTTTAACGTGATCGTACTCCATGTCAGTGGCGGAAATCGAACCCGGGCCTACCGCGTGCAATTCCCGCGCGCTAACCACTGGGCTACTTCGCCCTCCGCGACAATCTCCATAACTTTCTTTTTATTCACCCAATTTAGACCGTACCCTCCTTCCCCTACCACCAACCTCTCGGAAGGACTCACGAACCCACATGTTTAACGTGATCGTACTCTGCGTGAACGTGGCGTAAGTTTTGGCAGTGGCGGGAATCGAACCCGGGCCTACTGAGTGCAATTCCCGCGCGCTAACCACTGGGCTGCCGCGCCCTCCGCGACAATCTCCATAACTTTCTACATATTCACCCAATTTAGACGGGAACCCAGTGGGGGAGGCATCCACAGGGGCCGTATCCTCCTTCCCCTACCACCAACCTCTCGGAAGGACTTACGGACCCACATATTTAACGTGATCGTATTCCACGTAAACACGGCGGCAGTTTTGGCAGTGGCGGGAATCGAACCCGGGCCTACCGCTAACTTCCCGCGCGCTAATTTGCAATTTAAAATGACCATATGCTTAATTCCATCATCCTCATTCCATTGTTTCATTGTTCCATCATTTAAAATATCCATAAAATTAAAATATCCAAAAGTTAAAATATACATTTAAAAAATCCAGATCGTCCCATCATTTAAAATATAAATATAATAATTTATATAGAGCAAAGGCGCTCTATTCAGAACCGTGACGTCACCTCCACCTTGACGTCCCCACCCACCACCTTCCCTGCTTCAGCGGGGGAGAAACGAAGCGTCACGCCGAGCGGAACGGCGAGAAATTTAAAATCATGATGTCTTTAAAATTGCGATCCTGAAGGCAATTTTCATTATTTCTGGACCAGATTAGACTTGTAAGAATGCCAGATGTTTGACCTTTCTGAAAATGTAAATTATTAGTCGAAATTATGAGTACTTTTCACGATGCGAGAATTTAAAAACCAAAAATCGTTTTCTTGAGCAAAAAGTGACTTTTGTTTTAAAATCTTTAAAAAATATTAGAAATCGAAATTCAGATTTGAAATTGATATATTTTTACTCGAAATTCTCTGCTCTTTCCGATGGTGTGATTTGTTTTTTTTCTACGATGTCTGGATCGTGGAGAAAAAAGGGCAAAAAGGGCAAAAAACGGTCGAAATCGCATAAAACATTAAATAAATAAAAAAATAATTAAAATTTTAAAAATCGGTTTTCACGTGTCCCCTTCCCTCCCCCCCGGGTCTCCGATTGCCAAATTTCGTAGCTCTCCGACGCGCGGTCGCGAAACGTATAGTGTATAAGACAGACACACAGACATTGCCTTTTATTATATAGAAGGTGGCGTAGCGAAAACGCGAAAAAACTAGAATATCTCAAGAACGGCTAGTCCTAGAGTAATGGGGTTAGTCTTATTTTTGTTGTCAAAAATCACGTATAAAATAGGAATTTAATTGATATAATTGAGCACACGTAGTCTTTTATTTTTATATTTAACGATTTTTGCGGGCCATTTCGCAAAAATAGCCCGTTTCATTTTCCCGAATCATACTAGAATAACCTACAAATGATTTATATACCAAATTTTGTTAAATTTGGTATATAAATCACTTGTAGGTTATTGAAATATTATACACCAAATTTTGCTAAATTTGTTCCATTAGTTTTTAGCTAAAGTGGATAAAGGCAATTTCTGCCGGCCATTTCGCAAAGAAGGCAGATTCTTTTATTACGAATCGTACTATAATCTAATGAACATCAGGGTTTCCTACAAAAAACATATCTACCAAATTTTATGAAATTCGGTCCATTAGTTTTTCAATTAGAGTGGATGTTATATTCTCATAGACATACAGAAACATACACAAATATACCCTTACACACACAGACGTCTTCCTAAAAATAGTTTTTTCGTGTTCTTGAAGTCCCAAAACGTGTAGATCCTTCGAAAATTCGAGTTCCGATCTTCGGCACGATTCCAATACTTTGAATACATACACACACACACACATATATTATCTGTGTATCTGCGTATTATCTGTGTATCTAAATTCCGTGCCTACGCAATTGCAATAGTTATGATTTTAAATGATCCCTAAACTTTTATTATTTCTTCAACGAAGCCTAATTTTAACTTATGCAGAATGCAAATATTTCATGCGATTGTAAGGTGAGTTACATAAGAGTTGCTGAATTTTTTTTCACACAAAATTATTTAAAATTATTTATTTTTATTTTTCCGGCCACACATCTTGCTACCGTAAACCCTTGGGTTGGTCGTGTGGTCTGGGTCTTCAACACAAAATTATTTAGCTCTGGAGTCTGGAACACAAGTTATATGAATGACATATTCATTGATTTTGCATAGAGAATCAGGTGATTTATATTTCGATACAGTTTTAAATATTTAAGTATAATAAATTACTGTAGTACTGTGATAATGTAAAAGATATCACCACTGAATGTATTACATTTTAGAAATTTTTAAATAAAATTGCATTTCAATTGGAAGTGTTTCATAATCAATGCTTATGCATGATTGATCTTTCTTGTTTTTTTTTTATTTTACAAGTAAGATTTTGAAAAATAGGTAATTTAGCCAATGATGTCACGAACAAAATAATTGTATCGCGGCTGTTTCTCGCGATAATGATTGAAACTATTAACTCTCATTATCATGGAGCCATAAATAAAGCCTTTTATTCATGATTATGTCAAATTTTGTTCTATGCTGCTATGTTAAAAAAATATAAAATTTTCGCTTGAAATTAAAATTTTTTTTATCTAGTTCTAAAATTTTTGATAACAAAGCCGGATATACGTGTTACGTGAAAATCCATTAATATTTGTGGCCGCTGTCCTGTTCACAAGAAATCGACCACAAGCAGACAGACAGACTGACAAACAGACAGACATCATTCCAAAGATAATCAAAACGTATTCAGGAGGTCAAAATATATTCAAGAGGAAAATATACTCTCTCTCTCTCTCTCTCTCTCTCTCTCTCTGTCTCTCTCTCTTTCTCTGATACACACGCGAGAGCGTGCATGCCTGCAATTAGAGAGGTAGGTGGTCACGCTAGAAACAGATAATTCGTTCTCAAAAGTGCCCAAAGAGTCGTAAACCCAAATTCAGATTTTTTATTCTATTGCAATATTTCTATGCATATTATGTATTGTCGGAAAGGATAAATGATATATTTGAGGATTCTTAATTCGTGCTGTTATAAAGTGTAGAGAACTACCACAGATCTCCACCTGGACAATCGACCATGGGCGCCATTTTGAGAATTTATTAAGGGTAGGGAACATTTTTTGTAACATGTATATGACAATTAACCAAGACAAACCTAAATAATCTGATGTCGGCAGCACATGACTTTCCTTATATAATTCAATGAATTTACTACTTTTACAATAAACAAAAAATAGGCTATTCTTATAGTAGATACTTATATTCTTTCCAAGATATTGAATTTTCGTCGATTAGTCTTCATTTTTATTGATTTAGTGCCATTTTTATCCATTTGGCGAGATTTTCGTTAATTTGGCAACATTTAAAAAAAGTCTCCAAGTTGGTGACATTCCGCCGAATTCATCGCCAAAATCTCGCCAAGCGTTATGGACGGAGAAATAAGTCATTCTTATAGCAGATAAATGACTATTGGCGTTCAAATACAAAAGTATTCCTCAAAGTATCTTTTCTCATGAATGGAATGAGCTAGATCCACGAGATTGATGTCACCCAATTTATCTCATGATATTACATATGAAAAGTGAACATGTTTCTTAACAGTTAATATTTTTTTTTTAATTTGCGTGATTTTTTGATAAATTTATTTTAAAAATGTGCAATATCTTGAGAACGGTTCATGCTAGCGTTCTAATGTTTATGTCAATCATTTTCTAAGGAAAAATTACAAGAGAAATGTCTATTTACGTAACTTTACTAATGGTTTTGATTTTTTAATGATTTTTGCACAATTTCACTCGAAAATTTAGAGGGATTCTGAACATCCAATTATATTTAAAAGCAATAGACTTCCAATATTCACGTATTGTAATTTTTGTACCAAATTTCATTCGAATCGCTCCATTCGTTCGTGAAATATCGTCTCCACAGACTCACTGACACACACATAGGCACATACTTTCACACACACACATAGGCACATACTTTCACACACACACAGACATCACCTCAAAAATGTTCGATTTGTGACCAGGGATGCTTGAAACGTACTCTTTCGTCGAAAACTCGAATTCGAATATTCAACCCCGTCATAATACTTTCCTTATACATTATACTATGTATATAAGGAAAGTAATGCATGGCTTTTACCAGTAATGTGTCCCCCTTCCCTCGTATGTGATACTAGTTTATGAAAATTCGAATCTGTTGAGCATTTTAACTACCTAAGATATCAAATAAACTGGAAAAATAATATTAGTTTAGAAATCCAGAAACAAATTAAAGCTGCAAATTGCTGTTCTCAATGATTAAGAATTTTTGTCAGATCACACCTGATTGGGAGAAAAACAAAATAGCAATAAATAAAGTACTTGTAAGACCAACTTTAATGTATGCTTCAGAAACCTGGACATGATGAAAAAGCGCTTTGCATCTTTGAGAGAAAATTGTTCTACTGTATTTTTGAAAGAATTCAGGGAAAATATATTTCGAGAGGACAATACCATTTCGAACTACTATACAGATTAAATAAAAATAAAGATATAATCAAAAACATTAAAATTAACAGTATGAAATATGGCGGAACATTTATTCATTCTATAATATTAGAACAAGAAAAAAGAAAAAAAATTATATCGACACGAATCAGAAAAAAGACCAAGGAGAAAAACGAAGTCGAGTTATGTGGACAAGGACTTTGAGGGTGTTAAAGATAAAAAAAAATTGGAAGAACGTTGCTCCAAAGGGGAGCAGCTTGGATGGAACTTCTGGGGAAGGCCTAGGCCCATAATGGGCTATCGAGTCATTGATGATAATAATGAAGCATTTCTTGAGAAGGGGCGAAAGTTAATACTAGACTATTGTTCTAATAATTATTGTTAATTAATATCAGTATGTTAATATATTGTTAATAAGTATTAACAATAGAACAATAATTAATCTAATAATTATTGTTCTATTAATAATACTTAGGCTATTGTTTTAATGATGGAAATCTGATTTAGAAAAAGGAAATTATAAAATGAGCCTAATAACTTGGATCCTTCGGGTGCAGTCCTGTTAAATTACCCCCCCCCCCCTACACTCGACGCCCTTTTACTGTTAAGAATTATACTATTGAGAGAATAGTATTTTTATTCCATAGTTGAAACGATCCACACTCATGAAAATTTCTGAATTAAAAAAAGTAATTCGATTTGGAAATTCGATTTGGAAGAATTTTTAGTTCTCATAACATATGCATGTGATAAAATGAATGAAATTTTGGTAAAAAATAATTTTACAGAAATCAGTTCTTTAGGTCAAGAAGAGCTGCTCATTTATAAAAAAATAAATGCTAATTATGCATTACGATGAAATATTTCCGTCATGTACTTAGCAGCATCAGCCGAGCGAATCCAGTTTTACCATTATTTTTGTTAATACCGGTTTTCAGCATCAGTTCAAGTTGGAATGTTCTGCTGATGATGTTCTTTAACGGTGATTCACTGGCCAAGCTGGCATTCTATTTTTCCTTTTTTTTCCTCTTTTTGACATATTTTTCTAGTTTACAAAATTTTTAAAAGTATTTCAAGGTAAAACATTGCAAAGTTGCTGTTGAAATTCGGAAACATATCTAGAGCATCAGAAACTTTTTCTTCATGTATATAAGGATTTAAAAATGTTAAAATAGGCTTATATCATGAACTATATGTTAGGCCAGAAAATGGATAGGGTAGGGTAAATAAAATTATGTAAAAAATTCCCTCCCCGTTCACATGCCTGCAGGATTAGAGCTGCTTAAATCCCTGAAAACATGCGAAATCCCCCCCCCCCCCCCCGGGTTAATATTATTAAACTAGCCAGCCTCGTTTCAAGTTGGCGTAACACCTATACACGTAATAAAAGTTTTGAATATCAAAAACCGTTTCAAATTATCACAAAAGAATGGTGAGCATTTTATATTTTTGTTAACGTGAAAATTGCATATGCAAAACAATATTTCATCTCCGAACTTTGTATGTTACCTTTTCCCAACGTTTTCAGGCATTTTAATATAAAACGCAACCAGTAACAAAACATTTTTTCAATAGTTTGATCACAAGAATATTTATTACACGATTTCGATATTTGAAACGCTACTGTGGTTACAAGTGGAATCAATAAAAAAAATAATTATAGAATGTGAAACAAATAAATATAAAAACTTTGATTTTGGGGTAAGAGCTTCTACTCATAATTCGCCATGCGAGGTATCACGTGTTGAAAATTCTCTCTCTCTCTCTGTGTGTGTATGTATATATATATATATATATAATAAAAATGTAATATGAAAATCCAGTGATAAAATAGAGAAAAGTTGCAACTCAAAATACCCTAACTTAAAATATGCCTACAAATTAAAAAGAAGTATTAAAGAGAGAATCATAAAACATGAGGAAAATAAAATGCTTATTTCTAGTCATCAAGCTAAAGATAATCAACAAATATCAATGGTGTGGATTCTAAAATAGAAAAACAAAAATATATCCAAGCATTAAACTTATACACGTGGCCTAAGTTTACGATCATCAGGACACGAGGATCAGGCCTAAAAATTGTTCATTTCAAAAAAATTATTTTTCAAGTCCAAGTACTTAATCAAAATGAACACAAAATATGCTTGTTTATATATATATATATATATATATATATATATATATATATACTTCTGCTAGTAAAGTATTACTCAATTGCTTGAAAGAACTAAGTGGCAGCCTTCGATATTCTCAATCTAATTATTTTATTCCAGCTAACAGTAAAGAATAAATTGATAACTTGCATTTAATTGCCAAATCGTTGGTTTTCAAACCTTTAATTTTAAAGACCTCTTTAATAATATTATTATTCAAGATCTTTATAATATCATCTTATCTCTTTACAAAGCCTTTGTTGACAAACATTTTGATCATATTAAAATCAGAAACTTTTCTAAACTTCTCCACTTTATTTTATTTAATAACTATATTTTTCTGGAAAACCAATTATATTTACAAACCAATTATATCAGGAGTTCCGCAAGGTGGTTGTAGTAGTAGTATATTGGCGAATTTATATCATTATAAATATGAATGTACATTTACCTGACTTACAATGAATATCTATGTGTAGACCATCCAATCTGTGTTGTTAAAACAGATTTAAATAATATCAACATTGATTTCTATCCGGATAATCTAGAATTGTTGAATAATGAAACTTCTATTAGTGCTAAGGTTAACTTTCTGGATTTAAATTTATGTATTGAATCTTTTAATAGTATTAGTTATGATTTAAATGATAAAAAAAAGTTATTTTAATTTTAATATCAATACGTTATTACCTTTTACCTTTTGTAATTCGGTTCAAATTTTTCGTGACATCATTAAAAATCAATTGTTTCGAATTTATAGATTATCAAACAAAAAGCTTCATCAATTACATATAAAAAACTTTATTCAAACTAGTAATTCAGACTTTTATCCATTATATTTGATTAATAACTCGTAAAAAAAGTTTAGGGTAACACAAAGCTGTTAATGCACTTTATTATATCTAAATCACTATAGAATTTTAATCATTTCCCATTAATTCCCTATTATTTACTAACTGATAGATATGGTTATATATTATAGTATTACGTATTTCGTTATACTTGCATCATATAATAGTGCATTTTGCCAGGAGATAGATGCAAGGAATCAGTGGAAGGTCTTTTCTAATTTCTACAATCGATTAATATTCGATTGTCTATTCGATACATATTTTATTAATTCTTTAAATTATTTTAGAGGGTTAATAATGATTATCATTTTTATCTATATCAACAGACACTTGTTGTATTTTAAATGCATATTATCTGGTTTTTATACCTTTTAATACTTTAGAATGGATTTACTATATACAATTTTTAAGAATAGCAACATGGACATTATTCTTTAGGGTTGACAATATCTTCTTTGCACATTATGCTAAGATGGTTTAGCTGCTTTAACTTCTACACACGTGTAAGTCAATTATAATTTTGCACTTTATCTAATTACTTTTAGTTTTCCAAATTTCTCAATCATTTTCCATTTTTAGCGCATAGGGGTTACTATTGACCTTTTGTTCACAGTAACAGGTCAATAAATGAAATGTTCTAATTGAAGCTGATGTATAACAGTCGCCCCCTGAAGATTTTACTATTACATCACCTGTATTCCATTTTTCTTTCATTTTTTTGTTTTAAGTATAATGGATGGTTTCTGACATTCTCTTGAGTTTTTTCTGATTGGTATTTGAATACTTTTGTTTGTTATGGATGCTTTACTATTTCTCTTCAATAATTATATTTTAAATATATATAATAAAAATATTATATGAAATTCCAATGATAGATTAGAGATAAGTTGTAACTCATATAACAATAACTTAAGTATTAAAGCCAAACACGTGAAAAAGCAGTAGGCTTAGAAATGAATTCATATTGAATAGATTCGTTTAAGACCTATTATCTATTCAAAATGACCAAAAAAAGCTTGTTTCTGAAGACTGAGATAGATAATATCTATAAACTCAATCTAATGGGTCTACAAGCTTAAAGATTGAAAAATAAAATAGCAATCAAAGATATTTTACCTGAGAAAATGCTCCACATATTGTCTATTAAAGCAATAAAGAACAAGACTACTGTTGCCATTCGCAGGAGATAAAAGAAGCGAATTTTTGCGGACCATTTCGAAAAGAAAATCAGTTCTATTTTTCAAGGATCGACCAAATTTTAATAGACTAAAATGTTCTACTGGACTAAGCGTACCAAATTTCAACTCTCTAGGACGTAGAAAGTATATTAAATATGCTTTCAGATAAGTTCAGACACACATCGTTCATGACGAGTTAAAATAAAACTTTTAGAAATCGTCTGCTATAACTCTAAATTAAAATGTCTTAAGAATTGTTGGTTGTACACGAATAGAGGCAATTAAGGTAATTTGGGATATTTTCTGCTTATGATGGTATTAATAACATCAGTGATTATCTATATAATATGCAGTATGCACTGAACTGGCGGATTGGGCGACATATCAAAATTGTCGATTACTTCTACTATAACTATAACCTTGGTTTTGATGTCATTAAATCCGTCTCAATTTCCAGACCAATTTAAAATTTCTAAAATTCACATTAGGGATAACAGAGCGAAGAGATTATCAATGCACTTAAAATCACTTTTTAAAATGATCGAAAAATTCTACTCGAGCCAGAATCTCGGTTTGGGTCTCATTCGATCTGTATCATCTTCTAAATCAAAGGAAAAACTAATATTTCGAAATATTCGAATATCAATTCAAAAGAATAATCATAAAATTCAAACCCACTTTGCTCAATTATAGAACACTTTCACTCTAACTAGAATTTTGGGTTTGGACTCGTTTTCGATCCATCTCATCTTTCAAGTCAACGGGAAATTCGAATATTTCAAAAAATCATATTAAGGGCAGACGATGCAAAGGAACACTTTAAAAATATCAAAATTATTTAGCACTTCCACTCTAGATAGAATCTTGGTTTTGGTCTCATTCAATCCCTCTCAGATTTCCGATTATCAAAAAAAATCGGAAATTCGAATGACGAGTCACGATACAAAGAGATTTTTAAAAAAGTTACCACTTTGCCTTTCAAAATTTAATTTGAATGTGACTTTACTTGACTTTTTCATACCAGAATCCATTTAAGTAGTTTGTAATATTTTTTTTTCATTTTGCAAATTTTACAAAAAAAATTTTTGCAAATATGTATTGTTAATCCAAATAATCACAATTATGGCATGTTACCCTTCAATTTAAAGGGCTTGGAAAAATGTTTCGATTGATGCTAAATTAATCAATGTACATACCCTCCTGGGTGCCTAATTACGTCATGAACAAAAAATTTTTGTATCACGGCTATTTTTTCACTACAGTGATTGAAACTGTTGCGTTTCTTGATCATTGAGCTATAAATCACCCCTCTTATGCATAATTATGTCAAATTTTGTCCATGTTAAGGAAATGTAATATGTCGAATAAATTTCGAAGGGTTTTTTTTTCCGAATTTCCCAAAAGTGTCTAGTTTTAGACTTTTCGTTAACAAAGCCGGATATACAGATATATAACACACAAAATCTTAAGATTTGTTGTTTTTCCTCGCCATTAATATATTTATCTACAGCTGAAACATGTAGTGTGATAGGTTGATTTTAGAGATTTGATATTTTGTACATTGAAAATGAGCAACACATGGTTTTCACTACTGTAATGAATACATATACTTTCAGTCAAAAAATCATGAACTACAAGATCAACATCTCAATTTTTAAGGCGTTGAATCATAAACAAAATTTAACTTTATGTAAAGAGCACAGGATCGCGCTCCCATTACAGATAACAACATAGACTGGTTTCGCATTTTTGTGCCCTCGTCATCATGGAATAACCGATATCTACAAAGACAACATGAGGAGGGTTCTGTGAGTATGTGCTAAGAATGTCTTCTATAGGCGGATTCTTTGAAAATAAAAAGTGTATAGTTTAAAAAAAGGAAGATTTTCAACGGATTAAGCAGGTTCTCACAAATAGAGGAACATGCTCCTCTGTCCTACTAAACTTCTTCTTCCGAGTGCAGTTGCACTTGGGAGCAAAAGTGCCTTCGGTGGTCCGAAATGAAAACAAACCGATTATAGGAAGTAGTGAAAGATTCTCAGGGAAGTACAAAAACAGCCGCCACGCCAGAATGATTCTTTTTCCGGCAGGAATTTAAATAGTAACTGCATTTAGAGTTCAAGAATTGTTTATTTATTTTACACTTTCTATAAAACTCCGGCATAAATTTCTTATTTTTATCTATTGGTAAAGCGCAAGCCAGTGATCACATGCAGATGTTGCTGTTTATACATATTTATGATGAGGTTGTTTATACACAAAAATATGTATTTAGTAAATGTTCAAATGTTGTTTTTAGAGATTTGATGTTTTGTACATTGAAAATGGACAACACATGACTTTCACTCCATGCTGCAATGAATAAATATACTTTCAGTCAAAAAATCATGAACTACAAGATCAACATCCCATCAAATCTCTAAAAACAAACTGTTACAGCTCTTTCTTTGAACCATCAACCTATACATCTAAGATAAGATGGCAATTCTTAATAGCGTTTAACTCCCCTCTTCGTTCACTGCTTTCCATAGTTCTTATAGGTTGTGTTTATAAAATCATATTTTTTACAGGCCAAAGACACTATTAATTTGTGACACATCAGATGACTTTAAAAGAATATAAGCAAAAGGTGTAACGGTGATACCTGTCACCTTTTAAATAAAGATACTATTTTTTTTTTCAAGAAATTTAGAGGTAGATTTGAATATATGAGGGTGTTTTTTTTTTTTTTCTGTAGTTACAATTATTTAAATAGACCCATGCTTCATTAATAATCACAATATATTTCCATCTGCCTCCAGTTCTACATAATTTTCATAAAGAATTCTACAACATGTTCTGAGGGGCGCGGTAGCCCATTGGTTAGCGCGCTGGAGTTGCACTCGGTAGGCCCGGGTTCGATTCCAGCCACTGCCACAACTGCCGCCGTGTTCATGCGGAGTACGATCACGTTAAACATGTGGGTCCGAAAGTCCTTCCGAGAGGTTGGTGGTAGGGGAAGGAGGGTACGGTCCCTGTGGATGCCTCCCCCACTGGGTTCCGGTCCAAATTGGGTGGCACTTCCCGACCGTCCAAACAGTTACCTTACACCTTTCTGGTAGGTCGGACGGTCTGGGTTTCAACAACAACAACATGTTCTGAGTTCAGCCTGGACAAAAAACGATGAATATTATGTTGTTGTTTTTTTTATTATTATTTTGTCTTTTGCTTATTTCTTTTTTTAAATTCAAATCTTTACTACCTTGTTTAAAATTGTTACTAAAGACATCACAATATTATTTGAGTCTGTGGATTTTTATTTAAGACCACAGACCTTACTCTTGAAATAGTCGTAGAAATATATGTCTTTGGATATTCTTTTGGTGTTCTTTTTCTGATTAATAGCAATGTTTGACGATTTTCTTCCTTTATTATTAATAGTATTGCTTATTTTTCATTTAGAAATAACAATTTCTAAATTCCTTGATTTTTAAAGTGTCTTTTTATTTACAGAATAAGAATATTTCTCTTTATAAAGAGCAAAAACCTAACCTTTTATTCAAAGCTTATATGAACACCATTTGGGTACATGCTATTTAACTACCCCAGACAGTAATTTAGTTTTCATATAAAAATCTATCAAATAATATTATTTTTAATTTTGTATTTTTTTTTTTAATCAAAATCGTTCTAAAAATGTGGAATAATACTGAAAGGAAAATGTGAAATAATACTGGAAGGAAAATGTCGAATAATACTGTGTGTGTGCTAATACAGGAAGTTACTATGCCATTAATAACTTTTTTAAACTTTACAACAGCTTTCCTGATAATCTTGAGGTTTTTTTATTCATCTGCTACTGCTTTTAAAAATCACGTGTTGCAAATACTTTGTATTTTATTACTTTCCCTGCAATACATGGTAATGTATAAGGAAAGTATTGGATTCATATCGAAAATCGCAACTCGAATTTTCGACGGATCTACACGTTTCGAGACCTCTAGAATACGATAAAACCATTTTTAGCGTAACGTCTGTGTGCGTGTCTGTGTATCTGTCTGTGCAGATTTTGTATCCACTCTAACTAAAAAACTAATTGACCGAATTTCATAAAATTTGGTAGGTAAGTCACTTGTGGGCGAATCTTGTGCTGATTAGTTTTGGATACGATTCGGGATAAAAGAACCCGCCTTGTTTTGCGAAATGGCCCTCAAAAATTGCCTGTATCCACTCTAGCTGAAAAACTAATGGACCGAATTTCACAAAATTCGGTAGATAAGTCGCTTGTGGGTCACCCTGGTGCTGATTAGATTTTGATATGGAACAGGAAAAAATAGCCTGTCTTTTTTAGCGAAATGGCCCGCAAAAATCCTCAAAATCTAAAATAAAAACTACGTATACTCAAATACATCCATTAAATGCTTATTTTATACCTAATTTTTTACGAAGGAAAGAATAAGACCAACCCTATTACACCAGAACTAGCCGTTTTCGAGATATTTTAGTTTTTTCGTATTTTCTCTACACTGCCTTTGAAAATAAGTCCAGTTACCAAACGAGAACGAAACTTGAATTAAATTTAATTAAAATAAAGAGAACGTGGATATAAGTCTGCATAAGTCATGTGCTGCTCACATCAGATTTTTTTTCTTCTATTTTAGTTGAAAATATTATGTTTTGTATTTCATCTTGCAAGGTGTTACTGGGACTTTGTCCTGTAGTTTGCATTCTTGTAAATAAATAAATAAATAAGTTTATTAATATGTTATCCAGGTCTCTGTTAAGGAAATATGTAAGGAAAAATAAATAGATTTAATTTTTAGTCGTGTATTGAAACTCTTTACATGAACGAGAAGATTTATTGTCTGATAGAGGAAAAATAGCTAATGTGTCCAGCACGTGTCTTTCACTATAGAATAACAAACTTTGATATTACGAAAAAGCAATGACCAAAATCAGAATTTTCTTATTTGGCTAAGAATTGTTGTGATTATTGCTTTTACCAATGAAAAAAATTTGATGTGGGCAACACATGAGTTTCCTTATATAATGTAATGAATTTACTACTTTTACAGTAAGAAAATAGGTTTTTCTTATAGTAGATACTAATATTATTTCCAAGTTATTGAATTTTCGACAATTAGTCGTCATTTTCATTGATTTAGCGTCATTTTTATCCATTTGGCGAGATTTTCGTTAATTTGGCAACATTTCAAAACGTCGCTAAGTTGGCGACATTCCGCCAAATTCGTCGCCAAAATCTCGCCAAGCGTTATGGACGAAAAAATAAGTTGTTCTTACAGCAGATAAATGACTATTGGCGTTCAAATACAAAAGTATTACTCAAAGTATATTTTTTCATGAATGGAACGAGCTAGATCCACGAGAATGATGTCACCCAATTTATCGCATGGGATTACATATGAAGAGTGAACATGTTTCTCTAGAGTAAATATTTTTTTTTTCATTTTATATGACTTTTTAATATTTTTTTTTGAAAAATGTGTAATATCTCGAGAACGGTTCATGTTAGCGTTCTAAAATTTATGTCAATCGCTTTCTAATGAAAAATTACATAAGAAATGTCTATTTGCGTAACTTTATTAGTGGTTTTGATTTTTTGACGATTTTTTTCAACATTTTATTCGAAAATTTAGGGGGGTTCTGAACATTCGATTACGTACAAAAACAATAGACTTCCAGTGTTTAGGGATTGTGATTTTTGTACCAAATTTGGTTCGAATCGGTCCATTCGTTTGTCAGTTATCGTCTCCACAGACTCACTGACACACACACACACATTCTTTCACACACACACACACAGACATCACTTCAAAAATGTTTGATTCGTGATCAGGGATGCTTGAAACGTGCTCTCCCGTCAAAAACTCGATTTCGAATTTTCGACCCCGTCACAATACTTTCCTTATACATTATATATATATAAGGAAAGTAATAAGTACATAGAATTTCATAGAAATAAGATGATTCTATTCCGGAGAAATCATATTTCCTATGGATAAGTAAAATTTTTAATATCTCGTGAACGGCTCATAACTCCTAAACACAATGGTATCTATTTATTATTGATTAATTAAAATTTCTTACAAATCATTCACCCTTTATAATAGTGAACATATTCTTTTTGTGATATTTTTCAATTTAGTTCAACTTGCAATATCTCAAGAACGGCTTATACACTCTTTTGCAAAAAAAAAACGAAGCACCCCTAAAAAATAATCCGATCATCCCGAAATTTCGCATGCAAATTCCTTTATACCAAGTATGCAAATGGTTAAATTTGCAAGACCAATGAGTGTTAACTTCGGTCATAGCGCGCATTTCTACTGCGCAACTAGCATCCTATAAAACAGGTTAAAAATGTGGACGGTTTATCTTTGCTCGTTATCGGCGTTGCAGTTCCGTGGAGACACAACCAACAATGTCGTTGTGACGTTGCCAAAGACCTTATAAGCAGTTAGACGAGTTCGAACGTGGTCGTATAGTCGGAATGCGTGAAGCTGGCTAGTCACACTGAGCAATAGGCCGCCACCTGCACCTAACGGACACTGCTGTGCAAAGGTGCTGGCAGCAATGTTTGCTACAATGAACTCATCGGCGGAATGAAGACTCTGGAAGGCCAAGAGGCACGAATGCGGAGCAAAATCGGATGATTGTGCGACAAGCCCGAATTGGCCCAACGGCATCATTGTCCGCCATCCGACGTGCTATAGCCTCTTCCATACCGCCAGTGGTACCTTCCACCATCTCACGGCGCTTGGATGAGGTGGTGCTACGCTAACAGTGGCTTTTAAGACGTCTGCCCATAACCCCACAACATCGACAGAGTCGTTTGGAGTAGTGTCGTAGTCGTGCATCATGGCTGGCATCGTATAGTGTTCAGACTGGCATCGTATAGTGTTCAGCGATGAATCACGCTTCAATCTTTCAGCAGATGACCATCGGGTACGTGTGTGCAGGCGCCAGGGCCGGCCAGCGGTCCTAATCAGTCTTTGCTTTGCACAGGCACACAACCATTACCCCTGGTGTGATGGTGTAGGGTGATCTCTTACGACACCAAGTCGCCCCTAGTCATCCTGCGTACAACTTTAACAGCTCAACGATATGTTGATAAAATCCTGCGGCCGTTTGCGTTGCCCTTCACGGCACGCCATTCTGGGGTCATTTTCTAACAAGATAATGCAACGCTACATACGGCTCGCATATCTGTGGACTGTTTCCGTGCTGTTGATACTGTTTCTTGGCCAGCAAGTTCACCAGACCTTTCGCCAATCGGGCATGTAAGGTACATGCTAGGCCACCAGATTCGGGCACCCCGAAATGTAACAGATCTGGAGCAACAATTGCGGAATGCCTGGAAGAATGTATCGCAGGATGACATTAGGAAACTTCATCACTCCTTAGCTAGACGTACACAAGCATGCATTGCCGCCAAAGGGGATTTCACCAATTACTGATTTGAAAATTCAATATGCAATTGCTAACCATTGATGAGTCCTGCGGCCTTGATTTTGTAATCATTTCATTACCTGTATATGAGATGTACGCATATTTAATTTCAATAAAAGCAGTCACTTTCTTCATGGTGCTTCGGGTTTTTTTCTTTTTTTTTTTTTTTCTTTTTTTTTTTTTTTTTTTCGCAAAAGAATGTATTAACGTTTTGCAAATGATGTTAGTAAGATGTTAGTAACTCTAAATAAAATGACGTTAGTAATTCTAAATAAAAAATCTGATGTGGGCAGCACATGACTTTCCCTGCAGACTTATATCCACGTTCTATTTATTTCAATTAAATGTAATTCACTTTTAATTCAATTTTCGTTCTCATTTGATAACTGGACTTATTTTCAAAGGTGGGGTGGAAAAATACGAAAAAAACTAATATATCTCGAGAACGGCTAGTCCTAGTGTAATGGGGTTGGTCTTATTCTTTTCTTCGTTAAAAATTACGTATTAAACAAGCATTTAATGAATATATTTGAGCATACGTAGCTTTTTAGTTTAGATTTTGGCAATTTTTGCGGGCCATTCTACAAAAAAAGGCAGGTTATTTTTTTCTGAATCGTACCAAAATCTAATCAGCACCAGGGTGACCTATACGTGACTCATCTACCGAATTTTGTGAAATTCGGTCCATTAGTTTTTCAGCTAGAGTGGATACAAGCTTTTGCGGGCCATTTCGCAAAAAAAGGCGGGTTCTTTTATTCCGAATCGTACCCAAAACTAATCAGCACCAGCTCCGACCACAAGTGACTTACCTACAAAATTTTGTGAAATTCGGTCCATTAGTTTTTTAGTTAGAGTGGATACAAAATCTGCACAGACACACAGACAGACAGACACACAGACAGACAGACACACAGACACACACACAGACGTCACGCTAAAAATGGTTTTTTCGTATTCTAGAGGTCTTGAAACGTGTAGATCCGTCGAAAACTCGAGTTGTGATTTTCGGTATGATTCCAATACTTTCCCTATACATTACCATGTATTGCAGGGAAAGTAAAAGGTACATTTAAAATTGCTATCAATGTTGGAGCAATTTTAACTTACTTATATTTTGCAATATTTTCTTTTATTTAAAATATGATCCTACCAAATGTCATTCGATCTGCTCAGTTTGCTCGGGAGATATCGTACTCACAGACATTATTGAAAAAATGGTTGATCCATACACAGAAATACTCTACACATGCAGATCCATCAATATCCCAGATTCGGATGTTTAACGCAAAAGCAATTCTTTACCTATACGTATATTATGCATCGTAGAGAAAATCAAAGCCACAGCAATTTGGTACTAACAAAGGCAAAACCGACAGGTTAATCGTAGTCAATAGCTATAGGCTAATGTAACCGTTCTGTTTCTCTTATCCTGACGAAGAAGACTCGTGTCGCTTCCGAAACTGATTGAATAGTTATAATTTCGGAATATCTGCCATTTATAATCAAAATTTTTATTTCAGGTATAGCTATTTATGCAAAAAAGTGATCATCTCGTCATCTTTTCATCGTCCGACCTTGCTTTCACGATTTTTGTCGCTCGTTAGCCAGGGGTAAGCGATGACATGTCCAGATAAATAATTATTAAAAATCAATATTCCCAGCTCGCGATGTTTCAGGATATTATTTTAGCCCTTCGTACCGTTGACCAAACTCTAAGCTCTCAAGATAACAATGAGGCAATTTCTACCATATCATAGGGCTTTGCATAGCTAGAACGTGCTCTAAAATCCTTACTTTGAAATTATTTTATGCTCTCAAATCATCTCCTTACGTACCCTTTGCTGATGAACGTCGGAAACTGTGAAACTACGGTTAAAAAATGGTGAAGAGTGAGCATTTCCTTACTTATATGCAAAATCCTATTATAGTCCAGAATTATCTCTAGTGTCACAGTTATTACTATTGTCTATTTCTCACCATTATCTCACCTCTATTAATTCTATAATATTATCTTTATTAGATGGTATTGTCAAGTCCGTAGATGTGTCTCCATGCGACAAAGAACCCTGCCAGATACCAAAAGGAGAATCTGCCACCATCACAGTTCGATGCATTTCAAGTGAGTGTTTCAAATGTTTAATTATTTAATTTACTAAGTTCAATAAAGACTAGAGCACTAAATTTGTCCTCTAACAACAGATATTTTTGCTTGATCGTTGAACCCTTGTTAAAGCAATGAAAATTTTGTTATTAGATTAATTACATTTATAAAATGCGATAGCACTATTCAGATCACCGTAGTGAGGGTTGTTATTGTTGTTGTTGAGACCCAGACAGTCAGGCCTAACCGTAGTGAGTGTGTTCAAAGTAGAGTAAAACCTATCTAAGAGACCACCTGTTCAGCGATCATCTGTGTTAAAGACCATTAAACACAAATATAGACATATTTCAAATAGCCATCTTTCAATAATTTGATATATTCGATCAGCCAAAGTGGAAAATGTTCCCATGCAAAGTTAATTGATAATTATTAGCTTCAATAAACTGCATTTTCAAGAAATCAAAATTGTTTTTTCTGCCTTTAGCTTTGGCTTATCAAAGTTCAACTTTATTTCTATGCTAAATATTTTTGTTTCAAGTCATTACTATACCCAGACAACTGATTGTCTAATGTCCCTCATTTTGAATGTCCCGAATTGCGCTGTCCCTCCGCATGCTCGCAGTGTTTTTCTAAACGAAGAAATCCCTGAAGTCTTCTATAATATTACTTTCCTTATATACAATAATGTATAAGGAAAGTATTGTGACGGGGTCGAAAATTCAAATTTGAGCTTTCGACGGGAGAGCACGTTTCAAGCATCCCTGATCAAGAATGGAACATTTTTGAAGTGATGTTTGTGTGTGTGTGTGTGTCAGTGAGTCTGTGGAGACGATAACTGAAGAACGAATGGACCGATTCAAACAAAATTTGGTACAAAAATTACAATCTGTAAACACTGGAACCCTATTGTTTTTATATGTAATCGAATGTTCAGAACCCCCCTAAATTTTCGAGGGAAATTTTGAAAAAATCGTTCAAAAATCAAAACCTCTAATAAAGTTACGCAAATAGACATTTATTATGTAATGTTTCATTAGAAAACGATTGAAATAAATTTTAGAACGCTAACATGAACCGTTCTCGAGATATTGCACATTTTTCAAAAAAATTATCAAACGTCATATAAAATAAAATAAAAATATTTCCTTTTGAGAAACATGTTTACTTTTCATATGTAATACCATACGATAAATTGGGTGGCATCATTCTCGTGGATCCAGCTCGTTCCATTCATGAAAAAAGATACTTTGAGTAATACTTTTGTATTTGAACGTCAATAGTCATTTACCTGCTGTAAGAATAACTTATTTCTCCGTTCATAACGCTTGGCGAGATTTTGGCGACGAATTTGGTGGAATGTCGCCAACTTGGCGACTTTTTTAAATGTTGCTACATTAACGAAAAACTTGCCAAATGGATAAAAATGACGCTAAATCAATGAAAATGACGACTCATTGACGAAAATTCAATATCTTGGAAAGAATATAAATATCTACTATAAAAATATATTTTTTTTTTTATTGTAAAAGTAGTAAATTCATTGCATTATATAAGGAAAGTCATGTGCTGCCCACATCAGATTTTTTTTACTGACGGATCAAAGATCCAGAACCAAGTGGGCTTCCTATTGTAATTTTTAAGAAGATTTGGTTATCTCCCAAGGGTTTAAGCTTGACTCTCACAATTCAGTCTTCCAAACCTAAATTTGTGCCATTAAGTCTATTGACTGGGTGACTCACAACAATAAACGTATCAACATTCTCTCTGGCAGCCTCTCCTCTATCAGTTCTTTGAAATTAAATCAAAATAAATCTAACTTACTTAACCCTTTCGCGACGACCGGCACGCCTAAGCGCCAGCTGCGAACTTGCATTCAAGGAGGAACGGCACTCCACTCGGGCCAGAGGAAATTTTACCGCAAGCGGATAGTGGCACCTATAAGTGCCACCACGCGGAACGTTTTAATTTGTGTGCTAGATGGCGTTACTTGTCCATGGAACTAACTTCAATGTATTTTGCAGAGGCATGACCTTGGCAGAAGAGGATCGAATGAATTATTTCTCCATTTGGAGCGATGAAAATCATTTTGTAACATAAACAAACAGAGTAATTCTCGTAGCATCAACAATTTTATAATTGAGTTTCGGTTTTTATTTTTATTTCAGCGTTATGATTTCGTTGGTGAATCATAGGAATATAAGAGAGTATTTTTTTTTGTTTAGGTTTTAGAGGCAGTGAAATTATTCGTTTATTTCGGATAAAGGAATGGGAGCAACTAACGAGTATTTTGTATGAAGATTATACATCAAATAGAACATAAATATTTCTTTTATTCCTGAAAAAAGTAGATTTCTGTGTTGAATAGGTGATTTTCAGTGAATTTTTTTCGAGAGTTAGGCTTAGCGCAAAAAATGCGCCGTCCTTTTCGACCATTTCGGAAGCGAAGCGCTTCGTCTTTTGGGCCACGACAGCTCCGGAATGCCGCCGTTCCGAAAGGGGATGGATAAATTAAAAGCTGCCAATGCTGCTAACTACATGGGTCTTTCATGGATCCCGTGTGGGCATTGAGGGTAGCAAGGCGGCAGACAGGTTGGCTAAGCTCGTGTCCTCAACTGTGGCTGCCCTTGAGCATTCCTTTTCCGTATTCTTTTATTTCCACCAAGTTTTTTAAATTATTTTTGCTGAAAGAGTGACAGGACAAGGCAGATCTTTCCGAAGGGTAATAATAACCTTTAAATTACAAACAAGTTTTTAATTTATTTTCTCACCGGCCATGGCCCATTTACCAAATAGTACCTTTTCACAGGTTTAACTTAAAAAGTTCCCCTAATTGTTTGTATAAAATAGCCGGTGATGCAGAACATTATATTTTTGACTTCCCTTTTACTATTAAGTTTCACTTAGAAAACCCTCTGAGGAAAGCTGGAATTTGTGGTTTTCTATGGTGTTGACTAACTCACAATCAGTTTCTAAAATTAAAATAAAATGTATTCTTATCGCCGCCAGTATTGCTGACGATCCGAGCTAGCTCATTTTCTGAGGGTTTATTATTATTACTATTATTATTATTATTATTATTATCATCATCATCAGCATCATTATTGTGCTGCTTGATTCTTCTCTGTTAATTCTATGCTTATTCTATCCGAATTACAGTTTATCAATTCCCTGTTACAATTTATCAATCCCCTTCGAAAAGTATTTGAGGTTCTTATCAACTGTTTCAAATCTGGTATCTCTGTGCTTTTACAAATTGCTCCTAAAGTAAAACTGTGATTCTTGTTATTTTATTTTTTATATTGTATCACGTGCTACTTAAACTGATTTTAGTGCTTTATTTGTAGAGATGTGGGTTTTCTGGAAAATTTTCTGTAGTGGAAAATTTTTCGGATAATTTTGAGCTTTTTCGTAAATATTATATTTAAGCTAGAATGATATGTCCAGTGACATTTAAAAGTATTTGTTCCTACATCAGAGCTACACTCATATATATATTAAATAAAATGGTTGAAACACGGTTTAAATTTAGATATATATAAAAATATTTTATGCACAAAAATTTCTAATACATATACATTGACGTCAGCAACTGCAATTTTATATTTCATTGAGTATCTGTACTTCTGAAAAGTTATAAAATAATTATATTTTATCTATAACAATAGAAAAAAATATTATTGTAAATCATAAATTTAAAACAATGCACAAACAAATAATAAATTAAAAATAAATAAAAATTGCTAAACCCTTTCTGAATCATAAATAATTTACTGTTTATTACAGGTGTAAGAAATAAATTATTAAATACATAACTTTCATATGCTTGCTTCAAGGAAGAATTAAAAAGTTTTATTCTCATAAGTAGCAGTTTTATTTATTGTGATATAAAAATATTATAAGAAAAAATAATAATTGCTTATGATTTAAAAATAAAGTATTAAATATTATAATTAACAATGTTTTAAAAATGCCTGTTAACCAGGGTTTGGGAAAAATGGGGGTGGGTTGTTGTTTTTTAACCAAAATCCATGGTTTTAACAAAAAAAAGAAGAGCATTGTTTAGATCAATGGAATTTTAATCAGCCAACACTGATGCTGCTCTGCTAACTGAAAGGGAAATCTGAAAGACTCCTGTGTGTTTACGCCCTATAGTACATAAATAAGCCATCATGAGCCCTGAATCTACCACTTTCTTAAATAACTACTACTCTCTACTACTACTACTATTACTAAATAATATCTATAAATAAAATTGAAAATCTGTCTGTCTGTACTGTCTGTATGTATGTATGTTTGTCTCATTATCATGGGAGAACGGCTGAGCCGAATTTAAGGAAATTTTGTGGGTAATCTTGCGATAGCTCCACTTAAAAATTAGTCTATGTTTCGAGTTTCTAAGACCAGGGGTTGTTAAGCTATTAATGAAAAATGAAAATTTTTCCTAGGAGTTCTACTCTCTAACTCCCGGGTTCCTACAAACGAAAAAGGTTGGAAATCGCTGGTTTAAAACGTGAAAGTGAATTGAAACTATCTCTTGAGTTTGGCAGACGTTTATTGCGCTTATCTGTCACTTTTAAAAATCGCAGGTTTGAAACATGAATTTAAATGGAAACTCTATCACCATGGCTTATTTTTCACAGGCTCTTACTCAACAACGAAAAGCATTAAGAAATCAAAATGGTTATTGAATTATTAACATTTTATGAGGAAGATTCTTGTAATTGATTCTTTCTTATCTTTGATTTAATTGCGTTGTTCAGCAACGCAATTAAATCAAACGTGTTTGTTAATTTTTATTATTATATTTTCGATTTGAATAATAAATAAATGGATATAAAAATATATTTTACAAATAAACGGTTTGATTTTTAAACACTTTACAACATAGTTGAAAAGTGTTCATGACTTCGTTCATTCTATCTGTCTGTCTGTCTGTCTGTCCGTTACCACGATAACTGCCGTAAAAATGACTTTATCAAAATGAAATTTGAGTATGTTATTCAGGCGGTCTGTGGGACCTATGGAAATATAAATTAACAATATCAAGTTTTGGATTGAACCCTATGGGACCTACTTTTTCAAACATTTTTTAAGCGAATTTAAAATTCCCAAATTGCTTCGAAAGTTTTAGGTAATATTCAAATTATCCTATAAAATATATAAAACAAATTTCAGTAAAATATATTCAGTAGTTTTTAAATAAAAATTAAAAAAATAATTACACCCTTTATATGAAGAGATCACGTGACCCACTTCAAAATAAAATATGGCATCCATCTTGTGTCAAAATCGTGATTTTTAAAGTTCGTTTAATTTATATTTAGTGTTTTATCCGGCCTAAAACCGCTTTATTTTTGCTTAAATTCTGTACATCTACATTCTGAAATAATACAATTACAATATATTTCAGGTTAAATGATCACCAAACTTTGATTATTTCTACAACGAAGCCTAATTTTCACTTATGGAGAATGTAAACACCAAACGATGCAGAATAAGTTGTATAAGAATTGCTGCATTTCTTTAACGAAAAATTATTTAGCTCATGGAGTCTACAATATAGCTGATATGAATGAAACATTCATTGATTTTACATCGAGATGCAGACGATTTTCTCGATAAAGTTTTAAGCTTAAGCATAGAGTTAAATTACTTGTACCTTCATGGTTTTAAGTTTTTAAATAAAATAAATTATTGTAGTATTGTGATGAATGAAAGGAGTGGAAAGAAGTTTATGAATGAAATGCTGCTTTTATATAGAGAGCCAGGCGATTTATATTTCGATGACGTCATTCGAATAAAATTCATTTGTCTTCGATGAAGTTTTCAAATATAATAAATTGTAGTATTGTGATAATTTTAAAAATATTACCGAGGAATGTATCGCATTTTAGAGATGTTTAAACAAAATTGCATTGAAGTTGGAAAGTGTTTCATAATCAATACTTTATGCATGATTGATCTTTCTTGTCCTTTAATTATATTAATTGACTGCGTACATCACTTTCATTTATTTTAGCAAAGCGTTTTCAAACTTATATATTGTGTTTAACCAATAAACTCATATATTGTGTTTAGCTAATAAACTCATTCAGCCGATTGTTGAAACAGAATAAGAGTAGAACGGGTATATCTTCTAATATAATTTAATGTTTTCATTTAGTATATGCAAACGTGATCCGGATGTTTTATTCTTCAAATCTGCGAATTCAAACCTACGAATTCGGCGGGATAACGTTAAAAATAACGCTTAAAAATTTAATTTTTAACTAAACTGACACTGAATTTCAACGCTAAATTTCAACCACCCAGGTTGCAGTTACACAAACTTTACAACAGCATGAAATGTAGACCACTTTAAGGCCAGTAAAATAGTTCTTATTCCAAGTATCTAACTCTTTTGAGTTCCAAAATATTTAAATTTGCTTGAACATCAAAATTCATCAAATTTGGAGTCCGCCATGTTGAAAAAATGGCTGTATCAAATAATCGACCTAGATGAAAAAATTTTAAAATTCGTTTTTCATCTGCTGAAATATGTAGAAACATTTGTGCGCAAAGTATAAAAATTTTCAAAAATGGTCATGCAACCAAATATTCTTTTTTGGGGTGATTTTACATGGAATGACCCATCTTTATTATTTTGTATTTCGTATTCTTTCTTTACAATTGAAGGTGTTCAAAAATTTCCGGACATGTTGTTTGAAAGTAAAAGAAAAAAAAAATAGCAATAAATAATAATGAAAAATAGCAATAAATAACAATAAAATGCAATTAATATTTTGTCAACCTAAATTTTAAGGCATTTTGATGATTATATACTTACTGTCTTCTTATAGATGTAAACGCAGAAAAACTCCGACTGTCCGTGTTTGCTGAAATTGCTGGCATCGAACTTATCTATCCAGGAATGAAGAGAGATGCTTGCCGTGGAAAGAACTTGACTTGCCCTATCACAGAAGGGCAAGAACTCCTGTTTGTACAAAAATTTCCAGTCAAGAAATTTTTTCCTTCGGTAAGTATAGTTCTTTCCTGATTTATTACGATAAAACTGGAAGGAACATTATAGAAAAGGAACCTCAGACAGCAGAGCTGAGACGAACGAACACGGACTGTCTGATTCTCAATGTAGTCACGGGCTGACGATTATCAATGTAGTTCAGAGATTCACGCTCAACTATGAGCCACTGTAAAACATCTGCAAGAATGTTACTGAAAGTTTCAAGAGAATCAGCTGTCCATAATGGGGAGTAATAGTTATGACAATATATATATATATATATATATATATATATATATATATATATATATATTATTTATATTATATAACATATACAGGGTGTCCAGAAAGTTCCGGAACGGCGCAATATCTCGAGAAATACACTTCGGATCAAAAAATACAAAAATACGTATTCAATATTTTTAGAAAAGCTACCCAATGATACCAAAATTGACCCCCCGGGGTGGAGGGGGGTGGGGCAACTTTGAAACGTTCAACAGGAACCCCATTTTTTATTGCAGATTTGGATTCTCCAGAAAAAATTACATACATTTGACCTACGATTTTTGATTTTTGCTCCCACAAACGGCGCTATAATCGAGAAAAACGGAAGTGGGACACAAACGTTTAAAAATGGGAATGTCTCCGGAAATACACTTCGGATAGAAAAATAAAAAATTACGTGTTCAATATTTTCAAAAAAACTATCCAATGATGTTAAAATTGACCCCCCTCCCCCCGCTAACCGTTCACCGTCAGCGACAACTGTTGACTTCAGTTTAGAAAACGGTTCAAAACTACTTTTAGCACTACCCAGGAACAACGATGTGGACGTAGCAGTTTTCTATTCCCTTCAGGGTACTTGATTAACATGAGTCTCCTTGCCTCTCATGATCAGGGTGCTTTTTTCTGTAACTTTTAAACGCTAGTGCCCCACTGCCGTTTATCTTGATTATAGCGCCGTTTGTGGGAGCAAAAATCAAAAATCGTAGGTCAAATGTATGTAATTTTTTCTCGAGAATCCAAATCTGCAATGAAAAATGTGGGTTCCCATTGAAAATTTCAAAGTTGCCCCACCCCCTCCCCCCGGAGGGGAGAGGGGGGTCAATTTTGGTATCATTGGATAGCTTTTCTAAAAATATTGAATACGTGTTTATTTTATTTTTTGATCCGAAGTGTATTTCTCGAGATATTGCATCGTTCCGGAACTTTCTGGACACCCTGTATATATAAAATATATATATATATATATATATATATATATATATATATATATATATATATATATATATATATATATATATATATATATGTGTGTGTATATATATATATATATATATATATATATATATATATATATATATATATATATATATATATATATATATATATATATATATATATATATATATGTGTGTGTATATATATATATATATATATATATATATATATATATATATATATATATATATATATATATATATATATATACGCTACCGTTAAAGTGTATAATTCAGTTATTTCATAGAATACGTAGTTATTTCATGAAATAACTAACCATGAAATAACTGCCATGAAATACCTGATAAAATGTGTAATAAATTAATAATTCCCCACTTTAACTAGTTATTCTATAAATTATCTACTGATAGACAGTTGAAGTGTAAAATAAACAATTTAACTGAATTATACAGCATACAAAATGTTATTTATACAAAGACACAATAAAATCATTTGTTACAACAAGGATTACTAAAATGGCATTTGGAATTGCATAGAACATTATTTCTAAAACAAATACATTTTTTGTTGACACACTGCGTTTTGCATGAACATTTTTTAAACCCCTGACCGGTAACTAAACTTAGTGTAGTGTCAGGCATTGAGTTAACTCAGTACTTGTCATATCGAAGCACTGTAATGGTGTTATTACACAGGGCAATTTTTATTACCGAACTTCGGCAATTCCGCCGTCAATCATACCTTAGGCCCCTTCTCTCTAATGACGCCGATTTTATTCCATCAATAGAATATAGTTCATTATTTTCTTAAATGTTTAATTTTTAATCTTCTCCAGGTGTTACAACTTATTTCAATTATTTCTTTGGACTATCATGAAAAAATGTATTATATATATTGCGCGTTTTAACATAGCTGACACTGGGTACAAAAAAATTTTGTGTCCCAATCTCCCCCCCCCCCCCCCGACAGTGTTTCGTTCAGGACTTTTTGGCAGGGGGGGGGCGAATAAAATGTTAGAGAGGTAGCAGGTTTTCTATTTTCCCTACATACATATATCTAATAGCTGTATCACATAAATAGAAACTAGGTTAACATAAAATGTCTCCAAGGAGGCTTCCTTCCCCCAGTCCCCCTACCCCCTCCCCCAGTCTGAATTAAACACTGCCCCTCGATGCTAAACTGTTCATGAAGCGTTATTCCAAGCCACCTTTCGGCGAATTCTGCAGCTATTTAATGATATTTTCACATGACATCATTCATGTATACCCAGCATACACACTCTTTTGTTTCAGCTTGGCAGTGACTGGAATCGAACCCAGGCCTACCGAGTGCAATTCCCTACACATGACACACTGCGTTTTACATGAACATTTTTTAAACCCCTGACCGGTAACTAAACTTAGTGTAGTGTCAGGCATTGAGTTAACTCAGTACTTGTCATATCGAAGCACTGTAATGGTGTTATTACACAGGGCAATTTTTATTACCAAACTTCGGCAATTCCGCCCGTCAATCATACCTTAGGCCCCTTCTCTCTAATGACGCCGATTTTATTCCATCAATAGAATATAGTTCATTATTTTCTTAAATGTTTAATTTTTAATCTTCTCCGGGTGTTACAACTTATTTCAATTATTTCTTTGGACTATCATGAAAAAATGTATTATATATATTGCGCGTTTTAACATAGCTGACACTGGGTACAAAAAAATTTTGTGTCCCAATCTCCCCCCCCCCCCCCCGACAGTGTTTCGTTCAGGACTTTTTGGCAGGGGGGGGGGCGAATAAAATGTTAGAGAGGTAGCAGGTTTTCTATTTTCCCTACATACATATATCTAATAGCTGTATCACATAAATAGAAACTAGGTTAACATAAAATGTCTCCAAGGAGGCTTCCTTCCCCCAGTCCCCCTACCCCCTCCCCCAGTCTGAATTAAACACTGCCCCTCGATGCTAAACTGTTCATGAAGCGTTATTCCAAGCCACCTTTCGGCAAATTCTGCAGCTATTTAATGATGTTTTCACATGACATCATTCATGTATACCCGGCATACACACTCTTTTGTTTCAGCTTGGCAGTGACTGGAATCGAACCCAGGCCTACCGAGTGCAATTCCCGCACGCTAACCACTGGGCAACCGCGCCCCTTTTGTTTCAGCTGTGTCACTTTTGTGCTTCCATGCTTTGCCGTTGAGTTATATGATTAACGCGTTCTTTTACATTCTCTTTATAGATCGAAACTGTTGCCCGATTTAATTTGAGGACGAACGACGACCGAGAGAAGGTTATTTGCTGCTTCAAGGCTCCAGTCAAAGTTGTTGAAAGAATCCACTAACAAACTGTTAGAAGCCAAATCATTTGAGAAATCCAAGTGCTCATGGTACATAACCTCACATCAGTTTTAAGTACAGCTGTTCTCATCCTCTTCTGTTTGATATTTATATCTGTATTCGTTTATGTAAATATGTAATCATTATGAATATGATATAAAATATTAAAAGAAATCTGTAATAGGAATTCTTTGCATAATCCTACATAACTAAAAGGAAAAAATTAAAATTTTGAAGGAAATTTTATAATTTCAGCACATAACTTTAACGTACGAACTCAAGTTAGCTTTTTTTTTTTCTTTTTACTTCCCCGCAATATATAGAATATGTAAAGAGAAAGTATTGTGATGAGATCAAAGTTACAACTTTTGCATTTCGATTGATCTATACGTTTTGAGCATCCCTGAATACGAATCAACTATGTTTTCAATGATATCTGTATATCTAGAAATCTATGAGCACGATATATCTCGAGCAAATCTATTTACCTTTGATACGAATACTACAACTGATGAACTACAGAAATCTATTGATTTTCAACCAAGGTTGACGGTTCAACCAAGAAAAAATTTCGATTTTTCGAACATTTATTTTTTTTTCATAAATTGATAAGTAATTATGTTAAAATTTAATACAAAAATAACCATTTTATATAGCATTTTTACTTTCCTTATATACATATAATGTATAAGGAAAGTATTGCGACGGGGTCGAAAATTCGAATTCGAGTTTTTGACGGGAGAGCACGTTTCAAGCATCCCTGAACACAAATCAGACGTTTTTGAGGTGATGTCTGTGTGTGTGTCTGTCAGTAAGTCGGTGGAGACGATAACTCACGAACGAATGGAGGGATTCGAATGAAATTTTATACAAAATTACAATCCGTGAATACTGGAAACCTATTGTTTTTAAACACAATCAAATGTTCAGAACCCCCTGAATTTTCGAGTGAAAATTTGAAAAAATCATCAAATAATCAAAACCTTTAATAAAGTTACGCAAATAGGCATTTCTTATGTAATTTTTCCTTAGGAAACGATTGACACAAACTTTAGAACTCATGAACCGTTCTTGAGATATTGCACATTTTTCAAATAAATTTATCAAAAAACCCCATAAATTAAAAAAAAAAACATTAACTGTTGAAGAAGCATGTTAACTTTTCATAAGTAATATATCATGCGATAAATTTGGTGACATCATTCTCATGGATCTAGCTCGTTCCATTCATGAGAAAAGATACTTTGAATAATACGTTTGTATTTGAATGCCAATAGTCATTTATCTGCTATAAGAATAACTTATTCCTCCGTCCATAACGCTTGGCGAGATTTTGGCGATGAAATGACGCTAAATCAAAGAAAATGACGACTAATTGACGAAACTTCAATATCTTGAAAAGAATATAAGTATCTACTATAAGAATAACCTATTTTTCTTTTTACTGTAAAAATAGTAAATTCATTGCATTATACATATAAGGAAAGTCATGTGCTGCCCACATCAGATTATTTTTTTCTTTAAAAGCAGATGCAATTATTTATAGAACACAAACATGCACCGTTCTTGAAATATTGCACGTTTTTTATCTAGAATAGAAAAAATGATAAAAAAAAAATTATTGATACAGAAAGTGGATTTTCTACGGAACATTTTTGCTGTTCACTGTTTATATCTATCTTTTATATTCAAGAAAATATTTCGTGCGAAAGTAAGCAAAGCAAAGCAAAACTTGCTCTAACAAAAGCTTTTCATTTATTTTTATTGTTTTTATTCAAAATATTAAAATACTGAAATTATTTTTCTACATTCATAAATGGTACCGCATTTCCGCCAAAACAAGTATAAATCATTTACAATTTTATCTATTAAGTACGAAGATATAAAGCGTCTGAAGTATTGACATTTTTCGTAACGATCCGAAGCAGGAAAAACCGATCATAGATGTTATATTCACGTCAAGAACTGATAGGATCAGAAAATTTTAACGGATTAATAAATTTTGACTAAAACGAATTGAATTCCGAACAAATTTTAAAAAACAGTTATAGCCCTTTTGTTCTTTACAGTGCAATAAGTATTAACATGCTGAATTAAAGAGAATTACAGATAAAATATCTTTTGTTCTCAAATACGAGGGTGTAGGAAGAAGAGAGGTCATACCACCACACTATTAGTGCAAAAATTATATGTCATAGATCCATATTGGAAAATGAAATTTAGCACTGTAATCCTCCAATTCAGCACTGGACTTCAGAGGACCTGATTACGTCTATACTTAAACACTAAACAAAATGAATTGAGAATACAGTTTTAAATTTACAAAAGTTCTTTAAATGATGGATTGATTTTTAACAAAACATAAAAAAATCAACAAAAAGAACATAAAAAAATGGAATCTATTCTAAAAAAAAATGCAGCGTATGTTGTTATCAAGAATTTTAAAGTTTATGGAAATAAAGCATAATATTTAAATTTTCAATCTAACAATTTGATAAATATGGAAAACCGGTAATACTGAAATATGGGTATATTTCTATCAAATGCGGTACTATAATACTGACAAAATTTAACCGGAATATCGATATTCGAACCATGCAAGATACCAATATTCTACTAAAGATAAAATACAAATTACAACGTCCGATGGCTATACACAGTAGTTGGAAAAATTACTTTATTATTGTAGTGATCTATAACTACAACTACATTATGACAAATGTAATTAACTATAACTACAACTACTTTTTTTTAAAGTAGTGACTACAAACTACTTTTAAAATGTAGTCACTACATACCTACTTTTATAAGACGAATTTTGCCACAACTTCAACTTTCACAAAAAATTGAGGATATGGGTATACTGCAGTAATTTAACATACTTATTCTGAATAATTAAAATTTACTGAACAACTTACCAATCTTTACGCTTTTACCCATATTTAAGTTTTTTTAATAAAAGTATAAACTTTGAAATCAAAGACAACAGCCACTGATGAAAGACATTGTGATGCCCGAAAGCGTTTTCGCCGTGTAATTTTTGTACGTCTAGGAAAGGAGATTTTACTAAAAGACTTTTAAACCTATTTTTAGTTGTCTTTGATCTTAAAATTTAATTAAAGTTGACGTGTATCCATTCTATTTATTAAAAGTATAAAGTAAAATAAAAGTAAAAACTATTTATTTAAAAACATATTTGTTCATTTTTAGTAGAATTTGCATCTCAAAATTGCAATCAGATAAGCAGGATCTTTTGGGAAATAACACATTTGAATATATCCATATAAAAAATCAACTTCATGAGGCAATAGCCTTCCTAACCCCTACAGCCATTCATCATACATCGTTGCACAGAGCACTAAATTTCATACAAATGAAGAAAAAGTTGCTGTTGTTATTATTGAGACCCAGACCGTCCGATCTACCAGAAAGGTGCAAGGTAACTATTTGAACGGCATGGAATAGCCACCCAATTTAGACCGGAACCCAGTGCGGGAGGGACATTCACAGGGACCCGTGCCCTCTTTTCCCTACCACCAACCTCTCGGAAGGACTTACGGACCCACATGTTTAACGTGATCATACTCCGCGTGAATACGGCGGCAGTTTAGGCAGCGGCGGGAATCGAACACGGACCTACCGAGAGAAAGGGTGATCACATATGTAGAATGGCATCTTGTTACTGAAATAACGTTAAAAGTAGCGTCAAAACTCGATACAAACTAGTGATTTATTGTATCGCGCTACTCGCTACACTACTTATTTTTAAAAGTAGCGCGTTACACTACAAACTGCGAGAAAAAGTGGTGACTACTGTAATTTCGCTACTTGTAGCGCGCTACTTCTTACCACTGGCTATACATCATATTTGGGCTGAATGGACCGTAACATTGGTAAATATAGTAGCGACATAAATTTTATGCAATTTTATTACTTTTTGTACTAAAAGAAATACGTCGACGTAACACTTTTAAGAAATTGCTGGATACTAAAATTCTACCTCATAATTTATTTATTTTTTAATGCATTATTTATTTACCTTTTCTTCACATACAAATACACCACGACAGAAGTCTTGTATCGGAAACTGTCGCCGAAAATCGTAACGAAAAGTTAGGGTATAGCCATATATTCGGGTTGTTGTCATACAAAATGCTTTGACATGTCCACATGACCAGCAAGACCTAAGTTGACGTACTTATCGGCCTTGAAAACATGTTAGACAAGATCTAGAAAGCACATTTCAAGAAAATTAAAAAAAAAACTCTAGTAATTATGGGATCAAAACATCACAGACTCAAGGTCAGCATTGTTCTTATCCTTTTTAATGAAACTAATCTTTGAACGACATTAAATAAATTAATAGCATACCAAAACAGGTTTCAAACCAATCATATTTGTGTTCGCCCTACCTTTACAGAAAATGACATTTTTCTTTGTATCAATTTCCTCCTATTCGTTTGCAATTTACTTTAGGCTCCATTAAAAAAAATCTGATTTGTGCAGCACATGGCTTTCCCTACATAATGCAATGCCTTTCCTTCATTTCACATCGATATATTGATGTAAGCGTTCCACCGTACAGTGATTTTGGCACTGAATTAACACCAGGTAAATTGAAATTGTGCGTTTCTGGCAGTTTATGAAACCAAACAGACTGACTTATTCATACTCACGTACAAAATCTGCATCAAAATGCCATTAACTGTTATATTATATGAAAATCCCGTGAAATAACTATAACTATTGGAAAATTCTTTGGAGTCAAGATACAAAATTAGTACTTAAAGTATCTTCTCCCGTGAATGGAATAAACTAGATCCTCGAAAATGATATTAACAGATTTGTTGCATAATATTGCATGAGGAAGATGCTACAGTTCTATAATTGATGTCATTCTTTTTTTAATTAAACATTACGTGCGCGCGTCGAAAATATTAATTATTTATCATTATTAAAGGTTGATTTTTTTTTCATCATTTTTTCAAAAGTTCATTTAAAAACTAGGGAGTTTTCGAACATTCGATTGCGTTTAAAATCAATCGGCTCCCGTATTTACTGATTGTAATAAATAATCTTACCCAATTATATTTTTAAACATTTCATTCGTTAGATTTCACATCCAGACAAACACTCAAACACAATGTCAATCAGCAGTCATTTGCAAAACTATGCAGTTATTTTTCCTCCCAGCAGTTAATAGTCATTTACTTATGAACTTTAATGAAATTTAAAATTAGTTCAAATATGCTATTTGCTGCACTGGAAACACAATTTCAAATTTTTGGAATGCCGTTTATTGGCAATTTCAGACGATGAATGGACTTGCACAGGTTGAGCTCAATCTTCTATAAATTCAAAGTCATCCTTCTGGCGTAGCTTAAAGTTATCAAATAAACTTACAAAATCGTGACACATGACAAGTTTTCTAACTTTCTGTGCAGTGTTAAAAATTATTCAGTGTTCAGGAGCTTTAATAAGAGTTAACTTATTTAATATGAATGTCACTGTTTTTCGCAGTGAGAATGCAAATTCAAGCTTTGGAATTCCTCCCAAGACCACTGGAACAGATTATAAACAGCAGGGACCGACTCTCTACCACACTTCCAATACTGCCTGTAGAATAAAATTTACAGCATCCTTGGAATATTTTCATATTAGGAAACTGTCATTTATTTTAACCTAATCTCCCCATTTATGGCCCTGCCTTAAATGGGGGAAGTAGGCCTGCCCTTAGTAATGTATATACCAGATCAAGTTAATATCTGTCTGATATTAGTTATGGGAGGATCCTAATGGATTGTGATTAGAACTGCCCCCTTTCCACCAAATGGAAATTAACTTACACTGACCACATTTAATGTAATTTTATGAAAATATAGAAAGTCATAGTGTGACACAGAAAACACCCTTTTGACTCAAAACTTTTCGGCTCTTCACAGATTGCAACATCTCATTTGAGCTACCCATTTATACCCGAGACTGAAAAGTTCATAGGGCACTACTCTGAAACTGTATGTACATTTTCACCGACATTAGTAATTTGCATGTCACGGCTTGATGTACATGTCCTGCAAATTTCAAAGTTACTGGGTCATTTTCTCTAAACGGGCTTTTTCACCTTTCTTGTTACAATATATATATATATATATATATATATATTTTTCTATTTTTCAACCTGTGTTCTGCACTATATTTTAACATGGGTGATTTAAACTAAAAAACAAACAGTAGCAGCGATCATTTTGGGGAAATTAAATAGAAAATGCAAATTTTTATTTTTAAGACAAGTAAATGATAGCATGACAGGCAAATTACACTTAAAGGAAACTGCTTTATTAGTACATAATATATATCATTAGGAAAATAAAAAAATTATTTTGCTTTAATTGGGATCTTATATTTAGAACTAACTTTTTATTTTTTATAAAAAGAAAATCTAGTTTAAATGTAATTCGCCTGTTCTAATGTCATTCCCTTGTCTACCAAGACAGGTAAATGGTGGCAGGGGAATGACAAATCATGTGATTTTACTTTCTGAGTATATGAGTTTTATTTGCATTTAAGCCTAACTTGATATCCTGTTTGCTACGCTAACTAGGCATACATATCTGTTAAAAAAAATTATTTAATTTTTTATTCTGAGTATAATTAAAAACAGGTGAATGACAAGGCATAAAAATACTTACCCAAAATTGTTCAGTTTTATAATATTTCCCTGCCCAGAATGATACCTAGAACATAGTAAAACTCTTGAAATGATAAATATGGACTTTAGTAAAAAGTAATACTTGGATTATATGTGTTGTCATCAATATACAGAATGAGGTGTTAACATTTAAAGACAGGTGAATGACAAAAAATCTAGGGGACAGTTGTAAAAAATTAATTTAAAATACTGCTCTAATGCATAGTGGATTTTTTATTAGTTTGTATTTTAAATTATCTAATTTAATATAAAACATCAAATTAAAAAAAAAACTAAAAAATGAAGGCTTGTAAATGAAGTTGTGATTTTATTATTTGGCTGCTGGACACACAGGGGAACGACATTTAATAAAAAAAACTAAATTTTTTAAATATTAAAAATATAAATTGTTTTTTTTTAGCTAATGGGTGACAAATATAAACCATAATATAGTAGCACTGATCAGTGTCCAAAATCAGTCCCAAGTCCTGCAAACGTTTATTAAAACACCTGGGACATGTAAAACTCCCATTTACAGAAAATGACCCTACTATCAGTCCTCACTGCAATTTTCACAAACAGTAGTGTATATATCAGATAAAGTCAATATCTGTCAATCATGCTTTGTGACAAATTTGGTACCATATCGCCAATGGCCATGTTTTGGAAATTTTGCCAAGTTGGCAATATTCGATATCTATAAAAATTGTATAGTGTGTGCTCTGCATGTGTCCAGAGATTTTAGGAGCACATATATTGTAGGTGGCAGGTGAACTGAACTGCGAGTACCCTAATGTATTGTTGAGACCCAGGCCATCCGGCCTACCAAAAAGGGTACTGTAGTGTGTTGAAGGCCCAGACCGTCCGACTCATCCTAAGGACTCGAGCAACTATTTGGATGGCCGGGGTACCATAATGTGTTGTTGTTGAAACCCAGACCGTCCGACCTACCAGAAAGGTGTAAGGTAACTGTTTGGACGGTCGGGAAGTGCCACCCAATTTAGACCGGAACTCAGTGGGGGAGGCATCCACAGGGACCGTACCCTCCTTCCCCTACCACCAACCTCTCGGAAGGACTTTCGGACCCACATGTTTAACGTGATCGTACTCCGCATGAACACGGCGGCAGTTTTGGCAGTGGCTGGAATCGAACCCGGGCCTACCGAGTGCAACTCCAGCGCGCTAACCAATGGGCTACCGCGCCCACGGGGTACCATAATGTGTCGAAAGCCCAGGCCAACCGACTCGTCCGAAGACTAAGAGTAGCAAAATGGAAGGCCGGATATACCATAATGTATGTCATAGGGAGCTATTCAAGTTCAATAGAACTGGCATTAGTACGGCTGTTGGGCTCCTTACTAGGCACTGCATCCTTAAAAGACACCTAAGCATTATGGGTATCACTAAGGACCTGATTTACAGAGGCTGTAAATATAGCGAAGAAACTGCCACACACATACTCCGAGTGTGAGGCATTTTCTACCCATAGGTTCGAGCATTTGGGTCGACATGTGATCGAGCCCTGGGAGTTGCAGGATATTCCTGTAAAGTGTCTGCTTATCTTTGCATTGGCTACTGGTCTCTTCTCTTGCAGACTGCTTTATCTTTTGGGGATGGTACAATAGACCTCTGGTCGTTGTGCTAGGCTCTCTTTGAGCCACCCCCACTAAGTCATAAGGTGGGCAAGTGAAAGGGAATCTATCACATAAATTAATGCACCTTGTAGTAATAGAACAAATATTAAATTATAATATATTTTTATAAATTCAAAAGTTCAGCATTGAATGGCTCTCTTTCTATAATATTATTGAACATGCATTTTTTTTTTTTTTTTTTCTTATACTGAGTATTTTAATGAATGCCCAAAAGGAGTATAAAACCAATGGTTGGTCATAGAAGTAAAGTAAAATGTGAGAAATAATCAGCAAACCGTAGAGGATTTGACTATGATAGTTACAAATTTCACTAATGGACATTTATTTTTATTGAGGACAGTATAAAAAGATTATCACATTTCTATGGAATTATCAGGTTCACAGAGTGTAACTATCATAGAAAAATTCTCTTCTGCTTGTGGATTATTTTTCATATTTCACTTTACTTTTATCATCAACCATTGATTTTAAATTCCTGTTAAACACTCTTCGTGAAAAACCTGGTATTTACAAGACACGTTTGAAACACTGAAAGAGCAGAGCATGGCTCACAAGCCATAAGTTGCTGATCCCTAAACTAAAACATAGATGTATCATCAAAATTATTGTAATTATAGACAGAGGAAACATGAAGTTTACAGGAAGACTTAACAGTTATACTGAACTTCATTATAGAAACAATTTAAAATATTCTGATGCATCCAACATGGCTTTTCATACAAATTAATAAATTTAAAAATAAAAGAACAAGACGAATTAGATATAACTTGATAATGCTAAAAATGAACAAGCTTATTGTTCTTACTCATTAAAATAAGCATATCATTTTTTTAATTACTTTAAAATATCATATTTCTTGAAAAATAAAATTTCTAATATCTTGAAAATAGTTTGTGATAACTCCTAAACATTTATGTTCATTCATTTGATCAAAAGTACTTACAAAGCATTCGCTTGTTTAATGAGTATATTTAGTTTGATTTTTTTTTTTCAATTTGTTATCATAAATGTGTAATGTCTCAAGAATGACACATATGTATTCTATAAATTATGTCATTTGGTTTGTACATAAAAAAATACCATAAAATAGCTATATCTGTGATAGTTTTTAATATAACTATTTTCATAACATTTTTCATTTTCAAAAGAAACATTTCTAAAAATTGAGAATTTGAACTTTTTAAATGTTAATAGACCTCCAACATTTATCAATTGAATAATTGTACCAAATTTCATTTAAATTACTCAATTTGAGATATCAAACCCAGACATCATTAAAAAATTGTTTATTCATATTCAGGGATGCTCAAAATGTGTAAACTCATCAAACTCTTGAGTCAGATCTTAGACCCCACACAAAATTTCACTTAAATTATACTTGTGCTGTTAGAAAAGTAAATAAAACCAATATTTGAACATATTGACTTTGACAGGAAAAAATAGCCACAGTTTTCAGTAAAAAGTGACTGAAGTACAATGAAGTATAATGCAAATTACTAAATATTGTATATCATAAAAAGGACCCCTAAAAAGATGCATAAAGCATAAGGGTCATTCTATGATCCTTCTTTCCCAAAGTGTGGCAATTTAAGAACATAGACTATAAGGCTGATAGTCAAACTAAGAAATATAATTCTTAGAAGAATTTGTGCAAACTGCCTATGCCTGTATCACAACATTTTACAGTACATTATATTATTTAGCAAATATTCAGTAACCAATAAAAATTTATTAAAAATAATTAGCCAATTAGACATAACACAAATCATGTAATAAAATTTTAAAAATCAAAATTTTGAGTTGAGTACAATAGTGAAAATAATCTTTAAAAAAATTGTAACATTTTCAACAGGAAAAAAGATAGGTTCTTAAATTAAATTTTCCCAGTTTATTGACAAAAATGTACAATTTTTGAAAAAAAAAAAAAATCCTAATACTTAAAAATTTGGATTTAAAACCCTTATGTATTTCAAGAGTCTAGAAGTAAATTTGACTCATTTTGTAAAATATTTTTAAAAATTCCAATGTATTGCATCAAAAAACGTTTTCTTTTTAATTTTATGATTTTCGTTATTTTAGAAATTTTAATGAACTATGATTTAAAAATAAAGATTCTAAAAACAGCAATTTTTACTTATTTATTGCAATTTCTTTCTTACATAAAAAATAAAAATCTGATGATCACATGACTTTCTCTAAGACTCGCATTCATTTTCTTCATGTATTCCTAAATGCATTAATTTAGGTTTTATAGAACAAAATTACAAACTTGATACTTATTTGAAATTATATCCAATTTGCAATTTGAAAACACCTTATTTTTATGTAAAAATTTTTTGCATTTTTAAAAGTGTTGTCAGCTTACCAAAATTCTAAAACCTTGAAATATCTCAAGAACAGTTTATTCCTAGAATAATGGGGTTGGCTTCATTCTTTTTGTCACAAAAAATTATGAAACAAGTATTTATTTAATACATTTAACTACCATGACCTTTATTTCAGATTTCATCAAATTTTGTAAGTCATTAAAAAAAAAAAATTCCAAATTGTATCAAAATCTAATCAGCACCAGATAGGGTTCATACTCAATTTCTGAAACTAAATTCCCCGACTTTTCCAGAGAAATTTTCATAATTTCCAAGTTAACTGCAAGTAATATATAAACAAAGATGATTACTATTTAGTATTTTTTTATGACAACAAATAATTCGTTGTCATCTAGTACAATAAATAATTAAAGACCTACCTAAATAATACAGAAAATATTTGGATCACCACTTTTTATACTGAGAATTAAAATATTACTTACTTATTACTTCATATCTTACTTATTACTTCACAATAAAAATAATTTCATTATGTCTTCATTACAATTTTATTTTTCTAGTTCAGTATTTCAGAGTTCAAATTCAATAGGTATTTCAGGTATTGAAGTGAGGGATAAAAAACACGAGATAATTTCCTGGTCAACCCTGAAAACTTCTAGGTTTTTGACGAAAATATGCATTTCCCCCCCCCCCCCCCCCTTGATATTTTTTTATTCTCTGATGTTTCCAGGTTTTCCCTGAAGCATATAAACCCTGCCAGTGTAATCCATGAGGGAACTACCAAATTTTATGAAATTCCACTGAATATTTTTTTAACACTAGAACGACAGAAGTGGTCATTTTGACCACATAACTACTTTGAGAAACGATTCCTCCAAAATGACTAATCTCAGCCCATTGAAATTTTACGACTTTTCTTATTTTATTAAAGACAGAAGAAAATAAGAAAAGTCAAAATTTCAATGAACTGGGATTAGCCGTTTTGAAGGAATCGTTTCTCAAAGTAGTTATGCGGTCAAAATGACCACTTCCGTCGTTCTAGTGTTAAACAGAGTGGATACATACATTGCACAAACTGACAGACACACCAGTTTCATTAAAAATAGGTGTTCTAGAGCAGTGTTTCTCAACCACCGAGCACATCAATTATACCAGGCCACAAGAGATTCTTCTGGAATTTGTCGTTTTAGTTTTCTAAGCATTTTTTATGTATAAATATTTCATAGAGGAAATATTCTAAGGAAAATAATATTTGTGAATGTGTCAAAAAACTCAAAGGCAGAATGCCTAAATAACATCTGTGCAGCAAATCTTAGTGACCAATATACATTTAAATTTTAATATGAATAAGAAACTGCTCAGTTAGTTCACTTCTATGGTGAATTACAATGGATAATTTTTTTTTTTTTCTCAATAACATTTTTTTTTCAATCCAACATCAGTAAAATCGATTTAATAATACAATAATCTATTTTATACAGAATAATATTATAAATTTTTGAATTAGAAAGGTATTTACGAGTAAATTTGTTGGGACTGAGCCTTCGTTGTCAACACGGGAATTCCGAGGGCATCAGAAGTCGCAACGGATTCCCGCTCGATACGGCAGACCGAGAAAGTCTAACTTTCTCCAAATTTTACAAACCCAGGTTCGAAACACACCTCCCGTCAGTTGGAGAATTCCAACTGATGACCTGCGGAGAAACCCAACAACTCCAAAAATACTAAAGAATTACCTTTACCTTCAAGATTTCACCAGAAACTGAAAACACATAAATCAATACAATTTCTACTCAAATAAAAACTCAATTTAAATTCAAATCCAATATTTATTAATTATTCAAGAAGTGGAGTTGCATATCAAATACAATTTCTGAATTAACAACTGAAACCCACTGGACCTCTTCTACCAAGAATCATCGGCTCTTTGCCGGAATTAAAATATCAATTCTTAAATCCAATTTTTCCAGAATTACATATCACATATTCAATTATTCCACAAAAACATGGTATGGTCAGAGAGAATACACACTCGAAGAACGCTAAGAATTCGAATAATTTAAATTACTTTAGATGCATTTAATTCTTAAATTAAGGATGGTAGCTGAAGTTAAACAATATATAATACAATTAATGAAGGCAGCTGAAATGAAAGGCGAAGGGTTCTTCAGAGTCGACGCTCAAGTCCAGACGTCTGCCAACAGCACGTCTAAATAACCAAGGCTTACCTCACAAAACTTGAAAAGGACTCATGGTAGGAAAAGCGTAGGCATCCACTGGCAGATTCCCTCGGGGCAAACATTGCCCCGCTCCAGCAGGAACGGCAGAACCGCAGTTTCCGGCAAGGTGCCGGATCAGGTACTCCAAGGGACGACCCGTTTCATTATTTGCTTTGACTATTCCCGGTCACGGATTCATGTGAGGTTCTCAATCATCATCCACACAGCGGTCGACGGTCGGCGAGGGCAAGGCATTAGATCTCAGCAGAGGCGACGGTGGCATCTCTCCCGACCCCCACAGCGACGGGACTCAACCTGGGGGATGAATTCCGCGCAGGTCGTGGGTTCGAAGATGTTTCCAGGGAGAGAGCCCCGAATCAAGAATCACGCAGCTTTTAAACATTCCAGATGGATCCAGAACCCGTCCAATAGAAAAATAACATAGGCTCACATTTTCTCTTTTCCACCAATCCAAAATTCCTTCCATTTCAAATTCATCCACAGATCCGCCCAACAAACGGTAAATTCACAAGGCACGTGCAGCTGCCACGTGAAGTCAAGAAGAACGAAGACACTTGTCTCCGCCAGCAAACAGGTGCGACCCAGACTAACGGACGCCGTTCCCTGAGTGTGCGAGAATTATTATGGAATAAAAATGGCCACAATTTAATACAGATTTTGATACGTTTAAATATGCTAAAATATATACAATGACAAGAGGGTTCCAGGACACAGATTAATTAAATAAAAGTTTAAAAAGTACAGAAATTATGCAGTTTACAAAGGAGTGACGAATTCCGTCACGACATCGTCAAGTGTAGATTAAATGAAAACTCAGAATTCCAATCTTCGACCCTATTCCAATACTTTCCTATATATTACTCTGTATTGCGGGGAAAGTAAAAATGTAGGAATCTCCCCTTCCTAAAACTTTGATACAGATAAGCCTTAACAAGAACTGAACAATGTTTATAGTTGCACTATGAGTATGATTTAATTTCAGAACTTACTCATTAAAATACATCTTAATATCATTATTCCAAATACTTTATTCAAAAGTAATCATTATTACAAAATATGAATTCTTTGACAACATATTAAAAACAGCTATACACACATAGAAGAAAGCATCTAAGAAATGCTTAATTTATTTACAAATTTACTATGCATCATTTGAATGTTCAAATACGATTAAAAGAGCTCAAATGAGGAATACAATATCATTTGCAACCATCACTTGATTAGCATCCGTCATTTTATCAAGAGCCACGTTCACTTCTTCTGGAGTGAAAGGTTGCTGCAATTTCTGTCCAGCCAAGAAATCTGTAAGATCACTCATTGGAACAGACTGGGCATGACGTTCTTTGAAGAGTTTCGATAAAATGCTCCTAAATTCTTTCAATCTGCATAAAAAAAACATATATGTAAACAATGAAAAATGTTTAAAAATTGTTAGAAAAAAATAAAACAAGGCCAGTAAAACTAATATGATTAGTAAGTAAATCGACTGTTATTGCTGAAGTTTAATTTGGTCTAATTTTGGTTTAATTTATTACTGAAGTTTAAGCCAGGTATGTTTTAGAATTTGCAAGTTTATTATGTAAGAAATATGAAAATATCATTTTTACTTTTAGCTATATTAACACATTAATATCTACTTTCAATCTTATAACTAAATTTCTAATATAAAACAATAATGCAAAGCATAAAAATATGTAACTGAATTATAGACTGATATTTCATCAAACTGTTTTTTGTTTTAATGGTTTAATCTATAAATTTGATATCATGGAAGTGCTATAACTTTTATAAACGATAAAAAAATTGTTGCATCAACTTGCTAAGCAGACTAAGAAATTACAATATTTAGCCTCTTTTTAAGAAAAAAATTATAACTTGCATGAAACAGAATTTATTCAGCATTTAAAAATGCATGATTATTTTCAAAGTAAAAAAATTTATAATTTCTAGAAAAATAATAGTGGTATATAGTCTATACAGATAGCTTAGATTATGGAATGCATCAAAATAAACATTTTTAACAATGTAACTTAAATACTTCAGCTTGACTGACCCATTACTAAATTGAGAAAATAAACTTTTTATAACAATTTTATAAATTATTCGTAAATGAAAGTTTGTATAAAGATGCACTTTTTTTTACACCTAGAACATTTAAAATAGAATGGCACTGCTATTACTTATGTTAAGCTAGTTTATATTTACGTGCAATAAAGAAAAACAATAAAAGAAATCCCAATTAGAAAACATATATCATTTCAATAAAACTTCAATGAATATTTTAGAATCAATGAAGCTACAATTAAAAATAAGATAATTCAAAACACAAGTAGAACTGAATAAATAAAACAGAAATGTATAAGAAAGTCAAAATCCGAATTAAAATAATATTAGTATTTAATTAATATCAAATAAATATAAATAAGTAAAATGTGGCACATTAGTTGGCATTAACACAAAACTAGCTCCTTTTTATGAATGAAACATGTTAAATCTACAGGAATGACATCAATGAACTTATCACATAATACTGTACATGGAATGATAAGGACACTTCATTTTTTTCATTTTATGTAACTTTTTATATAAATTTTTCAAAAAACATGTAATATCTCAAAAACAGTTCATGCCAGCATTCCAAATTGAATGCAACTTGTTTTCTTATGATGCATTGAATATAAAATAAGTGTCTACTTAACATGATTAACTATCCTATTTATTATATAATTAAAAAAAAATCAAATAAATAATTTGGCATCACGTCTGATGTTATAATAGCAAAAATTAAGTACACGCACACATCCACAACAGAAGGTCTTTATTTTACTTCCTATAAGACGTACAAAAATTTTTTTAAAAAGGGCCAGAGTGCTTTCAAGCATAAGTACGCTCTTCATCAGTGGCTACATGGAAATAAAATTTGAATTGTTTATATATAGACCAGATATAGCGACAAAATTTGCATAAATACAATTTGCAAAAAAAATCTACGCTTAAGTAAGGATAAACTGAAAACTATAAAACAATTTTTTTTTTTTAGAATTTCAAAAATCCAACAACAAAAGAACAGTATATTAAATTACAATTTAATTACAGAAACTGAAAAAAGGAGGGGGGGGGGGGGTGGCAACCAAGCATAATCCCAAAGACGAAGACATCAAAGATAGCTTTGCAGAGACTTGAATTGCATGGAGTTGAGAATGAGTCACCAAGCGTAACTCAAATTCATAACAGGGTCAAAATTACAAACGGACTTGCGGTAGATATAAATAAAAAGGGATTCAAAGAGGAGAATATCACGATGGTTGTTACAACGCATCAAAAGGAAAGTCTTTTCAAAAAGAGGCTGAAAATTATCTTTAACAACAAATTGAGCAAGAGCCACAGAAAGTTTACTATTCCTGACATCCCGAGCATGTTCTGCTAAACGGATGCCAACAGTGTGTTTAATACTTCCAATATAAAATTTAAAATTACCATCGGTGGACAACAGGGAAACAACATACACCCCAGCAAAGCTTTTAAAGTCATCCTCATCACCCAGTTTATCAGACCAAATACGGTTAAATAAAGAAGAAATATTAGAATGTGCAGGTCTGAAACCAAACTCAGAACAAAAATGGATAAAGGGGTGGAAAAACTGAAAATTTCATTAATATTTTATACAAAACTGAATTTAAATCTAATAGTACCTTGCATAGTTTTGATGTTGTTTCTTTATTTCATAGTATACCCGTTGACATTGCTATTAAAATTATTATAAAAAAACTTCATAATCATAATTTTAAAATTCCTACTATCGACGCAATCACTTCTGCTTTGAATATTGTTGCGGAGACAAATTATTTTGGTTTCCATGATGCTATTTATTTACAAACCTGTGGTGCCCCTATGGGCAGCCCTTTATCTGGTATTTTGGCCGAGGCGGTTTTGCAGGAACTCGAATGAGATTTTGCCTTTTTTATCCAACCCCCCCCCCCCCTCTCTTTGGTGCCGTTTTGTGGATGATGTGTTTATTGTTTGGGATAGTGATTTAGAAAATCTTTCTTTTCTTTTGTCTAAAGTTAATGATTTTTACCCTTCTATCAATTTTACTGTCGAACATGAAACTAATGGTTCTTTGCCTTTTCTTGATGTACTGGTCACCCGTTCTGCTATTGGTTTTCAAATCTCGGTTTTTCATAAACCTTCTTTTACTAATTCTTGTATTCCTGCTAATTCTTACCATCCTCTTTCCTCTAAAAAAGCTTCATTTTATGCTTATTTTAATCGTGCTTTTAATGTTTGTTCATCTATCTCTGCTTTAAGTGATGAAATTGATTTTATTTTTGGCCTTGGCCGTGAGGCTGCCTACTCCTTTGAGTTTATTTATAAGGTTTTCTTCCAAGTTTGCCGCAAATATACACTTTTTGATACTAAACTTATTGCCTTAAAAGATCGTTTGACTTATAGGTCTAGTTTTCCGTTCAAACCTCGGATTTTCTGCCCCTTTATCCATTTTTGTTCTGAGTTTGGTTTCAGACCTGCACATTCTAATATTTCTTCTTTATTTAACTGTATTCGGTCTGATAAACTGGGTGATAAGGATGACTTTAAAAGCTTTGCTGGGGTGTATGTTGTTCCCCTCTTGTCCACCGATGGTAATTTTAAATTTTATATTGGAAGTACTAAATGCACTTTTGGCATCCCTTTAGCAGAATGTGCTAGGGATGTCAGAGATAGTAAACTTTCTACGGCTCTTGCTCAATTTGTTGTTAAAGATAATTTTCAGCCTCTTTTTGAAAAGACTTTCCTTTTGATGCGTTGTAATAACCCTCGTGATATTTTCCTTTTTGAATCCCTTTTTATTTATATCTACCACAAGTCCGTTTGTAATTTTGACCCTGTTATGAATTTGAGTTACACTTGGCGACTCATTCTCAACTCCATGCAATTCAAGTCTCTGCAAAGTTATCTTTGATGTCTTCATCTTTGGGATTATGCTTTGTTGTCATCCCCCCTCCTTTTTTCAGTTTCTGTAATTAAATTGTAGAATCTTATTGATATTGATGCACCATCCATCCATATGATGTAATATAGTAACCGGGCATTATATTTTGGCAAAGTAAATAATTACAACGTTGCATTTTCAAGAATGAAAATAACAGCTGAAAAATGCAAAATATTTTATTCTCTGGGCGTTTAAAAGAATTCCCTATTAAATCTAAACTGCATATTTTCATAACTGAGTTTTTATATGCGACTTTTGTCTTGTAATTCTGATAGTACAAAATACTTGATTACAAAATGAAACATGATGATGTAAATTTAAACATTTCTTTTGTTGTTGAATTTTTGAAACTCTACGTCTTATAGGAAGTAAAATAAAGACCTTCTGTTGTGGATGTGTGCTTAATTTTTGCTAAAAAAAATCATTCGAACAATTGGGGAACTTCTGAATATTCGACCATGTTCATAATCAACAATATTCCAGTATTCAGTGATTCTGATTATCCTATCAAATTTCATTCAAAACAAATTTATCTGTTCAAGAGATATCACATCCAGACTTATAGACATCACTTTAAGAATGTTTGATGTGGGCTCATTTAGACCCGAACCCAATGGTGTAACATCTACAGGGACAGTACCATCCTTCCCCTGCCATCAACCTCTCGGAAGGGCTTTCGAACCTACAGATTTAACATACCAATACTCTGTGTAGACACAGGGATAGTTTGAGCAACACTTCGGTCCTTCGAGTGTAATCGTCATGTTCTAACCACTGGGCTATCCTGCCTCAGCAAATACTTCAGAAGAAACAACTTCTTTTATCTCTTCTACCCATTGACAACTCCTTTCACTTCTTCAGTCACCTTTACTGTTCCAACATCAATTGCTGATTGAGCTCTCACAAGTGAAGGTTGTGCTTTTTGTGTGTCCTATTAAAGCAGTTTGTTTCTTGCCTTTGAAACTTGTCAACAGTATTTTTTTTGTGTTGTATGTTGTGTTTTAGTTTTATTATGTTGTGTTTTAGTTTTATTATATTCAATACATTTTAAATTTTATAAAGTATGCTCAAATTATGTACTCAAAACTTCAGCCTATTCCAGATACTTTGCAAGTATATTAATGCTAAATATGTAGAGAAAGTAATAACATTCCTTACATGAAGTGCACTGTTACAAAAAAAATTATATACATGCATAAATTACTAATTACCTAGCTTCAGGTATTTCACTTTGTGAATCTTGTGTCGCAGAAGAAGTACCAGGTTGGGAAGCTTGTGCTCTACGTCCAGAATCATCTCCTGTATCCCAGAATAAAAACAGAAAATATGCATATAGAATTAAAATAAAATAAGAATATTATTTAACACATTATTTTTAAAAGATAACTTAAGATAGATAAAGAATATCATAATATAGCTAGCCCTAAAATTAGATTTGGAATATTTCCATACACACAAACACAATGAATCAAACATGATAAATGAATTTACAAATAAAAATGCAAATTAAAAAACCATTTCCACCTCATGAGTCTCACTTAAATGTGATAATTTTTTTTTTTTTTTAATTTTCATACTTTCTCTGACCATAACTTGGAAAACAGAAGTATAATAACCTGCTACAACATGGTATGGTTTTGATTTACTTATAGTTCCCTACAAAAGTTATCAATGAATTCATTTCACAAATTCATTTAAAATCAATTTCTTAGTTATGAATTACATGAAACAAAAATATCAGCAGGCCCTGGATCAAGGACCTCCCTGGGCTCCCTTCCTAGTTATGGTTGTATCTAAGTTTCATCCTTGTTTTTAATAATAATTAATATTTACTGGTAATTTCTCTTTCTATCAAAAGCATTTATTAGTTAGTTATCGTATTTAACTTAATTGCATTTAATTCTAAATTGTAATAGTTCTAGTTAATGAAGTATGTAGGCACGACGTTTAATTTCGAACAGTTAGAAATGTATTCGTAATAAAAAATAGCAAATAACATAGTTAATTAATTGTATGAATAAATTGTAGAATTATGGTGTCTAGAAAAATGAAATAATAATGAGAATTGAACTGAAATGTTTAATTTTACAACAAATAATTGAATAATTACAAGGGTTGTATTTACATTTTTATTTCAACTTTTGATGTTTTAATTCACGATTAAAATTGATTTGAATGCAACAAGACTTGTTACTTATAAGAATGGTTTTATTTAATAAGATTACACTTTTTGAAAATTCAATACACTCTTGTTGCTATGCATTAAAATAAATTCCTTGGGGCCTGGGCCAGGCCACCCTGAACAGGATTGCCTCTGGATCTCTCCTCCAGTCGTGAATCACCCATAACGGCACATGCATCAAGAGCCTACAGGTACCCGACCTTAAAGGACCTCTAAGGGGCATCTTTTTTAATTTTTTAGCCAAAAATTAAACCTAAATATATTTAATTGTAATTCAATCAAGTATTAATAAATTGTAATTCAATCAAGTATTAATAATTTTTAGAATTAATTAGTAAATTTGCTGCTTTTAAAATCCACAAAGTATTGCAAATGTATTAGTTATGTAATATTATATTATAAAAGTTTTATCAAATAAACTTGTAGAAAATATTACTAAAAACGTTCATTTAACTCCCTTGAAAATCATTAAAAATGTATAGTAGGCTCCCAATTGTAATATGCCTAGGGGTCCCTGAATGTATTAATCAGTCACTGCCCTCCCCCATCGTTGACCTTGCCAAACAGTATTATAAAATTGCTGACTTTTCAACATAAATATTTGAATTTTTCTAGTTCAAAGTAACAGATCACAGCAATCGAGTCGAGCAGCTAAATGAAGTAAGTCACTGTTATAATGAGCTTGTCCGAATTAAATCACGATTCATCAGAGACTGTGCTAAGCATTTGTCACCTAGCCAAATGTTAATAAATTGAAAAATTGGTGACAAGAAATCAATTTTGATGAAAATATGTGCAAACAATAATTTGGCCACTGCTGCAAAATTTTTCAGTTTTCAATTTAAAAATTTGGTCAGCAGCTGTCAATTTTTTTTTTTTAAATATTAGTCAATTATTGTAAGACCGTACAAGAACTTGATTTAAGAAATGCCTAATATTATTAACTACTTTAAATTAAAAGTCAATAAAAGGTTTAGCTATAATTTAAAAAATTGTGCTAATGATTTGCAAATATAGCCAAGTCGCTAACAAATACTAATAACAGCCAGAGATTCATAGTGCTGATGTTGATAATGTATTAGACATCTACTAATACTTGGAAAACTCATAAAATAAATTAATACTAGTTCAAATTTTTAAATCCCTTGACTTTTACAAGTTAAGAACGTTTGATACATCAGATTTGCTAAACTATGCTATAATTATGTTACCTTATTAAAAATATATCTATTTCCTTTTCTATTCGTTAACAAGCATATATTTTTTTAAGTCATGTTCATATATTATTAAAAGTTAAAAGTTGTACAAAGTATCCTGTGCAGCATGTTAGAAATCACCATTACATATTGCTACTTAAGTAAGGTCCTTCACATGCATATATAGCCTGGCCATTCAAATTGCTGCTCATGCCTTAGGGCGAGTCGAGTGGTCTGGGTTTTCGACGTGCATACATAGCCAATACATAGATTTCACAAACTATTTTAATTTTAGATTTCTTTTAAATTTGTTACTATGTTAGAATTTATTTAAGAGTGTTTCAGCACTTGGCACAATTCTAAATGATTTGAAGCTGTTATTAAGTGCTATGGTGCACTTCTAATGTGGCAACCTTGCTCGCAAAAGAATACTAGCCTGAACATTTTCCATATGGCATGTGGTTCTTAGCAGAAGTGCTCGTCTTCCTATAATTCACAGTTATGGCATTATTTCTCATGTATGTATACTGCATCAAGCATAAAATAAAGTTCAGAGTCCTTTTGATATCGCTTTTGTAAATATTTATGAATGGTCAAGGTCAACACTTAAAACACTTAAACACTATCAGAGATCCAATCAGCATCACTAAATCAAACGTCATTGCAGAATCCCTTGAAATAAACATGAATCATCTTAAATACTGTGAAAATTTATGTGTTATTACTAGGACTACCTTTCCCCAAAAAAGGACTGCAAAGTCTACTGGGTGGTAAGAAGAGAAATGGATGACCTTCCTTCTTCTGGCATAGGATTAAAAAAAAATCAACACCAGACCAAAGTGCTTTAGGAGCAATATCAAAAGTAAAGTGTACCATCTCATATGGGTATAAATATATAAGCCATATAAAAATGGAGTTCAAACAATATTTTAAACATATAATTTTTCATAAACTGTCGAGGCTTAAATGCCAATGATGCATTAAGATTAAATAGAATCTAAATGTCAGCTTTCATAAATTAAGATTTGTGTGCAACCAATATTGTGACAAATTAAATTTGCCACATACACATAAGCATATTTTGGAAAATTTGAACATTATTTAAAATTTAAAAAAGCACTACATACTGAGAATACAACAAAATCATATAAAAAAAAGAATCCAGGAAATTTTGTAGAATAAAACTAGAGATAAGTTTATACATCCATAAAAAGAAATAATAGAAATATGATGTAACACCTTTAGAAGACTAAAAATTAAACATTTAAGAACGTGTTAAACTATATAGTATATATATTTACAAACTGACCTGTATCTTCTTCAAAATCGTATGGATCATAACCCTCTTCCCCAGGCTTTGGACGAGGTGTATCAGTTCTTTAAAGATAAAAGCAACCAAACATGTTTAAATAAAACTAATAATATGTATATAAAGGATATTCACTTTTCAAAAGCTGATATCAACTTCAAGTTAAAAAACTATTCATTCAAATTTATAATTAAAAAAGGTATATGCACAAATATCCCCTTCCCCTCCAAAAATATATATATGTGATCCAAAAGTGTTTCCTAACCTGTAGTATGTGCACCCTTAAAAATTTGGTAATGATGAGCATTTGAAGATTGCTTTCGGGACAACTTATAACTTAATTTTGAAAGTACTTTTTCAGTTGTCAGGAGATATTTAAAAATATATAATATCTACAACTTTGAAAAAACTCAACTTTTGAAGATGGCAATCAATAACTAAAACTTGCTGTAGCTAAAAACTCTTAAAACTGATGGACCTAAACTCTGAAAAGTTACATCTTGACCAGAATTCCTAACATAAATGCAATCATATAAAATAAGAAAAGAATTTTTCCAAGTAAATACATATGGTAATTTTTCAAATGACTAGTGATTATTTTAGAAACTATTTTTACTTTTCTTTTTATATCTCATTAAATAAAATTAGTTAAAAAAATTCTCAATATCACAAATATTCCAAATTAAAGGCCAAAAAGAGTTAGTACATTTAATTTAACTACATAATTAACTTTAATTTAAATGAAGAATTAAAAATAAACTAATCTAATTTTATCGTATTAAGGGAAGAATTGGAATTTTGAATAAAAATACCCAGGTTCTAGAGACTTAAAATATATGTCAAAGAAGATATTATACTTATCAATATTTTAAAAAAATCATAATGATGAAGGTATAAGTTAACTATTATCAATTATGGAATAAATTTAAAAACTATAGAATACATTTAACGATGAAATATCTCATCTCAAGTGGCAAGAAACATCAGGGTCAGAATATCGCATCAAAAAAAGTTGCACGTTAGTGATGAAAAAAAAAACAAGGGAGTAAATGTAATTCAGAAAATGCACAAATAAATAATTATAAAAAGGAACATGAAAAGAGGGCAGAAAAAGTTAGGTCATCATATTGGGAAGGCTATCCAAACAGGTATAGCACTCTGAATAGTTCACTCATTGAATAAACTCCACAGAACATAGACAAGAATGCATGCATATTGTCACTAGACATCAACTTCAAAGAACTTCAGCAAAGCATTTACATTGCCCCTAGTAGAAAAAATAATCGTTAGACAAAAACTAACTTCACAGAAAGACGCTATATTATTTTAGTAGAATAAAGTGTCTTCACAAAAATGAAGACACTATATTCATGTAGTGTCTTCATTCCTATGAAAACACTTCATTCTACTTAATAACATCTTTGAACATGAAAACTTTGGTACAACTCAAGTGTAAACACACAGCTGGAAACATCATCAAAAATTAAGGTTTGGAATTCATTGACAATAACTTCAGAATGGCAGATAAACTGAAAATTCTATCCCTCGTCTTTTATGTTTAACCAGTTCCCCCTTCTAAAACTCATCTGAAGTAGGGATTAAAATTCTAGAGTAAATGAGTACCCAAAGCAGTTTAACGGGGAACAATAGGCATGCATCTCCCCATTCAAAAAATGGGGGTGAAAAACACTGATACAGCTACTGTATCAGAACAATTCGCTGAAAATAGCTTTCAATAGTACAAGTGTTGCACGGCCATAATTAAAAGGTTAATAAAATCACAAGATGCTCTATAGCACATTCACCGAATAGTGCAAATACAACTTACAAGTTTACATATTTAATCTCTAAACAACCAATAACACGAAGAACTAAGCTTTTATACCAAAAGATCGTTGCCAACTATTGAATTGAAAACTTACAATCAGGGAATTTTCCTATCTTTTGATAGTAGTCCCATGCCTATATAATACGAAAGTTTGAGAGAAATTTTACTTAAATAAAACCTCAACTTACTTCTTTTTTTTATTTGCTTCTTCTGTTTCCTCATCACTAGAACCATCTTCATGCTGTCTCTTTTTCTTCTCTTTCTCCATGACCTTCTTGAAGTAAGCAAATTGGACCAAATCAATAGCTGCTTGTGCATCTTTTAAATTAATTGTATTGGACATTCTAGCTTTAGCATGTGCAGTCGAGAGTCGAATCAAAGTTTCAAGGGAACGAGCCGTCACAGGTTGAGTCTAATTATGAAATGATACAAGTAAAAATTTATACAATATAGCATGTAAATGATTCAAGAAGAAAAAAATGACCATTATATATATATGGAGGTATGTATATATATATATATATATATATATTAGTAGAAACTGGATTTCCTACTAAACAATTTTGTTCCTTACTATTTATAAATATATATATATATATATATATATATCTTTCATAGTTTAGAAGATTCTAAAGTTCTAAAACTGCAAAATGGGTATGTTGGACTTCAAATGTCTTTTCTTTCTCTTGGTGACTTAAACCCATGTTACCAAGAGAAAGAAATTAAACTTTTGAGTCAGAAGAAAGCATTTTAATTTCTATAGCACACTAATGAAATATAAAGTGCCACATATAGCTTCACTATCAAAGGAGCTATTTTATTTTTAATGACCAGGCACTTGATATCTATTATTCACTCGAAACTATTGAGATTTTACTTTGTCATTTTACTTTGAAACATGTCTTAACACCTCTCAATTAAAATTATTTTCATATAAGTCAAAACATCTTGATTGATCTAAAATTTTCCCTTGTTCTCTAGCGCAAAAGCAACACCATATCTACTCATTTTAAAAGCTGCTCCTCTATGCTAGGTAACATTTTACTACATGAAAGAATTAGATTACATTACAGTCAAGCGAAAAATAAATGTTATACACAGATTAACAAGAATGAAATTTAGCTCTTACAGCCAGTACACTTTAATTAGCAAAGTTCCATAGCAATTTCTAGATTTTAGTTTCAAAATTCTACATTTTTAACAGTAAGAAAGGTGCAATATAAAAATTAAAATAAAAAATTATCTTTAAACTTTCCCAATTTTCAGGGATAACTATAACTAAATTTTTAATGAAATATTTAATTATAGTATTATTAGTCAATATATATATATACAATATATGTAGGTGTGTGTGTGTTAAGCAGACTTACCCTAGCAATATCTGTATTCTGAGTATCAAATGCACGAAGCTTAGCATATTCTTCTGAAAGACGTTCACATGCTTCTGCTGTCAAAACTGGTTTAACAGACTTGGCTAAGTGAACATATTTCTTCATAAACTCTATGCTCACAACTTTGTCCCTAATACAAAGATACAATATATAATTATTTATTTTACACTAAAATATTAGAATACATATATTAACATTAAAGTGGAGCAAATGATGCCATACAACCTCAAATAATTAAATACACACAAACATAAACTTTCAGTTTTTATATAAAATCCATTAACAGCTCTAACAGAAACAATGACGTACACACAAATGGAATAAAATACTAAACACTTGATGAAGTAGTTAACATTGTATATATTTTTCAACATTTATTAAAAAAAAAAATCATATATTGTAGCATAGTGGAAATTATTTCACTTATTTTCTTAAAAAGGCTATGTATCACTTTAATAATTATATTGTAACAAATTTATTCAACAATTATATTATACATAAACACAAATCAACCTATAAAGGGTGCTATCAAAATACAGAAGCAACTCCCATTGTAAATACCAGTATTCATGGACCAGTTTAGCACTTATTATGTGCTGGTCAACATGGAATAACCGATATCTGCAATGGCATCAAAAAACTTGCTATAAGACACAATTTTTACAAACTTCTATGGGAACTGACAATTTTAGATCTTTCACATGGTCGGTATTAAATTTATTTACAATTTAACTCTGGCTAAGATACTTTAATTACAAATTGTTGTGCTTAGATTCAGAGATTTTTATTTTCTAAGATTTTTAATGTTCAAAATTCATAACTTTCCCCCTTCCCTTCAAAATTCAAAATTAATTTATGGTTATTGAATATTTCGGTGATTTATCTCGTATTAACGTTTATTTATCATCCCTTTCACATATTTTTATATTCCAAATTAAGCAAGCGATGTATCTACAAATGCTAAATGTATCCATAGAGTCCTTTACTAATTCGCCTGTGTCTCTGTAATTTTCCTCTTCGGTCTTTTGGTCTTACGGGGTGCCTAGGCAATCCGTAGGGTTGGAGTAACAGGGCAATGAACTTTGGCGGGAAAACATGGTAGTTAGCTTGGCAGCATTTTCGTGCCACACGGTTCGTTGCAAAGTGTCCTTTTTTTAATTCCCCGGGGTATGTATAGGCGCTCTGTGTGCGGCGCATGTTTTTCACTCACAAAGATTGGCAGCTCCTGGGAAGTGGAAATTTGGTTAGCATATTTTTAGTTGGATTCTGAGCAGCAGAGCAAAGAGATTGGAAGGTATTTGCTGTGCTTAGATTCAGAGATTTTTATTTTCTAGGATTTTTAATGTTCAAAATTCATAATTTTCCCTTCCCTTCAAAATTCAAAATTAATTTATGGTTATTGAATATTTCGGCGATTTATCTCGTATTAACGTTTATTTATCATCCCTTTCATACATTTTTATATTCCAAATTACGCACACGATGTATCTACAAACGCTAAATGTATCCATAGAGTCCTTTACTAATTCGCCTGTGCCTCTGTAATTTTCCATTTCGGCCTTACGCCTTCACTTTCGAGCAGCAATTATATTCCTCTGAAAGCGAAAAATAAAGCTCCTTTTTGGCCATTTCATGGCTTATCAGTTAAGATGATGCTTATTCCACATGTTTGTGGGTGCCTAGGCATTCCGTAGGGTTGGAGTAACGGGGCAATGAACTTTGGCGGGAAAACATGGTAGTTAGCTTGGTGGCATTTTCGTGCCAAGCGGTTCGTTGCGAAGTGTCCTTTTTTTAATTCTCCGGGGTATATATAGGCACTCTGTGTGCAGCGCATGTTTTTCACTCGCCAAGATTGGTAGGTCCTGGGAAGCGGAAATTTGGTTGGCATGTTTTTAGTTGGATTGTAAGCAGCAGATCAGAGAGGTTGGAAGAAAATTTTGGGGCTGCGGTATGTTGTGAATAAAAAAAACTTATTATTTATTTTTCATAATTTTTTTTTTCATGATTTATTTTACCTTTATTCTTTGTTTCTTTGTACTATTTATTATTACATTGCTTATTACACTTCAATATTAAAGTTTCTAATTTATTTTAATAATGTTTCTTTTACTAATTGCTTTTCCTAAGTTTGGTGTGTGCACATTACTTTGTTGTTAACCTTTTATAATTATCATCAACAATCAACAAATTCTCTAAAACTTCACTTACCTTAACCAAAATCAAATGGAGCACAGCCAAATATTCAAGAACACAACCAATTTTATGTTAAACTAAAACTAGCTTTATTAACAACACTTTCAAAAACAAACAAAAGAAGTTACAAAAATTAAACACCTTCCAAATTGCTAAATTTAAAGAATCGTATAGTGGCTAGATTAGTACATTGCATTTTAGAATATGATCAATTAAATTTAAATTCAAGACCCAGTTATCAATTTGAATCCCAGGCTCAGATTCCACTCTGGTCTGAAGTCCAGAGTTTGGTCTGCCTGAATGAGCTGTCCACGAAAATGTTAAACATTAACCCCCCAAAATAATAAAAACAAACACAAATTGTAAATGATAAAATTTCCAACATATATGATCACATCTCGAAAAGGAAACAAACAACTTAAAAGGGTGGAAATTCTAACGTTACATTAAGCTCAAGGCTTTACACTTCCCATGTTGAATCATTACCAAGAGTAAACAGAAGACTCTGTTTCTCCATAGTGAGGAGCTAGAATAACTGTTGTTAAACATGTTAAAACCCACAAAGCTACACACAATTTTTTTCTTTTAAATATACTTATTATTTGTTGTCTTGCAAAACCATGTAACTGACAAACATTTTTCTTTCTTTTCTTTTTTTTTTTATTTAAAAAGGCTTGTTATGAACACTGATAAAACACTTGAGGAGCACTGAAAAATGTGAAGAGGTATCTCAGATGCACTTATCACTGGAATGACGTATTTATTGGATGAATAGATAACGGTAAATACTTGAGTTGGCCGGGAATATGGCCAGTAGGTCTTATGAGAATTCTGAAGCATGAAAGGCTTCCCTAAAACATTGTTGCTGGACAATCTTTGTTGGCCCACCATGACGATCGATGGTGAAACACTAGCCGATTTCTTTAACTTTGTATTCAACCACTAATGGAACCCCGGTGATAAAGACAGCTGAACTTGTGCAGAAACAGAATCGCCAATTTGATGAAGTTCCATGCAAATGCGCTAGAACTCAGGGGCAGGCATATTCACTAATACACTGTAGTCAGTTTCAGGAATGCCAAGGGTTTAGAAATTTTATCAACCTCACTTGTCTGCTACTTGGAATCGAATAAAAAACATTCTTACGGCGACAATGGCCCCAAAATTTTCTTCCAACCTCTCTGGTCTGCTGCTCAGAATCCAACTAAAAACATGCCAACCAAATTTCTGCTTCCCAGGAGCTGCCAATCTTGGCCAGTGAAAAACATGGGCCGCACACAGAGCGCCTATACATACCCCCGGGAAATTAAAAAAAGGACACTTCGCAACGAACCGCGCGGCACGAAAATGCCGCCAAGCTAACTACCATGTTTTCCCACCAAAGTTCTTTGCCCCGTTACTCCAACCCTACGGAATGCTTATGTACCCACAAATATGTGGAATAAGCATCATCTCAACTGATAAGCCATGAAATGGCCAAAAAGGAGCGTTATTTTTCGCTTTCAGAGGAATATAATTGCTGCTCGAAAGTGAAGGCGTAAGGCCGAAAAGGAAAATTACAGGGGCACAGGCGAATTAGTAAAGGATCCTATGGATACATTTAGCATTTGTAGATACATCGCTTGCTTAATTTGGAATATAAAAATATATGAAAGGGATAATAAATAAACGTTAATACGAGATAAATCACCGATATATTCAATAACCATAAATTAATTTTGAATTTTGAAGGGAAGGGGGAAAATTATGAATTTTGAACATTAAAAATCTTAGAAAATAAAAATCTCTGAATCTAAACATAAGAAATACCATTACGCCTCGGGGAAAAATATTTTAGAATAAAATTTTTTAAATAAAAGCATCAAAACAGCCAAAAAGAAAAACTCTCCTCGAGCGGGGTGAATCTGAAACCAGACGGTAAATGCTCGCTTGCTTGACGACTCCTGGGATCACATGTTGAAAATGTTGGCAAACCATATTGTTACTTAAGGAAGGCACACTGATCTGGAAGAAAACCATTCTAAACTTAAGTACCATGAAAAGGCGAGAAAAAAAAATAATACTGTAAACCTTAAAAAGAAACAAACAAATTCCATGTAATACTAAACTTGACCCAAAAAAAAATTTCTATCTAAATTCCCAATTTTTAAACTGAAATAGATGCAAATCAAATCTATCAACAGGAGAAACACCTTGCAAAAATCCATTTAAACCTCAACCTTAAATAAAATTACTAAACCTATCCAACTGAACTTTCAAAAGTAAAAAATTTCTTATAAAAACTGCTATCTTAAGTACCTTAAAAATTTCAAATCATAACCTTAAAATTGCTAAACGTACAAAACTGAACTTTCACAACAACAAAAATTTCACAAAAACTGCAATCTTAAGTACACTAAATTAAATCATACCTTAAAACAGGGAAAGTACACTGCTCTCCAAAAAAAAATAAACTTATTCCCCCAAAGTAGAAAACCCTTAACTATTTCCAACTATCTTAGTGTAAATCAATAAAAAACCCTTAACTATTTCCAACTTTCTTAGTGTAAATCAGTACCAGAGCAATGTTACACAAAAAAAAATATACTAAATAAACCCTTTTCGAGGGAACTGACCATTAGTGGGAATAACAAATCTTATACCCAGTGCGCCAACTTTCAGGCTGCACTACCAACACTACTCTGGAGTCTGCTACCTACTACATATTAATATCAATCAAACTTCCCTGTCTTTCTTTGTGAAAGAAATCTCAATATAGCTAATGCCTGGTATAATGAGTGTTCCAATCCCCTAATTACATATAAATACAATAACTCATCTCTGCCACAAGGAAAACTACCATACCTGCTTGTGGAATACTCAAACTGAACTAAACTGTAGCAAAACGGAACTCCTATATACCAGTGCAAACTCCCCTAATTTTCATGGGGCCCAATAATTAAGTAAATGCTTCCCGAAATAATAAAACGTTTCTAAGCATCTTTTCTAAGAACAGGTGCACTCCCTTTTTCCAAACCAAAGAGTAAACCCAAACATTATTTACTAAACTACTTCTGAAAAAACAATTTACATAACTCGACTTAAAATTTAAATTAATTGAAAAACTTCGCGTAGTTAAAAATTCTGAATATGAATTACCGAAATCTAAATAAAGCTAACCTCAATCACTTCATAAAAGAAACCCAGAATTTAGTATCCGTTTCATCCAAACATGACTTTTCTTATTCATTTAACTATAAATTATAAAATTCATTCAACTGTAAATTATAAATATAATATCTATTTCTTATTTAAATAATTTCGACTAGGTATGCCTGTGACATGTGCAATTAGTAAGCAGCACAGAAGAAAAAAAAAATCGAGTTTCATATCACTAACCATTATATAAAATTTATGTTAAAGAACACATATCCCACCATCGCGCTCTAAATCCAAACAGGCTGGAATGCTCAGTTCCGAAATAAACATAAAAGAGTTTAAAATTTAGCAAATAGAACAAATAAGGTGAGGTACCCAACAAGCAAATAAATGAGGAAAATTAACTTTTAAAAGCTGAAGGATTCGAGCCAGCAAAATCCTAACAGAACTATTGTAGTGCTGCTGCAGTACACCTCCCTACATGAAACTATTAAAGGTCTCGAAAACAAAAAATTTTACCGCTGGAAAAGATAAACAATAGTGGAACAGAGACCCAATACCAATATGTATCAAGTAAGAAATCTTCCTGTGGAATATTTCCCCCCCCCCCCTATAAAAATCCAAATTTCCTAATAAGTAGGACTGCACACAGATCTTTTTGGTTTTTAGATCATTTACACACAATAAAATACACTCAAAACGACATTATGCATTGTTTAAAAACAATAATAAAAGCGACTTTGCTACTCAGCATTCTCTTATATCTCGTTGCAACCTTTATTACTCAATACTCTCAATATCTCTTTGCAACCTTTATTACTTATATCTCTCTTTGAAACCTTTATTTTTCTTATCTCTCTTTGCAACCTTATTATTCATCAATATACAAAAAAAATTCTGACAGTGGTTAAAGGGTCGTGAATCCTTCAATCAGACAGCAGTGGGCAAGTAATTTTTTTCATGAAGAAAAAGGTGCAGCATTCCCCCCTGAACACCTTGAAATGTGAGGCGTCAAAAGACCAAAGTGAAGTATCAGCCATGAGCAAATGGAAAAAAATTTTTTTACCACTCTAAAAAGGTGAGTAGGAAATTTTCAGCTTTCAGCAAGGCTTCCCTAATGTACCTGAAATTCCCAGACTCCCCATAGCAAGCAACTAACTTATCAGCCACCCATTTGAAAATCACTAACAGTCAATAGATCAAAAATTTGTAAACAAAGTCTCAAAAAAGAACCAAAAATTTAGAACAAAAGAACCAAAAAAACTCCTATTAAAATTTTTACCAAACTAAACTGGGGCAAAACACCAAAAATCAATTAAAAACATTCCACAAAAAAAATTTAGCTCCTTACAAACTAAGTTATTTCATAACCAAACGAGAACTTTCTCAAGTGATTCAGTTTAATAATTTTGTTACTACTCCAAATGAGTGTAATAATTTTACCTGAACCCGAATTCTGAAAACAATCCCCCTAAATCATGGATTACAACTTATCAAAAAAAAAATTTAAAACTTCAAAGTACCTAGCAAAGGGTATAACCACAGTAGCATCCAATATGAAAATTCCTTTACAGCTCAATGGAGCTGAGGGTAAATTTAGACTATTTCAGGTCAAGGCATACCTAATGCCTAAATGATTTTCCCACTGAATACCCCCAATAACCATACCTTTACACAATACATTAATTTCACAAAAAAAATATACTAGATTTAACGGAAACTTTAAAATTTCAAATAATTTTAACAAAATTCACTCTTAATAAAAAACAAATTACCTCTAAACAAGTTGTTACTTTTACAACAAAAAAAAAAATACTAGATGATACAGAAACCTTAAAATTTATTCTTATCAAAATAAATTACCTATGCATCATGTAAAAAAATATCAAGACACTGTTAAATTCACTTGAAAGATACTAGATGAAACTGAAAACTGAAAATTTACTCTTAATAAAAACACTGATTACCTCTACACATTGTTACTTTCACACACAAGAAAATACTAGGTGAAATAGAAACCTTAAAATTTCAAACAATTTTAACACATTCTAATTACAAATACTTGTATCCATATGCTGCACTAGCACTTATTGTGCACACGTCAGAATGGAATAACTGATGGCAGCAAGAACATTGCTATGAGCCAGGTCTTCATATTATGGGAATGCTCAATATAGACAGATTTTGTATTTATGAACATTGACTTTGCAGCTTTGTGTGGCATGAGCTAAACTGTAAATGAATTTTATGCCAGCCATGTGGAAGGACAGAAATTATCAGTTCCCATAGAAACTTGCAAACATTGTGGCATATAGAAAGTTTCTTACTGCTATTGCAGTTATTGACTCTTTCATGCTGACAAGCATATAAGTGCAAAACCGGTCTATGGATACTTATATCTGCAATGGGAATGTCTTCCAAATTATATTCCAACAAATCTATTAACTATTATATTGTAACATATAGGAAATTATTTCACTTAGTTCTCTAAATAGATTTATGACTATATTTAACAATTTGAAGAATAATTCAAAATGCTGATAAAAATTCAAGCAAGGTTTAAAAAATGATGATTTAATTTATTTAAAAAAATATTTTTTAAATCAAATTTTTTTTTATTTTTAATTTTAATCAGAATTTTAAATTTTCACATCTCTAAATATGTTTTTTTTCTCCATGTAAATTATTGCATGTTATTATTTTTCAGATTTAATTGCATATTAAATTTCAAAAACAAACCGAAGAATTAAACAAATACAAGTTTGTTTTCCTTATCATGAATATTAAACATATACAAAAACTGGCTATTCTGTAAAGTAATAACTTTAATGTGAATTGATTAAATGATATCACAACAAATTTCCAAGAAAGTACATTATAAATTGTTATTACATGGTTTAAATAAAAATATTATTCTAGCAACCTTAAGATTCATTGCCACTCAAATTGCTGTCTAAAATAATAATAATAATGAAAAAAAAATAACATTCATTAGTAACAGCATATATAGGCACTTTTAATCAACAGTTTATGCTGTTTCACTTTTAATTTTAGATTTTTCGAACAGGTTTTGGATATTTTCCAGGATAGAAAATATTAATAGATTTAACAAATTGAGCTGCATAGCTAAATGCTATTCTTTATAACATATTTTCCCAGCAACATTCAAATATGAGTTTACGTAACAGCATTATAAAATGAATGCAAAAATAAAATAAATAAAATTTTTACATTCCGACTTTTTGACCTGTTACTGGAATTTTTGAACAATTTCAAATTTTGCAGATAAGATAACAGCCCCAAATCACACATACCTGTTTTCTTAACCAGTCGAAACATTAGCTTCATAGGCAACTTTTGCAAGTATGAGGAGGTAAATATTTGACTTAATATATTTTTCATGACACATTCCTTACAATGTGTTAACAAACCACAAATTGGGCAATGTAGGTTGTCTATGAACTATTATTTGTAAATCAGTGTTATATATACTTACATTTTGGCCTTGGAACCATGAAGTAAAGCATCAAACTTTTCATAAATAGGGGTACTTTGTTCTTCTTTTTCTTCCGTGTCAGGGTCTTTGGTAGCAAGGAAATCAGCAGATGTATGAATAGGAAGTGCTAAAGAAACATTAAAATATTAATTTTCTAATCGCTGCCAAGAATTTGTCATCTTCAAATACCAGTTTTAATTCTAAAAAATTATTCAGGATCATCCACCCATGTCCAAATAATTTAAAACTAAAGTTTCTCTCTTTACATTGAACTCAAAAATTTCAAACTCAATATAAGCATTTTTAAAACTCTCTAAAAGAAATGTGTCCTGGGTCAATAATTAAGCTTAAGCCAATGAGTTTGGGTTTCAATTCCCTACAAAACTGCAAGTCACATCTTTTCAAAAACTATTTGTAAACTATTTCCCACTTACGACCATCTTTAAAACCTCAGTCTATATAGACACAGATGCAGTGGCGCACCCACGGGGGGGGGGGGGGGGGGGGGGGGGGGGGGGGGGGGGGGGCCTGGCCCCCCCCTTGGGCTGACAAAGCAAAATGCGAAGGGCGCTGTCAGCACAAGGGAGAACTAGGTCTGCCTTCGAGAAAGTATAAAAAAAAAACATTTACAACCATTATTGTAATAAATAATTTTAATCATTGTGAAGAAAACAATTCCAGCATATCCCAACACTTACACTGAATGTAATTATACATATAAAGCTCTTTATCGTACTGTACAAATTATAAATTAATTCGCACTAAAGGCGCCAATTCTGGAAACCCGTTCTTCTTAAGACGTTTCTACCTGTGATTGAATTTAACTAATGGACTCGTCCAAAATCACGTGACCCAAATGCCTTCTCGCTATAGTCGTACTATACCAGTGCTGTGTAGAGTGACGTCACAGGCGCCTCCGTGGCCCTATATAAAGAGTGAACGGCGGGGAAGTGGCTGTTCGCTCGAAAACTCGAGGATTTCGAGTTTTCGAGTCAGCCCAAGGGGGGGGGGGGCCGAGGGGGCCCTGGCCCCCCCCCTTGGGCTGACAAAGCAAAATGCGAAGGGCGCTGTCAGCACAAGGGAGAACTAGGTCTGCCTTCGAGAAAGTATAAAAAAAAAACATTTACAACCATTATTGTAATAAATAATTTTAATCATTGTGAAGAAAACAATTCCAGCATATCCCAACACTTACACTGAATGTAATTATACATATAAAGCTCTTTATCGTACTGTACAAATTATAAATTAATTCGCACTAAAGGCGCCAATTCTGGAAACCCGTTCTTCTTAAGACGTTTCTACCTGTGATTGAATTTAACTAATGGACTCGTCCAAAATCACGTGACCCAAATGCCTTCTCGCTATAGTCGTACTATACCAGTGCTGTGTAGAGTGACGTCACAGGCGCCTCCGTGGCCCTATATAAAGAGTGAACGGCGGGGAAGTGGCTGTTCGCTCGAAAACTCGAGGATTTCGTTTACCCAGTGAGAAAATTGTGGAAGTGAATAAATAGATCGTGCCAACGCTTCGCGAATTAAGTGTTGCTGTGAGTTGAAATAAAGTGCGACGTTACGACACAAGGTGATAACAGTGAATTGGTAGTTTCGGAACGAGGGCCTGCGTGGTGAATAGCTGAATTTAATAATGGTCCTGAACTTTCAACTGATCTTACAGTGAAATGCATCTTTAACGATCAGTGTGTGTGTTTATGTGCGTATTTCGGCTATATAGCAAATTTTGTTCTTGAATAACTGAGGAGCAAGGTAAAAAAAAAGACAATGAGTGAAAAACGAAAAGGGCTAGGCCAACAGACACTGGGAAATTATTTTTAAAAAAAAAGTAAGATTGAAAATAGTGACGTTCCCAACGACGTTTCCCTGAGCTCTTGTTACATTGATGAGGCTGCAGTCGAAGCAAGCAACAGCCGTGACCCCGGGCTGTCTTCAAACGCTTGTGAGGAGGTAAAGGTAGGACAAAACACAATACCAAACACAGTTGAAATAGAAATTCTGGCTGCAGATATTTCTAATTATGTCAAGAAATCTAACCTCACAGATGAAGATAGGATAACAGCGCTAAAAAATCTTTGGGAACCATATGCAAATTACAGTTTTCCTGCTACTGTCACTAGTGCTGTATCAAGTCAAGGAAAACCTCACCACACTCGGAAGTTCTGCTCATCTTGGCTGAGTAAGCATAACTGGCTAGCTTACTCAAAGGCAGAGGACAGTGCCTATTGCAAATTTTGTGTTCTCTTTGCACCCCATGAAGTCGGTTTAAGATCCACACAAGCTACAGGTTAACTTGTTTCAAAAGGATTTAATAATTGGAAGAAGGCCTTGGAGAAGTTCAGTCAACATGAAAAATTTTTCTATCATAAGGATTCAGTTCTCAAAGCCGATGAGTTCTTAAGGGTCACGGAAGGAAAAATGGTTCCTGTGGATCAAGTAATGGACAGAGGAAAGCAAAAACAAGTTTTGCAGAATAGGGCTATTCTTAAACCTATTATCAAAACAGTGATTTTTTGTGGAAGGCAAGGGCTGGCCATGAGAGGGCATAGAGACTGTGGGGATTTGGACGTATTGTCAGAACCATGCCAAGGCGAAGGAAATTTTAGAGCCCTTTTGCGACTCCGAGTTGATGCAGGAGAAGAAATACTGAAAACTCATCTACAAGGTTGTGCAAAAAATGCAACTTACATAAGTTGGAATATACAAAATGAGATTATTTCAGCATGCAATGATTCCATTGTGAAGCACATAGCAACTGAGGTGAATGAGGCCAAATGTTTTGCGGTTTTATGTGACGAAACCACAGATATTGCAACGGTAGAGCAAATGACACTTTGCGTTCGTTATTTGAAACGGTTTGAAACAAATGATAAGTATAAAATTGAATTTAAGATAGTGGAGAACTTCCTTAAGTTTGTGCCCCTGACTGAAACTACAGGTCGAGCAATTGCAGATGCTATTCTTAAAGGCCTTGCAGACTGCAACATTGATACGTCTTTCCTCCGTGGACAAGGGTTCGATGGAGCTTCTGCAATGAGTGGAGAGTACAATGGCGCCCAAGCAATTATATATGAGCAACACCCCAAAGCCCCCTACGTTCATTGTGCATCACACTGTTTGAACTTAGCCATAACTTATTCATCTAGAGTTCCGGATATCCGAAACAGCTTTGGAATAATAGGGAAAATCTCTAGTTTTTTCAACACACCAAAACGAAACCTTGTTCTCACCAGCAAAATTAATGCAGCTAATCAGGAAGAGACAGAAATCAGTGCCAAAAAACTGAAGAAATTATGCCCTACTCGTTGGGTGGAGAGACATGATGCCGTCACAGTTATGGTTTCATTGTTTGATCAAGTAATCGACGCTCTAGAGGAGATTACTACCTGGAATGACAAGGAGACATCAACAGAGGCTCATACCTTGTTATGTTCAATGTTAACATCACAGTTTGTCATAGCACTTGTTTCAGCTGACAGATTACTCAGCTACAGTGTTCGTCTGAGTGAAAAGCTGCAGGAAGTTAACCTTGATCTGGCAACTGCTGTGAGTGACGTAGAAGACGTTTTGAAAGCTATATCTATAATTCGAGAGAACGCAGAGAACGAGTTTCACCATCTGTTTGAACAAGCTGTTAAGAAGCTGGAACAGCATGGAGAAAACATTACTCTACCACGCCGTGCCACCAGACAAATTTATAGATCAAATTTCAACGTACAGACTCCTGAAGAATACTACAGACTTTCTATTTTCATTCCATGGATTGATAATTTCATCACTCACCTCCATGAAAAATTTCTCAAACATAAGGAATTTCTACAAAGTTTTGCATCTGTCATTCCGAATGGAAGGCAGCCGACACTGGAAGAAAACGAGAGATTTGTTGCCTTATCAAGGAAATTTGCAGATGATTTAGGACCCAGATCAGATAATACTCTAAAAGCTGAACTACATCTGTGGTACATGAAGGTCTTTGCATTGAACAAGAAAACTAAAAGCCCAATCGAACTGCTTAACTTTTGTGACCAAAGGACTTTTCCAACTGTGTTTGAACTTTTAAAAGTGTATGCCACCCTCCCAGTATCAACAAGCAGTGCTGAGAGGTCATTCTCCACAATGAAGAGGTTGAAAACTTACTTGAGAAACAGTATGAGTGAAACCAGACTGAATGGACTGGCGTCAATGAACATTCACCGTGAAGTGGAAATTGATCCAGACCAGATAATTAATGCTCTGGCTACAAAGAAAAACAGGAGGCTGGACTTCGTTTTATGAATATGTATAGATCATAATTGAATAATATAACAATATGTAATCATGAGAGAGTGGTTGAAAACAAGTATACAGTATAAGCAGACCAGAACAAATAATTTTATCTTCATCTATTTCTTAATTTGTGTTGTTTTGTATAAATATCTACTACTACTTCTTCTAATCATTCAATTCTCTTGCACTGCACTAAAGAATTGTTAGTAATTTGATAAAAATAAATGTACAAAAAAAGACAACCGCCTTGTTAATTGATATGGCCTCTGATCATTTTTTCTCGGAAAATTTATCGAGGAGTCATCCTCCTTCATAAAAATTTTGTGCACCAATGGCCCCCCCCTTAGGAATATTCTGGGTGCGCCACTGCACAGATGAGAGGAACAGAAAACAAATGCAAATCAAAATTTCTATTTGAAGATCACTGCTCTGTTGACTCAGTATTCATTTGTTAAACATGATGGCATTATAACAGTAGTATCGTTATAAATTCAAATAAAATATTTTATTTTACTAGCATATATACATGACTATGGACTTTACGATGCTTTCAAATATGTCATACTATACTGTCACGTATTCGTGATGGTAGTTGCAAAGTGATTAAATAAAGCAAATTAACATCACAAAATTACCCAAATTTTCAATACAGATCATAGTTGAATTTTAACTGACAGCAAATTTTATTTTTCTAATGTAATATTTCCCTTCATTTTTTTAAACTATACCTCCCATTATTTAATTGGTATTAGTCTGGTTGTACTTAGGACATCGTTGTCTTTTTTTACAAACTACTGTCGTGAAATAATTTTTTTCCTATTGTTTTTTATATTTTTAAATTTTGATATTAAAATATTTTGGTTCTAAAAATAAAAATAGGAAGTGCTATAATAGGAACTAATATGTGCTATAATAGGAGCTAATAAATGCTATAATAGGAGCTAATATGCGCTATAATAGGAGCTAATACATGCTATAATAGGAGCTAATATGTGCTATAATAGGAGCTAATATGTGCTATAATAGGAAGTGCTATAATATATCTACTGCTTCCTAAATATATTTTTAGAAAGAGAATAAAGACCTGAAACTCCCAGAATTATTTACCATATACAAAATAGATAGAAAAACACCACATTAAAGGCCAATTATTGCCAAAAAACGAAACTTTCACTAGTTATCTTTTGATTGCATTTGATGATTTTTTTTTTTTTCATATAAAGAACAAAAGCTTTAGATTACTTTTAATAACTTATGCCAAAAGTGATAAACAGGAAATAAAATTAGATTTGGGGAACAGTTATAGAATTAAAAGTGGTTAACTTTTTAAAAAAATCATTGCTATCAACATCATTTTATCAGTATGAGGAAGGTCCTTAGAAATTGTCATGAAACTAATTATATAGCTTAGACTGACATTGAAATGCTTTACTTAACACGTAAATTACAAAATTTAGGTTCATTTGATGAAATTTATTTTACACAACATTCACATAGCAGCCAATATCATATGAATTATTCTAAACTTAAGATACTTACGTTCTCCATCCATTTCACCAGGTTTTCTGTATCTATGCATACGTACAACATGGTCAGCAATTGCACGATCACTCTCGGGATCCATCTTTTAAAATGAATTTAAATCAGTTGTTTTATTTAACAAAAAAATTGACACTATTATAAAAATTAAACTATATTAAAAAAATTTGATAAAAAAACTTGTTCATACCTTATCTAACATAATAAATAACAGATCAAATCGAGACAGCAATGAATCTTGCAATCCAATGTTTTCCATGGGCGTTTTATATTGGTCATACTACATGAAAATATAAAATTAAAATTTACTTGAATAAAGATTAATATAACAGGTAAATAAATAAATTGAAAACAATTAAGGTGATAGTTTTTTCAATTATGATATGTAGTAAGTCCAACAATTCTATATAAACATATAACCAAATAATTGTGTCAAAGAGTCACACTTCCTGGGGAAAACAAGTTTTGTAGTCCATAATTTTTTTCTGAATCTCAAAACGTAATGCAAAATTTCTGAATTGCTTCAATTTATTTTATACATAATTAATTTAAAAGAGTAGGATGAAACTTCATACTACAGAAGATTTATTTTTTTTTTAAATTACAAAAGTTAACTATGCAGATAATTTTGCCATTTAAAAAAAGTCATAACCCTTTGCATTACCCCAAATAATGTGAATTATTTTATATGCTTTCAATATAAATAAATCTACAGTACAAATTTAACAATATTTTGTACTTAGAGATTTAAAATAATGTAAACTACTGACATAAAATGTATTTTCTGTTCAATAAGTAAAAAAAAATTGCTTTAAATAATTGCTCAAACTTCTGCAAAAAATAATTAATGTTAATATATATTAATAAATGCATGAAATAAAATTATGACAAAACCTCAAAATAGTAATAACTTCTTTACAAAAATATATTAATATATTTTAAAATATATGTCAAGGTCAATTTCTAGTATACCTTTCCATAAACTGGATTGGCAGCTGCAAGCACACTACAACGAGCGTTGAGTTTGGCTTGAATACCAGCTTTAGCTATGGTCACTCTGCCCTGTTCCATGACTTCGTGTATAGCTGTGCGATCAATGTCAGACATCTTGTCAAATTCATCAATGCAAACAACACCTCGATCAGCCAATACCATAGCACCAGCTTCAAGTCTCCTATCACCTGTAAATAATTCAAGGTTTAAAATTTACATCATCAAAAGGCTAAAATCATATTAATGGTGGCAATTTCATTTGATGTCATAAATGCAGTAATCGCATGGTGCAATAGTTCCATAAATTTAAAAAACATTAAGAAGCATCATACTCAAGTTTCATTGTAAAAAATTAGGAAAAGAACTTTTAGAGAAATGTATGAAAAAAGTAGGTTAAAAATAAGTTAAAGTAAAAGCTTTAACCTGTCAAACTGCTATAAAAAATAGCTTCATTAAAACACAGCAGATAACACTGCTAATTTATTTTATGCTAAATTTTAAAGAAGATTTTACTTTTTGGCTTCTTTAAAATGCAAAATAAAGTTAATCTTGCAATGTGATAAGCCCATATATCAAAATTAAGAATATCATTAAATTAAATTATATTGTATTTATGAATATGTATTATCAAAAAATTACATGAGTAAAATATCAGAAAATTGAGTTTTTACTTGACATTCCTATACAATTATATTCCATGATATTTAGTTCCACTTGAATAACAATCATTATCAAAGTGAAAACAATAATTTGTCTTTTCAGATTTCATATTCAAGTTATTCTTTTAAAATACTTTGTAAAAATCATTAAAAGTTCCATCTTTTAAGTTAGCAACAATTTAGTGATGTCAATGAATTGGCTTAGCTCTGTTGATACAAATTAATTTTATATCCTTAACATCTATAGCATAGTTCAAATTATCAATTTTCCCATATACTATATACTACCATCATTGTTCTGAGAATTATTGTTTTCTATAGGAAACTATGAAAATCTCACAATTCGAATAATTCAAACTCAATCATGAGAATTGCTAAAAATTCTATCTAAATGCAGTTGTTCCCATAATGAATATATACTTCAAATTTTATAGCAGTGAGTGCATTAATTCTCTCTAGTCATCGTATCCATAACTCACAGTAGTGATTCCTAAGCTTTTCTGTTTGAAAACCCTTGAAGTCTATATAAATAAAATTGAAAATCTGTCTGTCTGTCTGTTTGTCCCATCATCACGAGAGAACGGCTGAACCGAATTTGATGAAATTTTGTGGGTAGCCTGGAAATAGTCTCACTTAAAATTTAGTCTCTGTTTGGAGTTTCTATGATCAGTGGTTCTCAAGATATTAGTAAAAAACGACATTTTCGTTTGTCTCATCATCACGGGAGAACGGCTGAACCGAATTTGATGAAATTTTGTGGACAGCCTTAAAATAGTCCCCCATAAATTTAGCCCAAGTTTCAAGTATCTAAGACCAGGGGTTGTCGAGATATAAATGAAAAACGAAACATTTTCCCAGGAGTTCTACTCTCTAACTCCATGGTTTATCCAAACGAAAAGCTTGAAAATCGTTTGAAAGTGAATTAAAACCTTATCTCTACATTTGAGGGGAGATTTTTTTGCATGAATTAGTCACTTTCTGAAAACATGAATTGCTTGAAACATGATTAAAATGGGAAATATATCTCCATGCTTTATTTTCACAAGCTTTTACTGAACAATGAAAAGTATAAAGAAATCAAAATGGCTATTTAATTTCTCAGTTTATGAGGAAGATCTTATATCATGTTGCTCAGAAACGCAATTAAATTAAATCTGTCTGTTAATTTTAATTATTATTTTTTCGATTTGAATAATAAATAAATGGATATAAAAATATATTTTAGAAAAGAACGATTTGATTTTTCTTATAGCATTTTTGACTGGATAATATCAATTACGGTCTTCAGGATTAAACATTATTATTATTGATATTTTCGGGGATTATTGATATTTTCAAGTTATTATGCAATTGTTTTATTATGACAAAAATTGTTTAAACTCATATATTGTACGTTGTACGAGTAATCATCTACAAATGCACGGGTATATCTTCTAATCTATGAGAATATAAGTAGTACAAATATATTGGCATATGTTTTGATATATATTGGCATATATTGGAATAAATTACGACCGTCTGGTATAAAGAGTACGGGGATTATTGATATTTTCAATTTATTACGTCATCTCCTTTATTTTGGCAAAGATTTTTGAGACTCATATTATAATACGGGTAATCTTCTACTAACACACTGTTTCTTTATATTATATACTCCGTACGAAGAACGGGTATGCTGCTAGTATTTCATAAAATCTGGTGGAACCCCTAAATGATCGACACATATTAAGTTTGACAAGGGTTAATTACAAAATATGTAAAGCAATACAGTTCATACATAATTACATAGCTCATACTTAATAAAATATTACAAATTCATCATAATAAAATATTATAAGATAATTTACTGCATATTTCTATTTATATATATCTATATAAATAAAATTGAAACTCTGTCTGTCTGTTTGTCCCATTATCACGAGAGAACAGCTGAACCGAATTTGATAAAATTTTGTGGGTAGCCTGGAAATAGCCCCACTTAAAATTTAGTACATGTTTTGAGTTTCTAAGACCAGTTGTTCTCGAAATATTAGTAAAAAACAAAACTTTTGTTTGCCTCATCATCACGGGAGAACAGCTGAAGAGAATTTAATGAAATTTTGTGGATAGCCTTGAAATAGTCCCCCATAAATTTAGTCAAAGTTTCGGGTTTCTAAGACCAGTGGTTGTCGAGATATTAATGAAAAATGAAACTTTTTCCTAGGAGTTCTACTCTCTAATTCCATGGTTTATCCAAACGAAAAGGTTGAAAATCGTTTGCTTCAAACATGAAAGTGAATTAAAACTATTTCTGAGGTTGGTGGAAGAATTTCGCACTAATTAGTCACTATCTGAAAGCACGAATTGTTTGAAACATGAATTTAAATGAAAAATCTATCTCCATGGTTTATTTTTCACGAGCTTTTACTCAACAAATGAAAAGTATAAAGAAATCAAAATGGTTATTTAATTTCGCATTTTATGAGGAAGATTCTACCTTATATTGCTCAGCAACGCAATTAAATTAAATCTGTCTGTTGATTTTTATTATTATTTTTTTTTCGATTTGAATAATAAATAAATGGACATAAAAATATAATTTATAAATGAACGGTTAGATTTTTCTTTAAATTATATTAATTGCAGACTGCATGCATCACTTTCATTTATTTTGGCAAAGAGTTTTGAAGCTTATATATTGTGTTTAGCTAATAAACTCATATATTGTGTTTACCCAATAAATTCATTTACTCGATTATTAAATTGAAAACGCGTAGAACAGGTATATCTTCAAATACAATTTTAGTGTTTTCATTTAGTATATACGAACGGGATCAGGATGTTTCATTCTTTAGATCTGTAAATTCAGAGCTACGAATTTGGCGGGATATCGCTAGCTTGGCAACTTTTCTTAAAATTTACCAAATTGATGAAAATGTCGCCAAATTGATAAAAACGACACAAATCAATGAAATTAAATTTGGTTTTTTTTTTAGAACAGATTACCGAAATGATGTTTCGATAGCAATTGTTGGTCAGTCCACCCATCCTACTTAGTAACACATTTAGCAAAAATATCACCAAATTGATTAAAGTGTTTGTAAATCCATAAAAATATCATGAAATTGATAAAATTGAGCTTAATAAATGAAATTAATTGTGTTTTGTTAAGGGGATAGTATTGTAATAATGTTTCGTCAATTTGTAACAAAATCTAAATTAGAACTATCAGTTCAACAGTCCCACTTGGCGATAAATTTGGTGATTCTTTTATTTCTCACTAAATTGACGAAAATGTCGCCAAACCTTCCATGGAAATAGCATTATTCACACGATATAATTTCCATCAATTTATTTGAAGCAAATGATGATATGTTGTTCAACAACGGATGTAAATACAATTTTTATTAAATCTTTTCCGATTTGAATAATAAAGACATATATATAAAATAAATTTCATTGACATTGCATTTTTGACTGGATAATATCAATTAAGGTCTTCAGGTTTAAACATTATTATTATTGATATTTTCAAGTTATTATGCCATTGTTTTATTATGACAAAAATTGTTTAAACTCATATATTGTATGTTGTACGAGTAATCTTCTACAAATGCACCGGTATATCTTCTAATTTACGAGAATATAAGTAGTACAGGTACATTGGCATATATTTTGATATATATTGGCCTATATTGGAATCAATTACAACCTTCTGGAATAAAGATTACAGGGATTATTGATATTTTCAATTTATTACGTCATCTGTTTTATTTTGGCAAAGATTTTTAAGACTCATATTGTAATACGGGTAATCTTCTACTCTAACACATTGGTATATTTTCTAACCTACAACAATATAAATAGTACGGGGTTATATATATATATTCCCATATAATTTTAGTGTTTTCATTCTGGCATATATTGGAATCAATTACGGGTTTATTGATATTTTCAATTTATACATGTAATGTACTAATACAGGTTATATTTTCTAATATTCACGTATATAAGTAGTATGGGTCCCAAACAGTTTTAATGCTTTCATTTTTCATATATTGATTCAATTCCCTTTTTTTCAATTTGTAAATTTGCTTACAAAAGGGGCCAGGATGTTTTATTCTTCAGATCTACCAGTGAAGATAATTTTGTATAGCGAGAACAGAGATTCTTAAACTTCTTTTTAGGAGCATTGTATTAAATATTTTAACAGAATATTTTGATTATAAATGTCATTTAGTATACTATAGGAATTTGCACATGATTGTGATTCTTAAGTTTCTTTATATTATATGCTCCGTATGAGGAACGGGTATGCTGCTAGTTTTTAATAAAACTTACAAACACTTTTGCTTTACATCTGACTTACTATTGTTATTCATAATAGTGTTAACAAAATTACATTTTACTGTTTTATGATACATTCCCATTTTTATATGATATGATTAAGGAAAATATATTTTAACTGATTTAATATTTTTCTATTATTGTTTGGTGGGGTTTCTTTCTTCAAAATTTTTATCTGGAAACCATATGAGTAATTAGAGGGTGTACTGGTAGTGTTTATTACTGCTGACTTCCTCATTGCTACAAAAATTCTCCGTTTCAACAAAATTTCTTTTCCCATTATCATGTGAATATATAAACAAATTAAACATTCAAAGTGCTTCATATTTTTATTAATAAAATAAATTCCTTTAAAATTTTAACAATTTAAATTTTTTACTCAATTAAAAAACTGTAGCAAATTGCACTTTTTCTCATAATTTTTTGCAAATTCTCATGAAACCTTAGCACAATCTCGCGGAATCCTGGTTGGGAATCACTACCTAGGCACAACCTCGTGAAACCCTGTTTGGGAATCACTACCCCACCCACTCATCCACACACAAACATCTTTTCAAGTGTTTGAAATGGATTCTGGATGTCTTAAAATGTGCTTATCTATCAAAATCTTGAATTTCGAAAATTTTTGGGAAAACAATACTTTCCTATACAATAATACTTGAAAGTAAAAACGTTTCACTTTTTTTTTTTTTAGCAAAGGAATTTTAGTAGAAAATAATTCAACATTCTTCTCTTTTTGCCATTTTCAGACTTCTAGAGCATTACTTAGCATCATCCACAAGTTAGTTGCCAGAAAGTAGAACTTTTTAAGAGAAATGTAGAAGCTTTTTACAGTATACTAGCTATTGTGTGGTGCCAACAACTAGCTGTTAGTTTTTAAAAATACTTGATTTTAAAAAAAATAGATTAAAAATTTCCAGAGTCCGGCCACTACTTGAATAGGTCACGGTTAAAAATATAGACACCAAAAATGAATAAAAAAATGGAAGAGTGGAACAAGGATTCCCCTTTAAAACTATTACTGCTTTCAGCTTCATTAAAATACTAAATACTTTTACAATCGGAGTAATCCATGCATCAAAAATAGCAACACCATTAAGTTAAATCAATCTTCTTTATAAGTATACTGCATACTTGTCAAATGATTATGCATACTTGAATTTATAAAAAAAAAATATTTAAATTTTACAACATGCATTTACAAAAATCATCATTTAATGATGAAAAAAGGTACTGTTTTGTTTTATCCATAAAATGATAAAAACATAATAATTATATATTGCATCACGTCTTAGATAAATACCCAACTCATTAGCATTAAATATAGTGTTAAATAGTATTCAAAGTAAATAGTATTCAAAGTAGTTTGATTTTAAATTTTATACAAAAGAACTCTGAGATTACAAAACAAATTATTAGTGATAATATGTTTATTTGATTGCAACATATAATTTGACATACTGTCATTTAAAGGTTTTTAATGTAAAGGTGTTAACAAAGCTGATAACTTTCTTAATTTAAACTTATTTATTATTTCAATTTTAACAAAATGAATAAACAAAATTTCAATTATTATTATAGAGGAAGTTTTATTGGTCATCTCAGAGTTTAACATACCAGTTTCTTGATCAGTAGTAACAGCAGCAGTTAAACCAACCCCAGATGAACCTCTACCCGTTGTTGTAATTGCACGAGGAGCAGTATAAAGCACATACCTCAGTAACTGAGACTTAGCAACAGATGGATCTCCAAGAAGTAGGACGTTGATATCTCTGAAAAAGATACAGAGCATTAAAAACAATCTATAATAAAGGAGGATGTCTGACTGTTCATCTCTTTGTATCGTCTGTAGCAAAAAATATAAACACCATATGGCCATGAAATTTGGTACATAGATACTTCAGGATACAAGATGATATGCTTTGGCGAGACTTTTTAAAAATTAAAATTAGCTTTTTAGTTATTTTATGTTTTAGCACAATTTAGCACCATTTTGAGTAATTTTCACACAAATTGGTTCCTTAGCGACAGAAAATATTATCGCAGAATTTCCATCTTAACACTATTGAAAAGATCGGAAAAAAATTTTTTCAAGCAAATTTTGAACGAAATCTATACGATTAATAGACGAATTTTGTAAATTTTTAAAATATATATCCTTTCTGTATGTTGAAGACCTAATCTATCTTCTATAATAATAAATGAAGATGTCTGTCTGTTCGTCTGTAGCAAAAAATAAAAATGTCGAGTACATTTTCTTGTCAATAAAGCTATGCTACTGTAGAATTCTAATAAGCTTTTTAAGAAAAAATTTTCCAAAATACAAGAGGGGGATAGAATTTGTTCCTCTTCAAAATAGAAAACCCAGTGGAATTTGACAGAGATTACAATTTTTTTTTAACATATACAAGAGGATTGCAGCTTCAGATTTTTAGATAAGACTAATTTTTCTGAGTCTAATCCAAAAATATCTTAATGCACAATTTACATTCTATAAATTCTATCTACATTATAAATGGAATAGCCAATATCTGCAATGGCAATAAGAAAATTTGCTATGTGTCATAATTTTACAAACCTCTATAAAAAACTAATGAACACAGTTCTACCACGCAGCTGGTTTCAAATTTCTTCAAAAAAGATGTAAACTTAGGCTGCATGAAGCTGCAACACCCAAGTTCACACAAAATACTTTGGTAACACCTCCTGTAGGCAGGTTCAGCAAGTATTAAAAATAAATTACATGCAAGGTACTATCAGAATTCTACAATATACCTTTATATCACAAGACAGCTTACCCTCGCAATCTAGTTCCATTAGGGAGAACTTTCTCTACACCACCAAGTAAGAGACATAAAATTGCCTTCTTGATATATTCATTACCATGAATTGATGGCGCTAGAGAATGCGATAATATTTCAAAGACATCCTAAAAAAAAAAACATTTAATTTACATTCATGCTTTCATTACGAAAATGAGAAAAAATTACTAAAATATAAATAAATATAGGAAACATTGTTATCATACAAATAAAATTACATTAAGAAATATAATCAAATCTATTTCGATCATGGCTTAACAAAATTACACATTTTATGAAACTATTTCAGTGCCCTTTAAATTTGAACAGATTTGAATGCAATTCAAAATTATTAAGACAGGGTTGCTATACAATCTATGAAAAAAATACATGTTTTTCCTGATGGACTAATTCCTTTCATTTTTAGGCAGAACAAATAACATATTTGAAGAGAAAATACTAGAAACAACATTTTTGGTAATTTGTGGCCACAAACAAACCAATGTTAACGTTGTGCAAAATTTTACTTAGATGTGTGCAATAATTTAAATTCCCCTCAATTTTTTCAAATTATTACACAATTTAACAACTTTTTTTTTAATTTTCCTGACAACCTATTAGATAGTATGTCATGGATAGTATGTCATGTTCAAATTAAAAAGCTGGATTTTTTTTAAGTGATTAAAATAGAATTCTGCATAAATTGGTTTTTAAAGTATTCTTAAATGTTTTTACTAAACAACTTAAAAAAATTGCCAAACTTTACATTTCATGAACATTAAATGTTAACAGATTAGTGACTACATCATTTTTGTGTATTAGTAGCAGTAGGAACATACTATGGCAAATGCCTGTTGAAATTGGCTAAATAAATTTATATTAGGAAAAAAGGCATAAACTTAATAAGAAAAAATATGCTTAGTACTTAATAATATATATATCCCTGTAAATAATCAAGATTGGCATCACGTCTGCATACAATAGGCAAAACCAAGGACAAAACGATTTTTAAAAAATGAAAGGTCTTATTTAACATCCTAAAAGACGTACAAAATATTGTTAAAAACTGCCAGAGCGCTTTCAGACGTATATACGCCCTTCATCAGTGGCTACATGAGTAGTAAAAGCATGGAATGTTTACATATATAGAGACCATTTTAAAACAAATTTGCATAAAATATAAAATAGTAAATGAACTTACTAAAATAATACAAGAAATATACACTGAAATTACAAAATAAGTTTAAACACTTACAAATTTTAAAATATTACAAGAAAAGAATTAATACAAATTTTAGAAAAACGTCAAGCATGATATTCCTGAGAATGACGTCACAAATAACTTTTGAGATTTGAATTGCATAGAATCGAGAATGAGTCGCCAAGCATAACTTAAAATTTGAACAGGATCAAAATTACAGATTGATTCACGGTAAATATAAATAAACAGGGATTCATAAAAAAGAATACTACGTGGATTGTTACAACAAACCAAAAGGAAAGTTTTTTCAAAAACGGGAAGAAATTTATCATTAGCAACATATTGAGCAAGAGCCGCAGAAAGTTTACCAGATTTGACATCGCAAGCATGTTCTACTAAACAGATGCCAACAGTACGTTTTGTACTACCAATGTAAAATTTATAGTCACCAGCAGGGGATAAACAGGGGAACGACATACACCCCAGCAAAGCTTTTAAAGTCATCAAAATTTCCAAGTTTATCAGATCGAATACGATTAAATAAAGTGGTAATATTAAAGTGAGCTGGTTTGAAACCAAATTCATGGCAGAAATTAATAAAAGGACGGAAAATCCTAGGATGGTAAGGAACACTAGATTTATGGACTAAACGATCTTTAATAGCAACAAGTTTAGTATCAACTTCAGTGAATTTAAGATGAACGTGGGCAAAGATCTTATGTATAAATTCAAAAGAATAAGCAGCTTTTATTATTTTACTAAGTTCATTTACCATTTTATATTTTATGCAAATTTGTTTTAAAATGGTCTCTCTATATATAAACATTCCATGCTTTTACTACTCATGTAGCCACTAATGAAAGTGCTCTGGCAGTTTTTAACAATATTTTGTATGTCTTTTAGGATGCTAAATAAAAAACCCTGTAAATACTCTAACTTTAAAAATTGTATTAGGAAATTTAACTGGTCTATTAAAATTAGCTCAATAAATCTAAATTGAGAAGAAAACACATAACAAAAAAAAATATACTCACTTTATAATCAATATAATCCTGGAGTACTCAAAACTTTAATTCATATTAGAAAATAAAAAATGACAGAAGCCACGATATTTATTAAAACAAATTTAACATATTTTCCTTTTACTAGTTACATTAATTACAGTAAAATCATTTTTAAAATGTTAAAGTTAATTATTAAACAACATCTGTATCTGATATACCCAATGGAGACAAGCTATACTTATGTAAAGCATACGAGTACAGCTATTTCATTTCACAAATCAGTGGGTTCTGATTCATCATTTCAAAATCATTTTTATTTTAAGTGATTTTAAAAATGTTCAACTATCCTAAAAACATGATAGCACTTTAACTAATTTAAATATTTATTTATTTTTTGCGAGTTCTAGAATTTGGAAACAGTTATAATTTGAAGAATAAAAAATAACTGTTTTCAAATCCTTAATCTCTTATAATTAAAAGAAACAGAGATTTGATCATTTTTAAATGATTCAGTAAAAGTTATTCATGCAGTGTTTTTCTTAATACCAATGTTTTGAATATTATAAGAAATATGAGACTGTATTCAATGCCAATGTACACTTTGGTTACTTATTATTAAAATACGACTTATGTTATATTTTCATTAAAATGGCTTTAAATTCAGCTAAGTAATAAAATTGATTATTGAAGAGTTATTGTTTAAAAAAATTAAAATGTGCAATTTGATTAAAACCAAAAAATAAAGTAAAATAAAAGCCAATAAAAGCTGACTAAAACCAATAAAAACAACAAGCATGACGTTATTTAAATTCTAACTGGCTTTTTGCAACCCTGCCCTGATCAACTGAAACAACCATTTTTCAAGTAAACCTCTGAAACAGTCTACAGTATCTTACATAGTTTACACCAAAAAACATAGAGTAAAAGTTTATTAGATATTATAAATGCAAGGGTTTGTCAAGGGAAAGTCTCATTTTTGTGAAAAAAAATATAAAAAATTGAAAACACACAACAAAAAACAGTATTTTTTTGCCTATAGCAATTTTAAATAATTGTGTTTTAGTGTTCGTGTTCACATTTTGTAAAAAAAAATTATTTATATGGTTCATCAAACTTTGATGTGACGATTGAGCTCTTAGTATTATTTTTTTACCAAATGCTAGATTTTGAAATTTTGTCAAGTATCCAACTTTAAAATATGTATTAGCTACTCAAACTAAACTTCTGCACAATATATTACAAAATGGTAAACGATCATAGTTTCGTCTAAAAACAAGATTAACTTTTAGAACTAGTGTTCGGCTTGCATTTTTATTCTGGCAACCCTAAACATTCCTAAATCACACCTAAGTGAACTTAATTTCTCTAACTGAAGGTTACACTCACATATGGCCTAGAATCTAAAGTTCATCCATTATCAGTGTAGATCCAACCCAGAACCCCAGAATTGAAATGCAAGTGATAAGCGAGCAAGTGCTTAACTAGTCATCCCTTCAACACACCACCCTTGATTGATGGTTTTGTGGCTTTTGCTGAATAGCTGGCCATACACACACATTTTTAACAATATGAAATAGCAGCATTTGATTTTTTACGAGGGGGGAAAAAACAGCTGACATTGCCACAGATCACTATTCCATAAATGAAAGTACAAGCAGGTTTGGAGCACTATTTTTGTTCCATCATTTCATTTCCTGATATTGTGAGTAGCACATAGTAATCGGGCCACTCATATCACATGTTGTTTGAAAAGTGCTGAGAGAGATGTGAGGTGGTCATTTATTTGTAATAGTTTCTTTTGCTATTAGTTTGAGTGTTTTTTAAAATCTATCAAATGAGTGATATTTGTTATACAAGGAAAGATTTAACTCAGGTCACAGAAATATATAGATTGCATCTGGTAGTGATCAGTGAAAAACAATCAGCTGAAAAATCCAGCACATAAACATATGTTTATTTTAAGCTAATTTAGCTAGGAATTTTTTTCAATTCTACTAATCCAGTGTGATACTTTTCTATATAACTTTTATTTGCAAAAAGGATTAGTACCTTAACTTAATGGTTTTGGTTTAGATTGATCATCAGTTATGGTTATTATTTTAGTTTTAAATATATATATAACTGAATGAATTACACAATATCTCACTATTTCAACTGTTTTTTTTTTATATATATATTATATGATTTAGTTAAGAAATCTGAAATCTTTCTTTAAAATGTGTATATTTGAACTATCTAAATTTGATGTTTTATAACCGTACTGTATTAATTAAAATTAGCTGACTGCTTCTGCAATGAAGAGATAATATTAAGAATAGTATACTAATATTAATATAGTACTGTTCAGTATTTTCTGGGTGTAGGAAATTTATGAGTTTATGAAAAATTTCACCATACATATTAAATTTTTAAACATCTTCCATATTACTTTCTCTTAATTCCTATGTTAATAACACATTGCAATAATTCTAGCTTTTGTTTCGTTAAGTAAGCAGTTCACTATCAGTTTATTATTGAAATGTTTAAGTACAGAATAGCTGGCAATTTTTTTCTTACAATATGCTATCAGATGTATAAAACCATCAACAAGATAACATACTATTCATATAATGACTCTCGATCCATTACTATCACTCCAAGGGATAGCCAAATAATTTTGGGAATGCAGAAATGCTAATGAGAAATTAAAAATGTTGCGATAAACAACAGCTTTGGACCACGAACACACATTTCATACCTTAACCAAAATTGTTCTCCATTATTGCGTACAAAATTACTCAGTCTGATCTTCAATTTACAGGCAAATATGGTTTTTATGACTCAGAGAGAGTCATTTTACCCTCTCAAAAGTCATTTTACTGTTTGGTAAAACACGTGTGTGTATATGGCCAGCTATTGTCAGCAAGGTGAGGGTGATGAGATGATCCATAAGACTCCTTTAAAGCATAGATTTTAGAATATTTCTGCTAAAAGTTTTAAAATATTTACTTTCAACCAACAGTGCAGAGCATTATTGTAAACCTGACTACTGTTGGCACAACTAAGCACTCAAAATAAAAGTAAAGTAGCTACTGCTCTAGAGCAGGACATTGCAAATAAAAAATGAAATGCTCAAATGGTCATCCCTGGGCCTCCTGAAGTGTGATGAAGGTATAAAAAGTTCACCATTATTTTGCTTATATGCAGTATGCAATGTCCTACTATAGTACTGTAATTGCTTCACAGCTTGATTGCTCCCATTGTAGTAACTTGATTGCCTAGGTAAAAACATTAGTTGTCCATTTAATCAAATTATCTGTCTTAAATTACTGTTTCATGAAAATGTAATATTTAACTTTTAAATTATAAATTATATCAATGCTAAATGCAAATTAACATATTGCTTACTTTTTGCTTTGAAAATTTTTTGCACTTCTTCACATCATCAACAGATATTTGGGGAGACACTTCTTTGCTTAAAAGTTGAATATTATTTGAAATAAGAACTGTCCTGTAAAAAAGAATTCATTAAACCATTTAATATAAAATAATATTGAAATCACAAAATACCATATACTTGCATATAAGTCAAAAAAATTTTAAAATAAGAAAATATTCGATAAAATGGAAACAAACTTCATTCCATTAATTGGTGAATCAATTGTAAAATTGGATTTTGATGATTTTTAATGTGTTATGCAAATCTTTCAATAAAGTATTGTTTCAAACTTACTTTGTGTTAAATTTAAAAAAAAAAAAAAAAAAAAAAAATTAAGAGTCAGCATTTCCACAGGGTATATTTTCACCTATTCAAAATGGGAGTGTGAACTTATATGCAAACAGGCTTATAATAGAGTATAATGAGTAAGATAAGTATTAAAATACAAGTCTAAAAACTGCTGCAAGTAGTTATAAAATTATAAAACTTGGTTTGTTATAAATATAAAAAGAAAATATCTGAAATATATACATCTAACTATGTGCTAATATTATGAATACATTAATAAGTGATTAAATTTACCCTCAAATATAATTTAACATGGAATTTTCAACTGGTCAAACAGAGATAGTCACATTAGCATGTCATTAAGTGAAGCATATTAATATTTAGCTACAGTCTGTCTGTAGCAGAGATTATATTGATAATTACGGTATGTAAGAATAAAACTGCTATGCATTTTTTAATTTTTATTAACGTATATTATATATTTTATTAATTAAAATTGAAAAAAAAAATGCATTTACAGATGCACCTTAATGAATTCTAATTTAAAATTGAAGATTAGCAATGTTTGTAATCAACAAGAAAATGAAAATATACAAAATTGGCAGCTAATTTAAAATTTAATGTCAGTCTTAAACCCTGTTTTATGGCCAATAATTTAATTCCAGCATTTCAGAAAATTTTAAATTAATTTTAGAAATTTATCAAAAAATGTTAATTTCAATTCCTAACAAAATTGTAGCATACCAAATTTGCATACCAAGGATTGTACTTTTCTTACACGCTCCTTCAAAATATTTTGCATAAATTATGCATAAATACAAATCCTAGACAGAAAACCAGCACAAAAATTAAATATTCTAAAATCTAGGAAAATAATATCCGTACATTGAGAAGACCTTTGCAGTTTGTCTAGAAAAACTGTAGAAATTACACACAATTCATAGTTTTTCCCGGCCGCCCACCTTGCTGCTCCATGTCTTTGGACGAGTCGGACGGTCTGGGCTTTCGACATTCGACACAATTCATAGCAATAGGCAAGCAGGAATTAAGCATATAGCTTGGAAAATATTAATTCGAGATTTCAATGATTAAAAATAAAGCTACTGAATTTTAATGGCATTCCTTTTTTTTCCAAATCAAATTAAATATATCTAAACTTAAGAATCTAATAATCACTATTGCTTTGAGAAATGGCAACATTGAAATACATGAGTAGTAGAGACCATAGTTTTGCAAAAAGTTTTAATGAAATGACTTACACCTTCTTAGTAAATATATATGTATATATATATATATAAACCTCTACCAATAAAATATATTGATATTTTCATTTCAAGTTACATTGATCCAAAGACAAAAAAATACTTTAGAATACACAAAACAAAATGTTACAAAAACTTATATCTTTGCTTTTACCTAAATGTACCAGTTGTATATCCCATTTTTTTATTTGGAAGACAGCGGAACATTCCAACAACTTGCACCCTATCACCCGGTTTACAAGCATCAACAAGATCATTGTCAGATATGATGTCAACTGTACGTGGAAGTTGGCCAGCAGGAGCTTTCTCGGGCATCTCTTGGATTGAAAATGTTTGATGATTTTTATAAACGGATAAACCATACTCGGTTTCTAAAAGATTACCATCTTCATCCTATGATAAATGAAATTAAAAGTAATGAAATTAAAATTAAGTATTTCACACATATTTTTTTTACATTTTGATATATATACAGGATGTTCATTTTGAAAAAATACATTAAAGGGGTACATTAGCAACAAATGATATGAATCCCCAACACTATTAAAAACTAGACCTGCTAGTGTATAATCTTAAACGAAGATTGTAATATCAGTCAAGGATGTAAGATGCCAGAATAAAAATTTTAACTCTTTAGCAGCTGCACTCTGATACTCTGAATCGCATGTGTCGTACGGGTGTGTATATTCCAGACATCTTAACAATATCCCTCAAAAAAGCAAATGTTTTCATTGAAATCAAAACGTGCAGAAATTAAAATAAATTTCGCAATAATTAAAAGTTTTCCTACTTAATGCATATTTCAAAATTATGAAACTTCCATTTTTTTGCGGCATAAAATAACTTAAGTATGAACAAAGGCCTATAGCAAGGCAGAATTTCCTGGGAGGACTAATAAAAATGCAAGGATGGTGAATAGTTTATCAGTCTACCATGAAAGTACTTTCATAATTTTAAAAACACCTATGAAAAGGAAAGCAAATACATACAGGCAATAAAAAAATACTCATTTTAAAAATATTGTTTTAATATTGTAGCACTTAGAAAAATCACTAGTTTGAAACAAGAATAAGCTATAAAAAAACTTTGTATTAGTCCATGTTTTGTATACCTTATAGATGGCTGACAATTTTTTATGATGTTCCCAAAGAAAATAAAAACTGGCTATGTTACAAAAATGGTAACCATTTTGACTGGCATATTAAAAAATTGAAAAACTTCTTGGTAAAAATTAAGGGAGTGGTCATTTCATTTGTATTTTCATATAAGGAAATGAATTAGACAACTTTTAGAATACAAGAACTAAATCTTTAAAATATGTCAGCTTTATAAACATTTTGCAAAACACTTTATGCAGCACTTGCAGTTTATGCATTCTGAACATCATCGTAATTACTAAATCTGAAATGCCTAAGACCCTCATATGATTTTTCTCTTTGAACCATGGATACACATTTTCTTATATACCTTTGTCGTGCCCTTCTAGACACACATAGATTATAAACTTATTTTACTTGATTTACACAACTAAATTTCAATCGTATAGTATTTTTATTAAAATTATAACCTTGGGTGAGCTTAATCAATGGCGAGCTTACAAAATAAAAGTTAAATTAAAAGTTGTAGATGGAACTAAAAAAATCAAAACTTAAAGTAGTAATTACATGGTTAAATCGATCGTGAGTGATCGTGAGTAATCGAAGTGATTGATTTTTCACCCACATGAGCGCGCAGACGCAAGGTGTTTCTATGGTGGAGGGAAGGTGGACGATGTTATGATGTCACAGTTCTGACGAGGTTATGACGTCACTTTGCAAATGTCATCAGTGATTACTTTTTATATGGTTTTTGGCCTAGGGACAATTAAAAACTATATAACTGTTTGCTTTTTGTACGGTTTTTGGCCTAGGGACAATTAAAAACTGAATTAGTGTTTGCTTTTTATAAGGTTTTTGGCTCATTATGCTGGATTGAATTGTGGCGATGTATTGCTTACATCGGGTGGTGGTTGAGACCACAATGAAAAACTTAAACACTGAAGAAATAAAAAAATAAATAAAAAGAAAGTTATGGAGATTGTCGCGGTGCATTTATGCATCGGGTGGTGGTGGGGACAATCTTTAAAAAAAAACTTTTTTTCACTGAGAAACATCGTTACAGCAGCATCGTTATTTCTTAAATACTAAATTCACATTCAACATCATCAATCTCAAAAATACTTTCATGTCATTTGCGATGCAATAATAAAAATGCAGACAAACGGATACAATTTCATTTATGTAAAACAAAAAATAGAGGAGCATACCTCTATAAAAAAACATAGCAGCAGCTGATCCCGGCTGTGAGTACACATCAAAGGGATCCCTTTCCTAAGGTTACAGGTACAGAAATCCTCAGAATCTCACAGTTCACAAACATTAGAATAAATTCACTTTACAAATCAATTTTCAAGAACCCCCCGCCCCCCTAGAACATTATTTTTCATCTTAAAATTTCATTATTAGTTTTAACATCATTAAACTAAAACAAACTTTGTTAACTCCACGGGGTTATGGCACCAACGAGTTTGCCACGGTCAGAATTTTCAAGGGTAGCGAACAGGCTGATTGCCGAAGGCGCCTAGTAACCAATAATTTGAAAAGGTAGGCCAATCAAAATGGCCACCATTTCTGTAGCATATAGTCAGTTCTTTTGTCTGGAAACATTACACAAAATTGTCAAAACTCAAAAAGGTATTAAAGTGTTCCCTAAGATCAAGGAGAACACGTGTGGAGAGCCTATCCAAATCTGATAACGATATTCGAAGCTTTTTTGAATGATGCTATGTCACAATGTATTCAACAAAAATTACAAAAATGCTGCTATATCATTAAACTGTTATTTATACCATTCTAGAACTCTGTTCACTCAATTTCTCATATGAAATTGCAATAACATAATTGACACATTGTGTTGTTTTAAATAATGCACCATCAGTAATAATTTAAAACATTTCTAAAAACTGGATTTTTTTTAGAATTATTGGTTTTAGATGGTTAAAAATTATTTTATTCACTTTCTTGATCAAATATGTGTATAAATTGACTACTCGCTTAATAAAATTTAAATTTTTTAATTTTTTGAAATATAAAATACAACAATTTAAAAATGTCTACCATTTTGAGATACTTATCTTTACTGGGAACATCTTTCAAAAATTTTAATATCTTTTTTAAGATATAAAAAAAGGTTGTCTTGAAGAATTGAGGGATTGAAGAACGTGGAGACCCTCTGGTTCCCCTACTATATTTTATAACAAAAGTTTTCTTGCTTTTGATGTTGTGAAATATATATCACAAATTTTTCTAGTAAAATGCTTATTGCAGCTTAAAAACAAGACTGGAAAAAATTTCTCACAATTTCTTTGCCACAATGTGCCTCCTCCCTCATCACAATGAAGAAGGCCCCAATCATCATAATGAAATGAAATGGGACACCAAATCCCCCCCCCCCCCCCCGCCTCCACACACACACACACAGCAGAATTTAACTATTAAGTTCAATAAGCAATTGAATCCAATGGCAATGCGTGATACAGAAATTTGTTTTTGTTATCCACTGATTTGAGGTCATCTGATGTCAGCAAAAAGGTAAATTCCATTCAGAAACACTTTTTAAAACCACTTTTTACACAATGTCTTTTGTTTGGTCTTGAAATTTGGAATAATTTAATTACTGATTTATATATAAAATGTATTGGCTGGAAATTTTAGGAAGAGGTCCAAAGAAATTATTGAAGGAGGATGTGGGACAGCTTACCTGGCTATGGGCCTATATTATCATCTTTATTGAATATAATCATTGCCTAACAATATTATGAGTAGATAAAGAGTACAATATTATGAGTAGACGAAGAGTACAATATTATGAGTAGATGATAGTATGACTGAGTAAATGAATAGGTATCATTTACTCAGTCTGCCATATTAATGGAAGTAATAAATAGATTAATGCTCAATGACAATTATAGTAAAAGTTACTAAAAGCAACTTACCAGATATATTTATTTTTAAATAGCAAAAAGGTTTAAATTATTAACAAATGAAAATTCCATCTTCTAAGTACAAAATTAAAGCTTATTATTTGCAATATACAAGGTCAATAAAATAATCATGAAAACATAATTTGTTATACCTTTGTGGGATAAACAGAACTGCTAGGATATGCTTCATAAGTTGTTAAATCTGTATACCGCCGCTCAATAGTTTTAGATGTAGCTGGACAGTAGTGAACACTTCTAACAATTTTTGGCCTTACAAGTGAACCTAAAAGCAAAATATACATCAAAATTAAGTATTAACCAATATGTAAAATAGTTTTATCTTTTAATAAGAATTTCTGTCAAAATCTTAACTGGAATATTGGAATGTTTTCCCAGAAAAATTAACAAAAATCCTTGGAGTTCAAAGCTACGGAATAGCCATATATATATATGTGTGTGTGTGTATACATATACAGTGAACTCTCGTTAAGACAGCACCCATTAAGATGGATTTATTGTTATTATGTACAAATATGAATTCCCAGGTTAAAGTCTACGGACATTATATGCTATAAGATATCACTTCATACGTATCATTCATTCATTAAGATGGACAAAATTTATTATTTGAAAGCATATGCTTTGGAAAAGATATTATTTGGAAAGGAAATGTTTTGAAAAAAATATTTTCAACTCAACTGACATTTAAGTCAAGGAAAGAAGGTTGTCAATTCGGCATAGGGTTTTTTTTTTTATTATTTCTTCTGTTTGCGTTTATCTTCTGGTTGTAAATTTTTTCGGAAATGGAAGTTCAAATCATCGCCATAACACCTTGGGCTGGTATTGGTATTGATTGATGGGCTGTTTAGCACTATGTATGGTTGAAATGGGGTAGGGCAAGAGTTGTGACCATTAAATAAACTTGCAGAAAAATTGGTTAGGGCACTAGAATAGAGGATACTGAGAACACGTATATGCAACCACATAATCTCTATTGGAAACCATGAAATCTTATCTGTTATAGAAGGTCATTGATAACCCCCAACCACACACACACACACAGGAAAACTTTTTTTTCAGCTATGGCTACAATTTTAAATAAGAAAATTCCATTAATTTTGAAGACGAAGGTGAAAATTATCAAAAAAAATTTAAAGTGGATGCAAACAAGCTGATCTGGTCAAAGAGCTTGGACTTAAACGTTCAACTGTGAGCTCAATATGGCTGAAAAGGAAAAAACTATGAAAATCTTTGAATCTGGAGTTTCTTTGAGTTTACGAAAGAAATGAGAGGATCAGGCTACCCTGAATTGGAAACTGCATTGTTTCAGTGGTTGAAATAATTGCACTCTGAAAATATCACAATTAAAGGCCCTCTTAAGGCCGTATCACATTCAACAACTTTTCCGGCAATTTTTCAGACAACCAACTTTTCGAACAATTTTTACGCAGAATTGGGGGAAAACTCGTGTGAAATAAGGTCAAAAAATTGGGAAAACTTTATCTGACTGGTACAGAAAAAGTTGTTCATTTGGGACAATTTTTTACCAACCAGCCAATCACAGATGAGTAGCGAAGGAATCACGTATGTAGAAAGATTGGCGCAGATTCTACTACATTCTGGTTTGGCATAAAATCCTCGCGCAAGTTTCAATCTGTGGAGCGTGAACAGATAGAATATAATAACAGATAGATTATATTGATATAATAACCAGGCAGAGCGAAGTATTATTTTAGTTTAGATTTAGAATTTTGTTAAGTATTTATAATATTTCTGTGTCATAAAGGTGGATGTCAATGGAAGTCGTTTCGAAGTTGAAAAAAAGTAGTCTTGCGAGATGGAAATGGAGTTAATTGAATCAATACGTGAAAAATCATTTTTGTGGAATCTAAAAGATCCACTGTATTTAAATAAGAATTTGAAGAAACATGCGTACGAGAAAATATCATCTTTACGAACCATCTCTTCCAAAGCGATTTTATATACATGAAATATTATATAATAAAAATTAAGATATTATTACTAATATAATCTCTTTGGTCTCTTCAGATTCAAATTTATATTTACCAGCGGCTTGCTAGTTTACAGTACAGATGCGTTTCAGAAAATCCGCTTTTCTGTGAATTTAAACAAGAGTGTACGCGAGTTTGCTTTGGCGATATATACATATTTCACCAGTTTTCTAAAATAAGCCAACTAAAGTGATCCCATCACAAAACACAAAGGATCCTAATTTAAATTGTTTTAGAATATTTACTACACTATGGCAATTTCCTCGTTTTAACGAATACAATTATGTGTTCTCTTTCTCGAATCGTTAAAAAAAAACATCAGACAGAATTTAGAAAATGAATTTTCATGTATGTTTTCCATAGACTTTTTTTTATCCTTCTATTGCAATACTAAAACAACTTGAAAACTTATTCTGTTTACTCTCTAAAATAGTACTCTAAAATAACACTAAATGCATTGCATGATATAATTTGTTAATACATTTCAAATGTGAAGTTTGGGCTTGGGTGGTAGAGAATCAGCTCAGCAAACGACTGGGCTCTGGTTCGAATCCAAGCAAATTTTAAATTTTACAAGTGCTGCCATCTGATGCTAAAATATTCAAATACAGTTTTTCTTTAATAATCTGCAGAATTTTTTTGTTTAAAATTATTTTACGTTCTATATACAAAATAACCTTATATCAGTAAATTATTTTTAAATTTGAATGCTTATAAAAATTTATTTCGAAGTTACATTGAAAAATATCTTGAAGTATACTTTATACCAGGTATATATGGAATATATTCTTAAGTAAAAAAGTGCTTGTAAAATTAGCAAATATAAAATTACGAACCATCTCTTCCAAAGCGATTTTATATACATGAAATATTATATAATAAAAATTAAGATATTATTACTAATATAATCTCTTTGGTCTCTTCAGATTCAAATTTATATTTACCAGCGGCTTGCTAGTTTACAGTACAGATGCGTTTCAGAAAATCCGCTTTTCTGTGAATTTAAACAAGAGTGTACGCGAGTTTGCTTTGGCGATATATACATATTTCACCAGTTTTCTAAAATAAGCCAACTAAAGTGATCCCATCACAAAACACAAAGGATCCTAATTTAAATTGTTTTAGAATATTTACTACACTATGGCAATTTCCTCGTTTTAACGAATACAATTATGTGTTCTCTTTCTCGAATCGTTAAAAAAAAACATCAGACAGAATTTAGAAAATGAATTTTCATGTATGTTTTCCATAGACTTTTTTTTATCCTTCTATTGCAATACTAAAACAACTTGAAAACTTATTCTGTTTACTCTCTAAAATAGTACTCTAAAATAACACTAAATGCATTGCATGATATAATTTGTTAATACATTTCAAATGTGAAGTTTGGGCTTGGGTGGTAGAGAATCAGCTCAGCAAACGACTGGGCTCTGGTTCGAATCCAAGCAAATTTTAAATTTTACAAGTGCTGCCATCTGATGCTAAAATATTCAAATACAGTTTTTCTTTAATAATCTGCAGAATTTTTTTGTTTAAAATTATTTTACGTTCTATATACAAAATAACCTTATATCAGTAAATTATTTTTAAATTTGAATGCTTATAAAAATTTATTTCGAAGTTACATTGAAAAATATCTTGAAGTATACTTTATACCAGGTATATATGGAATATATTCTTAAGTAAAAAAGTGCTTGTAAAATTAGCAAATATAAAATGTGCATGTAAAATTAGACAGAAATCATCGAACATCCTTATACGAGTAGTAGTTATCTTTCAACATGTAATTTTGAACATTTTAGATTAGAATAAAAACAAAAATTAAACTACTTTGAAATTTTAATAATTTAATGCTAACATTTGAAGAATTTTTTTATTATTTTAAACGCACATAGACAATTAGAAATTTACAATACATTTGAAAATCATTTACTTTTAATAAAAAAAATAAGTTTGTATGTAAATATGAAAAGTTTACTCTTTTAAATTTGAATGCTTATAAAAATTTATTTCGAAGTTACTTTGAAAAACATCTTGAAGTATACTTTATACCAGCTATAAATGGAATGTACATTTAAATCTATTTTAAAACATAATAACTCAATAAATATAAATGTAGATAAAATAATTTTTAAAAGTTTACTTTAATGAGAAATATTTTAAACGTTACAAATGAGCAAAGAACATCTTCGGATATTTAATATAGATACGTATTTGAAAACCTTTAAAATCAAGTATAAAATGGTAATGAACTTAAATTTGTTTAAGACATGATATTTTAATAACGGCATTCTTGAATTTAAATACTTCTTACGTTTTCTTTTTCTTTGTTTCATTTCAGTCAATATCGGCAATATCGCTTTTTAAACTAATTTTGTATCTTAAAATAGAGTGAATATTTTTCAACAAATATTTATTTGCTTTTTTATACGGATGTGTGACAAATCCAAATATTTTTTAATGTTCATTCATCTGTTTAAGCTTCTGATATCTGAATTAATCCATATAAAAAAGAGCAAATCAAAAATTTACAATAGATTTTGTCCACATCCTTCTTGGTTTACTTTGTTTCTTCTTCTTAAGCAGGAATAATCCTACCATAATTATGTCAAGGCATATTTGATTTTTCCCTGCAGCTGATAGCAATTTAGTCATAATTACAAAGTAATAAAGGTTACAAAAGGAAGTACTAAGTAAAAGTCTTGTTTTACTGCCGAAGCGAGAACGCGCTTTACACCTTCAAGGAGAAAAGTTCACCGGCGGCAAACATTCCAAATTACGTATTACTGTTTTTGTAGGAACTAACGTGGATGGTTCAGAAAAACTGCTACTTCTCGTCATCAGAAAATCAAAAAAGCCACCATGCTTTAAAGGAGTCAAAAGTCTTCAAACAAAATATGAAGCCAACTCTAAAGCATGGATGACGATGCAATTCTTGGAAAAGTATATAAAGGAGTTAGATGTTTCTTCAAAGAAAAAAGACAAGTCCTGATATTTGTGGATAACTGCTTGGCCCATCCCCCAGAAATACCTGGACTGAAATCGATAAAACTGTTATCCTTTTCTGCCAACTGTACTAGTGTCCTGCAACCAATGGACCAAGGGAGCATAAAGTCGTTGAAAATGCATTATCGTCGAACGCTTCTGGGACATTTGATCAATTCAATTGAAACATCAAAAAGTTCAGACGTCAATGTACTTCAATCCATGGAGTGGGTATAGCGATTCAGGGCTCTAGTTTCAGCAACCACAATTTCAAATTGCTTTAGGCATGCAGGATTCAACAAAGAAGGTGAAGCATCATCGAACAAGATTGGTTATGATCTAGATTCATTTCAGGCATTGCTTCAAAAAGTAATATCTGCAGGAAGTGAGGTTCCGGCAGAAATAGAAGCCAACTGTTTTTCAAGTTTTGATGATGATGTCATAATTGTTGACAAATTGACAGACCAGAACTCGACGAAGGAAGTCAATGACATAACACTGGAAATGCTTGGAATATTAAGTGATAGTGAAGAAGTAGAGGCAATCCCTCCACCAAATGTGCGAAAAGTCTGTGATATATTAACAAAAGTTAAGAATTTTATCAATCAATATATAATGTACCAGATAATGCTTTTGAATAATTGGCTAAGATTGAGAATGACATAGAAAGAAAATTGGTTTCTCAAAAGAGACAAATGGAGATTACTTCATTTTTCAAATAGTATGTATAAATTACTGTTTTAATTAAAATTGTATTTAACTTTTCAAATTGATTTTTCCTATTATTCATTCTCTTTTCTAATTTATATTTTTTATTGTAGCATAAGTTACATAATGTTTAGGAAAACATACTTCCATTGATATTTTACAAAATTAGTACTTCAGACGTATGAACTCCTGTTATAATAGACTCTCGCTATTAAGGACAATGTTAGCCTTTGACTGTCCATCTTAACAAGAGTTCACTGTGTATATATATATATATATATATATTGAAAGATTTTAATCGAAAACTATGCATAAACTACTGTATGTACAAAAAAACCCATCTCTAGCATATCTGTTACAAATGAGTAACTATAGACCAAGACTAAGTATAAAAATAGAAGGTAACTTATCACTACAATGGAAAGAGAGATGAGAAGAATATTAGGATACAAAAATCACAATTAAAAAGTATATATAAATATAAATAAAAATGAAAAAGAAAACACGGCAAAAATGAGAAAAGGCAATAATAATTAGCTCAAGATAAAAGATTAAGACATAGAGAACAATCAATTGAAAACAATCAATTGAAACTACACAAAAAATGGCAGTTAGTTCAAAATTGCATTCTCATCAGGACAGCCATACAATTGGAATTAAAACCGATAGAATAGCCAGTTTCTGACAATGGCGATAGTATTTAACTATAGACACCAATGGAACTGTCTACTGGCTAGTGGAAGGAGAAAAATAAATCAATTGAATTACAAATCAGAAAAATAAAACCTCCTCGAACAGAAATATTAACTCACAAGCATTGCTACCACGTGTAGGTTGAACAAGCGACTGAGCATTTCACCTCATTTCGTCAATGCGAGTGGGCACAGTATATTATATATATATATATATATATATATATATATATATATATATATATATATATACATATATATATATATATATATATACATATATATATATATATATATATATACATATATATATATATATATATATATATACATATATATATATATATATATATACATATATATATATATATACATATATATATATATATATATATATATATATACAGTACAACCTCGAAAATCCGGACTCGTCCAGACTTTGCCGATTCCGGATTATAGAATTTGAATAACATTCAGATTTAATATTAACTAAATACACTATAAAACAACATTTTTAGAAAAAATAATGGCAAAAGTTAAGTTAATCAATTAAAACATATTATTTAATCTAAAAAATAGGCCAAAAGAAATTTCTAAGAAAAAATATACACATTAACAATTTAGAATGTGTGAACGAAACGAAATGGTAAAATTACATTTTATCATTTTGTTTAATTATTTGAATTAACATTCGTTATTTCATTAATTTTGGTTTATGGGAAAGCAGTTTTCTTTATCCTGTAGATAGACATTATTTCTGCTCGGTTATAAAGCTTCTTTGTTCAAGATCTTTAATTGCATGATCGATTGTTTGCATAAGATTATCAATGGGTATTTTTTTTTCTCCACATTTATATTCACTACTTCGATCTTTTCTTATTTAATATCATATCGCGAATTTTGCCATCACTCAATTTATTTGCGATTGGAGCATCACAGTGCCGAACTTCCGTTATATTGGCTTTGTCAAGATTTAATGAAGAGCTGGAAGATTTAATGAAGTGCCCAGATTTAATAAAGATCGAGGATTAGCACTTTTAACAATATATTTAAAGGTGTAAATGTGTTTAAACCGTTTTCGCTATTAATGAATGAAAAACAAAAAATAAGAACTTAAAAGTTTTATTTATTTTCTAGCATCTATATAAAGTTATGTTTAAAAAGATTGATGACTCTGAAACAAGTAAAAACTTTATTAGTAATAGTCAAATATGTAAAAAATATCGCAGTAGATAAAATTATCTTTTCCAAAAAAGAAAAATATCTCGCCTCTCAATGATTTTTCTAAATTACGATGAGTCATTACTAGGCTGCTGCTGCAGCACCACCGGGACGTGGTGGGGCAGGGAAAGCAAAGAAAGGAATTTGCTTAGTTCCTAATCGTAAACGCAGCCGACCCTTTTGAGAGGTCTGTGAGTTAATGACCTTGTTGCTCGGTTCTGTGCGATACGATATTATTTAGTTATTTATTTGCTATCTATAGTATGTAAATATGGCTTTCTAAACAAAAAAGGCAAAATATACAGTCATTTTCAAGCTGACACGTTCGATGAGAACGAAAAAATCATCAGATAACGGGAGGAAGGGGGGATTCTGAAGACGAAACAGCATACATTGAAGAATAGAAGTTGTACCACGAAGTGAACAAAATAAATTTCTGCGAGCATTAATATGAATTCTCGGGATTTTTAGATTTAATTGAACAATTTGTGATAAAATGTTACGATAACGTTTTAAAGTGTTTAATATTAAAAATTACATTGTTTCAGAAAAATGTCTTTTTCAATAATGAGAAAAGGAAATTTTGATAATAAAAATTCTGTATTTAAATAACAATGTATATTTTACACGAAATAATTCATCGGGAGTTGTGACTTGAATAAGGGGGGAAGAGATTAACGCTAACAACGTAATTCACGCTCCAACCAAGAGCCGATCTACGGCCGTCCATCTAAACTTTCATTTCATTTCGAAAGTCGACCGAAAAATATGGTATTTGTTTATAAAATATAATTCCATATAAATGATCTTCCCTTTTTTTTTTAAATCCGCAACTTCGTCAGTCCGGGGAAAAAAAAAAACCTGAAAATTTGGAAAACGTCCGGATTGTCGAGGTTGTACTGTATATATATATATATATATATATATATATACATATATATATAAGAAAAGGTTTTAGAAGATCCAATGAAAGAAAAGTGAGAAGCTGTAACACAAAAATTCAACTATCTATCAGTCTTACAAAACAAAAGTAAAAATCAACAAATTCTCAAGCAAATGGAAAAAAATAAATAAATAAAATAAATATCGAATCAACAAGTCAATGAAAAGTATCAAAATACAAAGGTATGGAATCGGAAAAAGAATAACAAACGAAATCAAGCACAAACGCTATACACGTGGACAAGAAAGGCTAAGCCTAAATCATGAATTGTCCACCTCTACAAAAATTTAATCATGTCCAAGTTTTTTGTAAAAGCAGACACAAAAATGTATGTTTCTGAAGAAATAGATAGAATGTATCTATAAACTATTTCTACTTGGACGACATACATAAATAAGAAAAATATAAAGGAAAAATGGATACCAAAAAACTGACAGAAAATACACACTAACCTACTAAGCACAGGAACACAGAAAGAAGTGACAAGTGTTGCCATTATATATATATACACACACACACACACACACACATATATATACACACACACACACATATACAGGATGTCCCAAAATCATTGACCTCAGCTTTTATTCCTTAAATATTGATCTTAAACATATATAATAAATTACAAAGTTGCATAAAAAAAGGTACAGAATTTTATGAAATCGATTAAAATTTTCAAGGGAATTAAATTTTAAGAAATACAAAATTTTAATTTTTATACTATCCCAGTGCAAAAACATTTCCAATAAATAAAATGGAAAAGACAAAAATGCTAACTTAAACCACTTTTCGATGCATTGGCATGGGTCCACTGATGGAGTTTCAGGGGGTCATACACAAATTACGAAAGAAAACAATAATTACATAAAAAATAATAATTTTGCGATTTACTGGTACCAAAGTATCTACACTGTGTAGAAATAATAACTTTACACAAAGATTACAAAACTTGTTCAAAATGTTTTCTATCCATGCCACTACAGAGCTGCATTCGCTTGATAACACTTCTGTGAACTCGATAAAGTTCTTGTTCGGTGATGTCACAACAACCATCTTGAATGCATTGTTGCAACTCTGCTTTATTTAAGGGAGGGGACAGATAAACAGTTGTGTGTAAACGACCCCACAAATAAAAATCCATAGGCGTTAAATCAGCAATCTAGGAGGAAATTCGACTGACCCATGCTAGCCAATCCACTTGTCTGGAAACTCGTTATTTAACCAGTGTTTCACAACTATAGTATGGTGAGCTAGAGATCCATCCTGTTGAAACCATACATGTGGAAGTACTGTTAGGGGCAGTTTAACCATAAAATCAAGAATAACTGCATTCAGAATCTCATTAACATATCTGTCACCCGTCAACGTGCCATCATACAGTATGGGTTTCTGAAAATACTACACCATACATTCCATACATTCACAGAAAATTCTTCTGATGATGAATATTACATACCACGAATGGATTTGTGTCAGACCAGAAGTGCTGATTTTGACGATTTATGCATCCATCTTGTTTAAAACAGCATTTGTCAGTCCAAATTATGTTTTTCAGGAAAGAGGGATTTGCATCTTCCTGTTTTAGAACCCAATTACAAAAATCTAGACAACGTTGATAATCTGTTGGCTCCTTTTCTTGCACACCATGAATGTTAAACAGATGCCATTTATTCCATTTTGGTATTTCCACACTGTTGCACGTGGTACGTTCATTTCTGAAGCAGCGGTATGAACACTACTATGTGGATGACTGCAAAAGTAAGCCAAAATATCAATTTCTACATCAATTGAGTGAAGTCTGGACCTATCTAGTCCACCTACACGATGTAAGCTTCCTCTTTCATGCACTTGTTGCACCAATCGGGAAATAAATCTCCTAGAAGGATGTCGAGAATTGGGAAAAGTATGTTGATATTCCTGTGCAGTTTCGTTAGCATTGCGATTGCATAAACTGTACAGCATAAGCATTTCAAAAAGTTCTTCATTGCTCTATTGCGATATACTGTTGGTACAGGCTAATTACACTCTCAAAATGTAGCAGAAATATGAAATACTTAAGGGTCGCTCAGACTGCAGGGCTGAGTGCGCTACGATTGCGTAAGCGAGGCGATTGACCAATGGCGGAGCAAAAACAACTTTCTCATGTGATGATGCGTTTGTTGCGATTGTATGACGCACCGATCAGAGGCAGATACTTGCACATTTCTAAGATGTTTCAATGTTCATTTTGATTGTGCCATTTTCAAGTTTTATTCTGTAATTAATCATGTAAAATTAGGTATTTTTCAGGAAGCATATTTTTGGAAAATTGTACATAAACCTAAAGATATGAGGCAGATATTATTTGCCTATGATGCATTTCTATGTTACGTGATTTACACTCTTGCTGTAAACATTTACATTTTAATTTGTGATTAATCCCTCACCAACTTTGTTTAAACATATCTCCGGGACTTTTTGTGAAAAAATGTTGAAATTTTGTACATCATCTTATTAGTGTATGGGGCACATTTTACTCATTGGAAATGTTTTTGTACAGGGGCCGTATAAAAATTTAAATTTTGTATTTCTTCAAATTTAATCCCCTGAAAATTTTTATCGATTTCATAAAATTATGTGCCTTTTTTTATGCAACTTTGCAATTTATTATATAAGATCAATATTTAAGGAATAAAAGCCAAGGTCAATGTTTTTGGGACACCCTGTATATACTACAAGCACACACATATATATACATGGTGGCCATAATTAGAGAAAATAGAGGTGTTTAGAGCCCAATAGTGAGAAAACTGTTGGGCCAAAGTCAACCAAATTTGCAGTAAATACTATTTAGACCATGGGGTTTTGATGTTTAGATCATGGCTTTTTGACAGCGGGCCAAAGTGCCACTTTGGCCCGCGGTGGCAAAAATTAAAACTATTTTTTTTTCTTTTAAAAATCAAAACCCCATGATCTGAATAGTATTTACTGCAAATTTGGTTGAGTTTGGCCCAACAGTTTTCTCACTATCAGGCTCTAAACACCTCTGCTTTAATTATGGCCACCATATATATATATATATATATATATGTATATATAAGAAAACACATTGCAGTATTTTGGCCAGTTGTCTACTTATCATTTTTTCCTAAATTACAAAAATAAACAACAATTATTAAACATAAATTGCACATGAAAATTTACCTTACCACTTGATTTAAAAAATTATCCCACTATAGTTCCTTAGAAATATAACTTACACTTTGTAACAATCCCCTCTACACAAACAACATTTCCTAAGTAACTTGATATTAGAGTCCTTGGTGTAACATGACTGGATCCAAAACTAAAAGTAAAAACACAATTAATACCATGACAAAATAAACATTTATAAACAATAGATCAATACAGAAAACTTTCAAAATTACCTTCCTTCTAAAGCAACAAAAAAGTCATCTACTTCTTTGGAATAGTTGTGATCTGCAGCTGATACAAATTCCTTTAAAGCTCTTTGGAATGCAATAAGTTCTTCAAAACAGGATGTTAGCAAGCTAAAATTAATAAAAAAAAATTAACTGTACAAAATTTTAAAGAAATTCCATTTAAATTAGTAGTGAAATAAAGTAATAGATAACAGTTTGCAGTAAAATTCAAAGATCGTTGCTTTATAGTCTGTAGCCAAATTATTCTCTGTCTCCTATCTTCCCTTTTCTCCCCATCGTGAATATCCATTAATAGTAGGTAAAAGGTCAATATAGAGAATTATATACAATATACACTTCTTCTTAGTTTCTGTAAATTTCACTAAGAACTGAAATAGTTAAGCACAAAATCTGTTTCAGCATACTGTATTCAACAAACAACTGCATTGAGCATGGATTGCTCAACTTTTGCAAGTTGTCATGGTAGCAAGAAAAAAGCATGTGATTTAGCACAGGGGGGTGACCCTAGTAATCACCCCATCTTAATATTCAAATTTGATTAAGCACCTATAGAAGAAAAATATAAAACATATATATTATCACTGCAGTATAAATATAGCCTGATGATGAAAATAATAAATATGTTGTCTTTTAGTGGCAGAAGGAAAGATTTCAACATATTTGATGTGAGGTGACACTAAATTATAATATCTTATTTGTCCCAATCATCTCCTGATGACATTCTATCATAGACATAAGACTATGATATAATATTAATATGCATAAAAGGCTACTTGATTTATTTTGAAATGTGAAGTGGTTTATATCAAGTGGGTGTCTACTAGAGCAATGTCCACCACTGGCTTATTTTACTAGCCATATAACATGAAATTGCTTTTATCCTCATTTAAAGTGTGCAACAGCTTATGTATTTAAAGTGTGCAAAAGCTTATTTAGTTAAAGTGTGCTTGCTCGCAATGAAATGAGATTTATTCTAAAACATTATTTTTATCAAAAGTCACACTGAAACATCCATACCTTCATTTAAGGCGCATGATTGTGTACACTATATCATGGTAATTTAATGAGATAAATAAGCTTAAAAATAAATTAACCAAATAAAGTGATATGAAAATTAAAAATACCTGTGACATCTTTGGGGATTTTTTCGTCTGAGATCATTTATGTTAACTACTAATCTATAAGCTTTTTTATTAATCATATCCTTTACTGCCTGGGTGTATACTCCTTGATCATTCTAAAAAAAATTTAAAGCATAATTAAAATCCCATTATAAAGTTAAAAAAAAAAACACAAATAAAGCATTTCATCAAAACATTGTAATTACAACATTATATAACAAGATATTGATACAAATAATGGTCACATATCTGATATTATCAATTCTGTATTTCTTGAGTTGAACTTTAAAAAATAATAAATACGATAGATATTTTTTGTTTGTACTATTAGTTTAGAATATAATCTGTTTTACATATTTTTCAACAATATTAATTGTAGTTTTGACTTCATAAAAATACAAATTTGTCATTTCAGTCACTGTGCCCCAGTGATGAGTTGAGTTTCATCTCCTAATTACATCCATAATAAATAATGGAAACAAATGGATGAAGCTTTAGAAATTATGGTTTCTACTTGCATAAAACCTTTATTTATAAAAATTTTAATGATTATTTTTAGAAATTGTTGATATGTGTTTGTCCCCGAGAATTGGAAACATTAAAATACATAACTTAATTATTTATTAAAATGAAAAAATGATTAGAATGAAATATTACCTACAACTTAGTTATTATTAAAATGAATGAAATTTTAAAAATAACATCCCATTCCCCTGTTAGTGCATATAAGTTAGTTATTCACAGTGCATACTGTTTACCAATATTAGTTTCAATTTTAGTGCAGAACAAAAACAACTCCATATGTCATTCCTGTCAGGACATAATAAATAGGGCATTAAAATTCCATGATTCATGTTAAACAGCTCTGACATATTAAAGAACTGAAAATATTTCACAGATATTATTCAAAAGTTTCTAGAAACTATAAAAAAAAAAAAAAAATGACAATTATCAGATATTCAGCCATATACTATATGGAAAGTCTATACTATATGGTCTTAAAAGTATAAGAATATTGATAAAACAAATATGTCTATCAATCTCTATATTTATTATAGTATCTATCAGCATACATAATCACCAGAATAAACCTTGCTTCAAAGTAGATAGGTAGTGCATTCTATTTTATGAAAAATTACTAAACAAAATCAAATAATAAATGCGGCAAAAAACTTAGCATGCTATCTCATATATTATTACTAAAACACATCTGTTATATTTTGGCATCAATTCCCTACAAATTATCTCTAAAATCAACTACTAATTTGCTAATCTATATATGCATGCATATCCTTCTATAGTTGTATTCATGCATACATTTTATTCTAATTAAAACAACCAGTTTAGTCAGCAATTTTTCATTCTCACGAGAATGGACAAACTACAAAGCCTAAAAAACACAGTAATATAAATAACAGATAATTTAGATTTATCATCGTCGTTTGTGAACTGTAAAAAATATAGCCTTTATGTTTACATCTATAACGCAATTTAATGAAATTAAAAAAACAAATAAAGAAAGAAAGATAAAAAAAATTCTATTTTTGAAAAGATTTAGGATTCAGATCAACAGCCTAAATAATTTATTTCTAATAAAATTCATTAAATATATCTTACAAAATAATTTTTGATAATATAACGTCAAACTTAAGTTAATAATCAAACGACATTATGATCCCCTTCCCGTAATACATATTTTTTAAAATAAAGCAGTTATAAGTTGCGTCCAGAAAAAATTTAAAATTAATGATAATCTGTGTTAAATGACAAATTTATTACTTCCGTGTATTAGGATTGTTTTGAGCTACAACACAAGTTATATAATTATGTAACAAAAAGAAATACAATATAAAACAAATATTTTTATATAGTTACATCATCATCCAAGAAATCTAGATATTCTTTTTGAATATCCCTTATACGTTGATCTACATCAATGTCTGTCATTTCGAAAAAATTTAAATGTCAATTTAAATCACTAAGGACTCGTTTTCACCAAATTGTTTGCGGCGAAATGTTTCCCGCGCAAAAAAAGCCCTGTTGAGATGTCAGTATCAAAACCATGGTACTTCCATGTAAAATTCATATTTTTAAATTTCAAAATTGAATAAAACAGAAAATATTATATTATTTAATAAACGAATAAAATTAAATAATAAATATCATAACATTAAAAGTTTTAAAAAAGACGAGGGTTTTATTTTCTCAACTCACATCTGAACGTCTCAACTCATGCCTAAATTAACAATTGAAGCAATGATTGTTTACAATTTAATTTATCAAATTTCATAGTGTATGAAATAAAATCATCGCATAAAAATGTCCGTCGATAAACAGGAGTATCTAAAACGGTATTTGGAAAATAAAGATTCTGGTAAAAAACGAAAAAAGAAATCCAAGACAAGTGCATCACGGTAAAAAAGTTTTCACTCTAACAAACTCGATACACGCTAAAAAAAAAATCGACGCACCAAAAAGGAGTTGTCCGATTGTGATAAAAATTAGTGTATGTGAAAATCATACATAGAAAAAGAAACGATTAAAAATTTCAGAGCAATTTAATGATTTAGAGTTTGACCGTATACAAAGGGAGGAAGTCAATAAAGGCGTTGGTCCACCTCTGGCATGAATATAAGATGTCACCCGGCGTGACATAGACTGATAAAGTTCACGGATGGTGTCCTGCGGAAGGTCTTGCCAAATTGTCTCAAGTGTCGGGCTAAATCGGCATCATTCTGGGATGGTTGCAATCGCCTTCCCATAACGTCCCAAATGTGCTCTATGGGAGAGAGATCAGGAGACGTAGCTGGTGAAGGAAGTGTTGGGAAGGCTTGAAGACAATTCATAGTAACACGTGCCGTGTGTGGCCGGGCATTATCTTGTTGAAAAATAAGTCCGGGGTGTCGCAAAAGGAATGGTAACACAACTGGTCGTAGAATGTTGTCTACGTACCACTGTGCTGTCAGTGTGCCAAAAATGACTACCAAAGACGTAAGATATCCGCAGTCGAAATGCAACAGAAATTTTGACTACAGATTCAGAATCGCTCTATATACACCTGCTGAATGTGCAGTTCCGAAGCGCTGGAGCTCCCACTATTTATTCATTAGACACCAAATTTTATTCTTTTGCATGTTCGCTCAAAATGTCTTTGCATACGAAATTTCATTACAATCGGACAACTCCTTCTTGGTGCATCGATTTTTTTTTGTTATAGAATATATTATTCATGATTGTCAACATCGTGGAGAACTGTTGTTGGAGTACTGTAAGGTTAAACTATACCTCATTGTTTAAAAGAAAATACGTGGAACGTATTAAATATAAGTTACTCGATGATCTTCTATTGCACGTGTTGAAAACTGATCAAATGTCTAGATTTGTTTTAAGGAAACTTTAATCTTTCTTTGCTTGAAGTACTATTAACATAACGTTTGTACATATTTCTATAGATCTTTATTTAACGATGGTACTTTTCTATTAGAGATTGGGAGATGTAATTTTGTTACTAGGTATTATTGAATCAAAGTTTATGTATACTATAAAGAATATAATCATTAGCTATCTGTAGACAATGTTAGCTTATTAATATTGGAATTTGCATAAATTACTGTTATAAGTTATATATTGAGAAATAGCTATAGAACAACAGATGTAGTATAATCCCATTTTCATTCTTGGCGATTTTAGGTGAGATTCTGGCAATCCCTGCTATGATTTGGAAAACATTCCATTCTGGCAACTCTTTCAATGTCTTTTTTCGTCCTTTTATCGCCAAGGTAAAAATCGCCGGTTTGTTGCTTTTTGTGCAACAGTTGATCTGTAGCAATTCAATTATGGGCCTGCTCCCGTTAAAAAGAACATAACAGAATCTGACCCCGCTGGCTGTCAGAGGTCGCATATAGCAAACTGTCGCATATAGCAAACATATAGCAAAAAAAAAACAAGTGTTATGTAGCTCATGGAGCACAACATGAAAATCAGAAAATTTTCTGATATTTACCTTAGTGACAAAAGGGAGATGATTTACATTGATGACAAAACACGTGGAAAACATTGCCAAAATAGAATGTTACAATTTTTACCTTGGCAGAAAAAGAGTGACAAAAGACACGGAAAGGCTTGCCAGAATGGAATGTTCTCCACATTATAGTAGGGATTGCCAGAATCTCAACTAAAATTGCCAAGAATGAAAAAGGAATTATGCTACATCAGTGCCATAACTATTTGTAAGCTTCGTAGTTCACTGCAGCAAACAATATAGGTTGTTATACATGTACAGCTGCGGGAAAAAAAAAACCCACCCTCTGTTATTCGAGCACCGTTCATTGATTGTACAGAAAATTGGAAGATATCATTTGATTAGGAATAACATCATCCTGTACAAATTAATGTGTCCCCCACTGGGTTCCGGTCTAAGTTGGGTGGCACTTCCCAGCCGTCCAAACGATAACCTTACACCTTTGTGGTAGGTCGGACGATCTGGGTCTTAACAACAACAAATTAATGTACTTAAAATTTGCATAAGGGGCCGTCTTTGTATCTAAACGCATATAAACTTTGAAATTTTTAAAGGCAACACCCAATTTTGACGTCACCCACAAATTCTAGACACCCCCCACCCCCAAAATTAGTCCAAATTCAAATTTTCATGACATTTCTAACTTTATATCCGAAGATATTCAATATTCCGGAATGTGCAATTTTCGAGGATCGGCTCCATATTGAAAACCCAATTTGAAGGGCGACGTTTCGTTGATTGATCACAGCACTGTTGTGAAAATAAATTGAGAATAAAATTATAGAATCATTTTACCTTTGAATAAGAGGTTCTTAGGTTGTTGTAATAACTATCAAAATAAACCGCAATTATGCAAATTCGTCTTTTGATGTAAAGCTATGTGTTATGGTGTTTAGTATCACATAATTTTATAATTTGTTATTGTTTTATATAAATATTTATTATTATAAATTATCACATTTTGTGGGCAATTTCAACTCTCAGTAGCTCCGGAACTATTTATTGACAGTAACATAAGTAGATCCCATTTGTAACAATACAAGTTTTCACCCTTCAGTACAGTAGCAGAATTATGTTGATTAGGTTGCATCTATACAACACTATTTATAAAGTTATTAAATCTGGATAAAAATAAATGCCTGTTTTCTTAAATAAAAATTAACTTACAATTAATATAACTTTTTCAAATTAGCCATTTTTTAAACTAATATACGACCTCTAAAGTTATCGTGATGCTGAATATTTAAACATTTCAAAAGAACTAGAGGGAGGAAGCACCTAGCATTTTACATAAACATATGAAAATTCTTTGTAAATCGATTTTTATCAAAACATGTCCAAGTTTGTATTCATATTTTTATTATTATTGATTTCATAATTAATACAGAGTTTCCCCCAGGATTAAAAAAGGGCAGGGTGCTGTTACCAGAAAAAGGGCACTTCTTAGAAAAAAAGGGCACATATTTTTTTATGTTTGAATAACATTTATGCTTGGGATTTTTATGACGAAAATTAGAGCATTGCAAAAAAATGTAAACACTTTTGTCGCATATACCTCCAAGTCTAATAGACAAAAATGTAAATATATTTTCTTGTTTTGTAGAAAATGCGTCAAGATTGTGAATATATAAAATTAATTTCAATTTTTTAATATTTTGAACTTGTTTTTTGAAAAACATAAAGTATCTGTCCGAGCAAGTTTTTTTTTTTTCATTTTGCTTATTTTCACTCGAAATATCTTCGAAACCATAAAAGACAGATATAAATAGTAAGGGATAAAAATATGTATTAGGAAACTTAGTTGCTAAATCTATATTAATATTTTTAAAAAGTGCTTATAGCTTTCGAGTAATCGTTTTGCCGAGTTGAAGAAGAGTGAAAATTTCCCCTTTTCAAGTTTGTAATGCTATCTCAAAAACTAAACCTGTAAACAATTATGCAAGACTATAGCTCTTTGAAATCCCTACAAGTGTATATAATTGGATTTTGGATGAGCTCTTTGTTGGTTATAATTTCGATATTTTAGTATTTTAACCTGGGTTTTCCAATGTGTGGGAAAGCTTTAATTTACTTAAAATGTTACTATTGTTTCAGCTGAATCTGTCACTTACTCCTTGGGGAAATATTTGTGCATAAGTATGAGATAATCTTATTTTGTTTAAAAAATCAGGGCATTAAATGAAATTGGAGATTGTAAAAATGTGTAATGATTGGTTAGGTTTGAACAAAAGAAACGAGTTGTTTGTTGAGAACAAATTTATCATTGAATAAATGCTATTTTTACATCAAATGCAATTATAGTCTTGAACAGTTGGGTTTATTAGCAATTGCAATTATTGAATTTATATAAATTTAGAGTTTATTAAATTTATATAAATTCACCACGACTAAGGTATGAAAATGTTTCTTTTGTTGAGAACAAATTTATCATTGAATAAATGCTATTTTTACATCAAATGCAATTATAGTCTTGAACAGTTGGGTTTATTAGCAATTGCAATTATTGAATTTATATAAATTTAGAGTTTATTAAATTTATGTAAATTCACCACGACTAAGGTATGAAAATGTTTCTTTTGTTGAGAACAAATTTATCATTGAATAAATGCTATTTTTACATCAAATGCAATTATAGTCTTGAACAGTTGGGTTTATTAGCAATTGCAATTATTGAATTTATATAAATTTAGAGTTTATTAAATTTATATAAATTCACCACGACTAAGATATGAAAATGTTTCTTTTGTTGAGAACAAATTTATCATTGAATAAATGCTATTTTTACATCAAATGCAATTATAGTCTTGAACAGTTGGGTTTATTAGCAATTGCAATTATTGAATTTATATAAATTTAGAGTTTATTAAATTTATATAAATTCACCACGACTAAGGTATGAAAATGTTTCTTTTGTTGAGAACAAATTTATCATTGAATAAATGCTATTTTTACATCAAATGCAATTATAGTCTTGAACAGTTGGGTTTATTAGCAATTGCAATTATTGAATTTATATAAATTTAGAGTTTATTAAATTTATATAAATTCACCACGACTAAGGTATGAAAATGTTTCTTTTGTTGAGAACAAATTTATCATTGAATAAATGCTATTTTTACATCAAATGCAATTATAGTCTTGAACAGTTGGGTTTATTAGCAATTGCATTATTGAATTTATATAAATTTAGAGTTTATTAAATTTATATAAATTCACCACGACTAAGGTATGAAAATGTTTCTTTTGTTGAGAACAAATTTATCATTGAATAAATGCTATTTTTACATCAAATGCAATTATAGTCTTGAACAGTTGGGTTTATTAGCAATTGCAATTATTGAATTTATATAAATTTAGAGTTTATTAAATTTATATAAATTCACCACGACTAAGGTATGAAAATGTTTCTTTTGTTGAGAACAAATTTATCATTGAATAAATGCTATTTTTACATCAAATGCAATTATAGTCTTGAACAGTTGGGTTTATTAGCAATTGCAATTATTGAATTTATATAAATTTAGAGTTTATTAAATTTATATAAATTCACCACGACTAAGGTATGAAAATGTTTCTTTTGTTGAGAACAAATTTATCATTGAATAAATGCTATTTTTACATCAAATGCAATTATAGTCTTGAACAGTTGGGTTTATTAGCAATTGCAATTATTGAATTTATATAAATTTAGAGTTTATTAAATTTAAAAAGGAGAATATTAAATTTTGATTTTTAGTATTTTCTCATGAGTCAATGAAGTTAGATAATATTAAGGGATAAGATATATTTAAACGTTGAAAATATTTATTAATTGTTTGTTGTGCATTGATTTAAAAAAAAAACAAAAAAAAACCTGATTTAAATAACTAAATAAAATTCTAGAAAGCTCCATAAAATCACTATAAAGAAAGTATTGAACAATGGATTAGCAAATGTTTAGGTGCTAAGTTAATCATTATTCCATGGAGCAGAGTTATTAAGAGTGCAAGCAACGAACGTTCGTGTGTCCGTACCTTTAGCCGTAAACTCGCGTAGCGGGCGAGTACAACTGCATACCTCCCTAAAGCGGGCGCATCGTTATTAAATGACCTTTATTATTATTATTATTTCATGCGTCCGTGGAGCGGGTCAAAAACGAGTCCGCTGATATGAGGGGGGTTATTTTGTGTTTCAAATCTGCTATGCGGATGTCGTGTCAACGGGCTAATCTGTTAATCCATAAGCCCGCATAGTGCACGTGTTCATAACATAATGTCACACGATTTGCAAGCGTCTGCACAATGTATATATCGTTATTATATGCGGATTACATACACTTGTTAAAAGAAAGCGCTTAATTTTGTAAATTCGCTACGCGAATTAAATATGTCGAATCGTTATTGCATTTAGCGGAGTTATCATTATGTTATATATAACGCGTACTACATCCGGCTGCGTAGTAGTCGGGTCAGGGCCGCTCATACAAATTTCTGGGTTAGCCTTCATATTTCGTTTTCCTCTTTTGTGCATTCTTCATGTCATCTCCTCCCTCAAAAAATTATTGGGTGCCCGACCCTTCTTAAAGGCGGCCGTGGTCAGATACACAGCCAATAGCTATTGCATGACCTGCATTGGGAGTAAATCCGCTACGTGAATTATATATGTCCGCGTATCATTATTGCATGGAGCGGAGTTTTCCTTATATTGTATATAACGCGTAGTGGTCAGATCAGGGCCGCCCATACAAATTCCTGGGTTCCTTTTCACGTTTCATTTTTCTCATTTGTGCATTTTTTATGTCTTCTCCTCCCTCAAAGATTGGTGGGGAGTCCGGGTCCCACCACTTGAGTGGTGTCCGATCCTCTCTAAGGGCGGCGGTGGACAAATACACAGTCGATAGCTATTACACGAACAAAAAATAGGAGTACTTTTAGCGCCGTGACTTTCGCGCGTAGCGGAGATACGCAGTCTGCAGCATAAGAAAAGCATATTAAGCATGAAGAAAGCATATTAAGAGAATTTTCAAAAAGCCACTAGGCTGGTAGCTAAAAGCAATTACTAAACAATATAAAGAAAATAAGCTCTCCCATTCAAGCCGGCTAAAATCACCGCGCTAATCTAACAACTTTTCATCACACCCTTTCTATCATCCTCGGGTTTTGACTGAATCGGCGGAATCAACGTAAACATCTTCCCGCAAATGGCGCAAAGAACCCTAGTCCGGAAATCTATATTTTTAAATATTTGTTTTAGAGCAAATATGCGTACGGGGTTTACATTTACAGAATTTTATAACTCAAATGCATATCAAACATAAAATAATTTAACAAAAAATTAAGTTAAAAAAGAAAACTGTTTTGAAAGTTTTCATTAGATGGAAGAAGGAATGTACGTGCTTAATATTCCCCTTTCAGTTTTGTTTCTTTCAGTGAAGGAAAGAAGTGATATGGGGCTGTCAATCTTCTTTTTATTGGCACTAGATCACCCTTTTTCTTTCTTTGAAGGAGGAGGCAGCAAAGGGGGGGGGGGGGGGGAGAGATATAGACAGGATCAAAACTTACGGTAATGAACGCAGAGAAAGGGTTCTGGGACTTATCTGAACTGGTTGAATTTCGTTTGAGGACATACATTGCTCTCTTAACAAAAGGCTAAGCAGGGGATCTGATCTGCTAACAAAAGGGCAGGGAGGGCACTTTTCCCGTACAAAGGGCAAGGAGGGCGCTGTTCTGGTAAAAAAAGGGCAGGCAGGGCGCTGCGCCCTTCCAAAAGTGCCTGGGGGAAACTCTGATTAATATTTCATTCAAACAGTTATTTCCACAAAAATAAAAATCACGCAAATGTGTTTGGGTTGCTTAGTAGTAACGTCATACAAATAATCGGTGTGAGCAGATAATTATTACAGAAAATATGAATGGAAGTCTTAGAAACTAATTTAACATTAGGAGCTCAAAACTTTACATACTCATAATTTAGAAACGCTTCATCCAAATAACTTGAAACTTAATATCCGAGGTTAATTTTTAGTGTTATATTCGAATATTGCGTCAAACTTGGGTGTTGCCATTAAAAATTTCAAAGTTTGTGCACGTTTAGATATGAAGACGGCCCCTTATGCAAATTTTACGCACATTAATTTATAGAGGATGTTATTCCTAATCGAATGGTATCTTTCAATTTTCTCTATGATGAATGACGCTCGATTAACAGCGGGTGAGGCGTTTTTTTTTTCTGCAGCTGTTCAATAATTTCGTTAATTGTCAGAATGAGATGTGTTTGGTAATTTTTGGTGCAACTATGCCAGTGTGTTTGTTGTTGCAAAAATCCTCGTTTTCTTCAAAAGTAGGCGTTTTTGTCCAAATTTTATTAATATTGACTTAACTATTTTAGGTAAATCTGGAGACCAAGCCACCCTACGTATTTTTTTAAAGTACAAATTGCACCAAGTTGGCTCATTCTCCCGTGTTTTGAAATTGGCCCCATCCATCCTAAGTGATGTATTCTTCCATGTTTAGAAATAGGCTCCTCCCAACAAAATAACATTTGTTACTATGTTCTGAACAAGAGTTTTTCATGTAAATGATAGTATAATTTAATTTAAGCAACAGTAGTGTTTCCCCTAGGCATTTTCAGGAGGGTGCAGCTCCCTGCCCGTTTTTTTATAGTGATAAATGCATCCTGCCCGTTTTTGTACAAAGGTAAATGCGCCCTGTCCCTGCCGTTTTTTAATAGCGGTAAATTATATATATATATATAATAAAATTTAATTTCCATAATAAAAACTTCATCGGAACTCTTTAAAGTCCGATCCAAAGGCCTATGACATATGAGTGTTGTTTCCCATCCGTTTTGGGGATGTTCATTCTCGTCTGACAAGCTGTAGGCATTATTTTACTCTCAGCACGCAGCATCCTCAAAACAGATGTGAGAACCGCGCATACCTGTCTCTCAAGCGTCCTTTAACCCACCGCTCAATCAAATAATATCTGGCTTCCGCCTGTTATTTGAGCTGACTTTTTTGTTAACCCCCAACACAGTAGAAATTAGAAACTCTCTTCAATAAACAAAACAAAAAAACACTTTCAACTTAAAATCCTATCCTGCATTATAGGTTTAAACAATCCGTGTTACAGAATTATTTCTGAAAATAACCATTTTTTCTCGAAAACGATTGGCCGTAATCCGAGAAGCGGGTGATAAACTTCGAACGAAAATGTATGCATATTTTTTGATGACGCGATACACCGGTAGTTGGCAGCATTCAGGAGGACAGTGACTCGCAGGAGAGTTTTGAAGTGCAGACAAATTAGGAGTGCGCAATTGCATAATTATTACCGCATCGTTTTAGGTTGGATTGTCACGCGTGAAAAAATAACTTTTGGACTTACGATATTTTTTTTTAGACTCCGCGTATGTTGACAGTGAATAGTACTCATAAATACCTTACAGACTAAAGACTTTTGTGAAATTTAAAATTTTTATACTACAATTTTATCTGTGCATGTCAACGTAACAAAATCACTTTCTCCATGCAACCAAGGATCCATACATGAGCCGGAGTTCAACCTAAAGTTTGAAATCTGTAGAACAAATGTACCAGTGGTCCATGTAGCAGCAGGGTTCCCACTAAGTCAGGAAAAGAGGGGGAGAATTTCTCTCCTTCCAGAAAATTTTGGGAGCGATTTTCTGTCAGAAGGAGAGAAACTTAAAATTTCATTTTTTTTTTTTTTTTTACCATGCTAATTTAGAAAGTAATAAAAAAGAAACATTAACTATAACTCATATTTTTCGACATTTAAATTTCTTAATTCTTAAAACTAACATTCTTTTAACTTTCTTACTAACATTCTTTTTAAAAATTAATTAGGAGTCGTTTAAGTATTAAGTAAGCACATTTTTGGTAATTTTATACCTCCCCCCTCACACTTATTAGCAAAAATACTCAAATTCCTGACTTCCCCTATGTTTACGTTATGATTTTATTTGCTGACATAAAAACGTCTACATGGGTTATTTTATGTAAAATGACTCACATGCGAATTTACAATTTTTTTGTCTGTAAACTGCAAAAGTCGACTGTATTTACTTTATATTTTGATTTTTAAAATCATTTTATGATCAATTTTCATGCGGCAATAGCAATTAAAAACTAACAATTTTTGATTGCCGAAGGTGAATATCGTCGAAACCTATTTCACTAGGCAAATAGAATTAGGTAATAATTGTGACTTGATGTTTGAAAATGGATTCTTTTTTTTTTTGTATTTTTTACAAAACTTGTAGAACATAAGGGTTGCATCGTCCTTTTGTTGAATCTCAAGCCAGTCATGTGATTTTAGCCATTTTGTTTGAAAAGTGTCGACTTTTTTCTTTTTGTTTTCAAAATAGCCCTTTATTTCATAAATAATGCGTTTGTAAAATAATTTTTCTATATAAAATGCGAAACAATTACAAACACTGTAGTCGATGCAAACAGATTGAAAAAGTGGGAAATATTTTTCAAATTAAACGAGGTATGCAGAGGATCGCGTACAAATGCAGATTTTCGTGATGCTGCTTCAAAATAACCCTTCATTTTATTAATAATACGGTAGAAAAATGGTTTGGTTTTTATTCTTTGTATATTAAACGATATAATTATAAAAAAATTCAGTCGATGCAAATATATTGTGAAAATGGCAAAAAGATATTCTAATTCATTAGTCATCTCTCCTCAGAAACTGTGGGAATCACCGTATGCGAAAGTCGTTTTCGCAATCGCGGAGAAACAGATTTTCAGATGTAAGAAAGGAATGTCCTTGATAAAAAATTCGTTGCTTTGTTAATATTTTGTGACATTTTCGGGATTTTTGTAACCTGTAGACATACTGTGTACGGGGAAAAGGATTTTCGTCCGTGGAAAGAAGAAAATTTCTCGAGCAAAACACGAAAAATGCGGGAAGTACTCGGAAAGAGCATAATTCAAATCCGTGAAAGAATCCTAAAAAAAAAGAGCAAAATTTTATTTGATCGAATTTGCGACCCGCGCAAGTGGGAGAGATACTTATAGTTTTCTATATTCTCGCTAATTAGAAACACGTAGTACTTTTAGTGTGCCCAAATCGCGATTGACTGTGATTCACACATAGCTACGGATTCGCGGTTCGCGACCGTGCGGCAATCGGCCCGCGATTCGCAACAACGAAGCGATTGATTGCAATTTGCGGTCGCGAAGCAATCGGCCCAATCTACTGGCCGCGGGCGCCGTGGGACTGAAAGGATTTTGGAGAAATTTTTGTCGCCAGAAATGGCGACTTACTGTAATAATTTTAGTCGCCAATGGCGACCTGGCCACCGCGATTCTGCATCTCTAGTCATCGGGCATCGGATTTCTTGGTATCCAATTTGAAGGAAAAAATAATTTTAGGCCGGAACTGGAGAGAGAAATTCTCGCGCAGTCTAAATTTTTACGCGAGATTTTTTGTGGATTTCACGAGAATCTCGTGGGTTTGCGCTGAAATGGGACCCCTGCCATGTAGGGTCAGGAGTTCGACCTAAAGATCAAAATCTGTGGAATGAATGAATTAGTGGTCTGTATGTACCAGTAGAACGGGGCTCCTAGTTATCTCCGGTTTATTAGAAACGGTCACTTGCAGCACCCAAACACAGAATATGCTACAATTTTATCTGTGCATGTGGCACGTAGAAAGATCACTTTCTTCATGCAACCGAAGATCCATACAGGATCAGGGATTCGAACGGAAGGTCCAAATCTGTGGAATGAATATACCAGTGGTCCATGTAGGGTCAGAGGTTCGACCTAAAGGTCGAAATCTGTGGAATGAATAAACCAGTGGTCCATATGTACCAGTAAAACAAGGCCCCCAGTGATCTCCGGTTTATTAGGAACTGTCGCCTGCAGCTCCCAGACACAGAATATGCTACAATTTTATCTGTGCATGTCGCACGTAGCAAGATTACTTTCTTCATGCAACCGAAGATCCATACAAGGTCAGAAGTATTGGGTACAATTAGAGAACTTCAAGATAGTTTTCAATAAGATATGAAGAAATTTAAAAAGCATGTATTTAATATCAAGCATCAGAACAAGGCATTCAGTGATTGCAAAGAAAATTTTAAGGTAGGCGAAACAGCAATTCTCATAGACATTTCAGAAAACGATTCTTGCAAGTTATCAAGAGAAGTTCAATCTTTTCACTTTGGTGCCTCCTGTAATCAAACAACTGTTCACACTGGAGTTCTTTATGTAACTGAAAAGAAAGTTTCTTTTGCTTCTATCTCAGTTTCTCCACATCATAGTCCAGGGGCCAACGGCCGTACCGTGCTGAAAAACACCGGTTCTCGTTAGATCACCGAAGTCAAGCAGCATCGGGCGCGGTTAGTACTTGGTGGGTGACCAGCTCGGAACGCCGCGTGCTGTTGGCCATCTCGGGTGCGGTATCCCCGTGGTTTGCGCGCTAGATTTGCACGCTGCCACAAATGCCGCCGTGTTCATGCGGAGTACGATCACGTTAAACATGTGGGTCCGTAAGTCCTTCCGAGAGGTTGGTGGTAGGGGAAGGAGGGTACGGTCCCTGTGGATGCCTCCCCCACTGGGTTCCGGTCAAAATTGGGTGGCACTTCCCGGCCGTCCATACAGTTACCTTACACCTTTCTGGTAGGTCGGACTGTCTGGGTCTCAACAACAACATCATAGTCCAGGGGCCAACGGCCGTACCGTGCTGAAAACACCGGTTCTCGTTAGATCACCAAAGTCAAGCAGCATCGGGCGCGGTTAGTACTTGGTGGGTGACCACCTCGGAACACCGCGTGCTGTTGGCCATCTCGGGTGCGGTATCCTCGTGGTTTGCGCGCTAGATTTGCACGCTGCCACAAATGCCGCCGTGTTCATGCGGAGTACGATCACATTAAACATGTGGGTCTGTAAGTCCTTCCGAGAGGTTGGTGGTAGGGGAAGGAGGGTACGGTCCCTGTGGATGCCTCCCCCACTGGGTTCCGGTCTAAATTGGGTGGCACTTCCCGGCCGTCCATACAGTTACCTTGCACCTTTCTGGTAAGTCGGACGGTCTGGGTCTCAACAACAACAACATCATAGTCCAGTAGCCATCTGGGCACATTTGAACCCTATTTTCAAATTTATAAAAAAAAGTTCCCACAGATCAAAATCATTCATTATTTTTCAGATAGACCATTTTCTCAGTACCTTAAAAAAATAACTTTTTTGTTTTCCACCATTTTGTTTGAGCTATCATTTACGTGTGGAACTTGGTCATATTTTGAATCATCCCATGGAAAGTGAGTTACTGATGGTGTGGGTGAGGCCCTTAAATAAAAGGCTAATGATTATGTGGCTTATGGAGTAACTTTTCCATATACAGAAACTTTATATTCTGTTTTGAAGAAAGATTCTCAAGTGAGACTATACTTAAGTGTCCCAGAACGAAATTAACAGGATTTCTACATTACTTCCTCAAAATTTAAAAACTGCTATTCACACGCAAAGGATTCACCAAATTGCAACTAATGCAAAAGGCAGAATCTTACATTGGCAGATTTCTTGCCTTCATTCAGAAAATATATGGGCAGAAGGGAAGTTGTGTAAATGTCATCTTGGAGTAAAAACAGAAAACCTTCTTGCAGAAAAGTGTAAGAAGAGTAGTAGATTAGGAATGGAACAGATACATAGTTCAGACAGTGAATCTGATGAAGAGGATGCTGAAAATATACTTAGCAATGCTGAAAAAGAAATTAATCTTGAAATTCCTTCTGTAATTGACATCAAAAGTGGCACATTTATGCTTCTTGAGTTTGTAGGTGGACCCAGAAAGAAAACAAAAGTTCTGATATGTTGGAGTATGCACTTGATAAAGACAGGGAAATAAAAGTGATGTTTTTACATATTTCTGGAGGACACAATAAGTTATTTAGATTAAATGAAAATGATATTGCCTATGTGAAGTTTGAGCAAATTATTGCCTTAATTCCACAGCCTACTTTGAAAGCAAAAAGAGATCATACTTTCTGTAAGTTTGCTGGAAAAATATATGTATTTAAACAAAACACAAAAGAGTCAGAGCATTGGAGGATGTTTTATAGTTTTGAGAACTTGATACAAGTATTGCTTAGTCAATGTTTTTGACTGTAATCACCTAAAATGTGTTTTTCCTAAACCTTTTTTTCAACATCTCGATCTTTTTTTTAACTTTTAAAATGAACATTAAGCTGTTACCTTTGTGCTAATCACTACTTTTATTTTATACTTATTAAGGTTCCATTAAATTCTTAATTGTGATATTTCTCTTTTTATAAATATTTTTTACATATTTCAATATCATAAGTGTTCCTGCATCTCATGAGTGTTACCGTGTCTCATGAGTGTTACCATAGATAAAAGTCAGCTTTACAATAATACATTTGCTAGTAGATGTAAATAAATTGTGCTGAGACTTTAAACTCTCCAATTATTCATATTAACTGCAGTGAAAACTTTGACATAAAAATCACAAATTTTTTTATTAGAAGTTAGCTCTCATATTTAAAAAACAAAGTAACACTCGTGAAGGGAGAAAATACTAATAAAAAACTTGAAAATTTTATTATAAATAAATTATGATACCACTATAACTTTAAATTAAGTGTTTAAGTTAAAATAATAGCAATTTGTTTCACTAATTATTGACACAAAAAATATTACAGAATATTAAACAAGAAAGATCAATCATGCATATAGCATTGATTATGAAACACTTTCCAACTTCAGTGCAATTTTATATAAACATCTCTAAAATGTGATACACTCCTCTGTAATATTTTTTAAATTATCACAATACTACATTAATCTATTATATTTGAAAACTTGAAACTTCATCGAAAAAATTAACTTTATTCAATTGACGGCATTGAAATATAAATTGCCTGGTTTAAACATCTCTAAATTGTGATACATTCCTCGGTAATATTTTTAAAATTATCATAATACTACAATAATTTATGATATTTGAAAACTTCATCGAAAACAAATGAACTTTATTCAAATGATGTCATCGAAATATAAATTGCCTCTATATAAAAGCAGTATTTCATTCATAAACATTTTCCAATCCTTAAATTCATCACAATACAATAATAATTTATTTTATTAAAAAACTTAAAACCATGGAGGTACAAGTAATTTAACTCTTTGCTTAAAATTTCATCAAAAAAATCGTCTAGGTTCTCTTCGTAAAATCAATGAATGTTTCATTCATATCATCTATATTGCAGACTCCATGAGCTAAATAATTTTGCATTAAAGATATACAGCAATTCTTATACAACTCATTCTACATCTTTTGGTGTTTACATTTTCCATAAGTGAAAATTAGGCTTCGTTGTAGAAATAATCAAAGTTTGATGATCATTTAAACTCAAATATTTTGTAATTGCGTTGTTTCAGTATGTAGATGTACAGAATTTAAGCAAAAATAAAGCAGTTTTAGGATGGATACAACACTAAATATGAATTAAAAAGAACTTTAAAAATCACGATTTTGAGATAAGATGGATGCCATATTTTATTTTGAAGTGGGTCACGTGATCTCATCATATAATGGTCATGTGGTCTCTTCATATAAAGGGTGTAATTATTATTTTAATTTTTTTTTAAAACTACTGAATATATTTTCTAAAACTTTCGAAACAATTTGTGAATTTTAAATTCGCTTTAAAAATGTTTGAAAAATTAGGTCCTATAGGATTCAATGTATTTCATTTTTTCAACCCGAGTTCAATCCAAAACTTATTGGGTGATATTATTCATTTATATTCCCATAGATCCCACATACCATCTGAACAATATATTAAATTTCATTTTGATAAAGTCATTTTTATGGCAGTTATCATACTAACGGACAGACAGACAGAATAAACAAAGTCATAAACACTTTTCAACTATATTGTAAAGTTTTAAAAGTGGTCACACTCATGAGAAGAATTGTGACTTGCCAAACATTTTTTTTTAATTTCTCAAATATTAAAAAAGAAACTCATAAACAGTTACCCATTTACAGTGCTGTAGATTACAAAAAATTAATAACAGAGTATAATTTTATTTTTGATCTAAGTCAAATTTTTATGTGATATAAAGCTTAAAAAGGCAATTCGAAAATCACCCATTTGCCAAATACAAAAATTTGATTTCACAAAATTTTTCTTCAAATAATTGATAGTGGCACCCTAATTCTATGGGTTCATTCAAAGATTAAAGCATCTAGTACCATTTGCTAAAATTTGTTTTTAATTTTTTTTGTAAAGAATATTTTTCTGTCAACCACATGAATAAGTGATATTACTTCTATACTAGTATAGTGTATTATTATTTATTACAGTTTAAAAATAGTTGATGAAAATATTGATCTAAAGTCTATCAATTTTGGAGAGAAAGCAGATGATGATGCGGATGAAGCTCCAGTCATAGCAGAAATGATTGATGAACGACCCTTGGAAGTGAAACTTAAAGAACAATATGAATCATCTCGATGGAAAAAAATCGACAGTAACGGTATGTTTCTACTTTTGTTATTTAAATTTAGTGGTATATTTTTCTTTTTATTAATTAAATTTTAATTTATAGATTTTAATGAAATTTCCATTGATACTGTGTTAAATCAATTTTTAAATCCAATAGAGTTTTATTATAAAACTTTATTAAATTTTCAAAATTAAGTTTACATATTCAACTTAGATTATAGTCCACTAATTATTGTTTGTCATTCAAAAGAATCCATAACTCACAACAAGAAATCCAACAGAAATTAAATATTTTTTTATCTAATTAAGTTCACATAACATTTTAAAATTCTTCTTTAAAATCAGATTTTTTAATTTAAGAAACAGAGAAATTATTTGTTTTGGGTTTCACAGATTCAGTTATTACTTTCCTTATATACATATAATGTATCAGGAAAGTATTGTAATGGAATCAAAAATTCGAAATCGAGTTTTCAATGGGAGAGCACGTTTCAAGCATCCCTGAATACGAATCAGATGTTTTTGAAATGATGTCTGTGTGTGTGTGTCAGTGAGACTGTGGAGACGATAACTGGTGATTGGTACAAAAATTACAATCCATGAATACTGGAAGCGTATTGTTTTTATACGCAATCGCATTTTTAGAACCCCCTAAATTTTCAAATGAAATTTTTAAAACATCCTCAAAAAATCAAAACTTTTAATAAAGTTATGAAAATAGTCATTTCTTATATAATTTTTTACTGGAAAACAATTAAATAAATTTTAGAATGCTAGCATGAACCGTTCTCGAGATATTCTACATTTTTAAAAAAAATATCAAAAAATCATATAAAATTAAAAAAAAATATTACCTATTGTTGAAATATGTTCACTTTTCATAAGTAATATCATGCTATAAATTGGATAACATCATTCTCGTGGATCTAGTTAGTTCCATTCATGAAAAAATATACTTTAGGTAATACTTTTGTATTTGGATCCCAATAGTCAGTTATTTGCTACAAGAATAACTTATTTCTCCGTCCATAACACTTACCGAGATTTTGGCGGAATGTTTGACTACTTTTTAAATGTTGCCAAATTAACAAAAATATTGCCAAATTGATAAAAATTGAGCTAAATCAATGAAAAAGACGACTAGATGATGAACCGGCTGTCCAAGCGGCTGCTTATGTCTTAGAACGAGTCAGACGGTCTGGGTTTTCGACTAGATGATGAAGTACTTATTAAAGTATTTTAATATATGGACTATATCGCTTATTGAAGATACTATCAATATTGACAATTGTTTAGAGTTGCGCGAAGTAAAAGTTAATTGTGTATTTTGAAATAGTTTTACATGTTGTCATCATAAAAATCGCCCAATGTACAATTCAACGATAAAACCACAGCGCTGTGGATCTTAGACATTATTTTTTTATTGTAAAACTAGTAAATCCATTTCATTGCATTAAATAAGGGAAGTCATGTGCTGCCCACATTAGATTGTTTTTATTAGATTTCATGAGTCATGAAAATAAGTTCAGAATAATGTATACTAAATACATTATAATACATTATGCTTTTTAAAAAATAATTTGAATATTGAGAATTTGATGATAAAATAAAAAATGATAATACATTTAAGATAAAAAGAAAAAAAAAATATTGTGATTTTAAAAAAATAGAGTGACTGTTTGGAAAAAGTTCCAAATACATTTGCCTGTTACAGTATCATTACAGTTACTGTTGTTACTTTCCTTATATACATATAATGTATAAGGAAAGTATTGTGATGGGATCAAAAATTCGAAGTCGGGTTTTCGACTGGAGAATACATTTCAAGCATCCCTGAACACGAATCAGACGTTTTTGAGATGATGTCTGTGTGTGTGTGTGTGTGTGTGTGTGTACCTATTCGAACAAAATTTTGTATAAAAATTACAATCCATGAATACTGGAAGCCTATTGTTTTTGTACACAATCGAGTCTTCGGAACCCTCCCCCTAAATTTTCGAGTGAAATTTTGAAAATTCATCAAAAAATCAATACCTTTTATAAAGTTGCTCAAATAATTATTTCTTATATAATTTTTCATTAGAAAACGATTGACATAAATTTTAGAACGCTAGTATTAACCTTTCTCAAGATATTGCACACTTTTAAAAAAAAATTATCAAAAAATCATATAAAATGAAATTAAAATATTACGTATTGTGAAATATGTTCACTTTTCATAAGTAATATCACGCGATAAATTTGGTGACATTATTCTCGTGGATCTAGCTAGTTTCATTCATGAGAAAAGATACTTTAGGTAATACTTTTGTATTTGGATGCCAGTAGTCATTTATTTGCTAAGAATAACTTATTTCTCTGTCCATAACCCTTGGTGAGATTTTGGCGGAGTGTCGCCAACTTGGCGACTTTTTCAAATGTTGCCAAATTAATAAAAATGTTGCCAAATTAATAAAAATGTTGCCAAATTGATAAAAATGATGCTAAATCAGTAAAAATGACAACTAGATTATGAAAGTTCAATATCTTGGAATGAACATGAACATAGACTATAAGAATAACACATTTCTCCGTCCGTCCGTAACATTTGGCGAGAAATTTAACGGGATGTCGCCAACTTGGTGACTATTTTAAATGTTGATAAAATGACAAATATATTGCCAAACTGATAAAAATGACACCAAGTAGGAAGTAATGTCTCGCAAATTCTGATATGCTTACGTACATGACTGGCATACCTTCTAGTATATAAGAAATACTCTTCTCTCTGTTTGTCTGTAACACTTGGTGATGCATTTGGCAAACTTAAAGAATAATTTAGCAAAGTATTACCAACTTGGCATTATTTCGACCCAGATTGACAAAAATATCATCAAAATTGCAAAAATGATGTTAAATTAATAAAAGTTATGCCTAATTGATGACTTAATTATTAAAGTATTTTAATATATGGACTATATCGCTTATTGAGGATGCTATCAATATTGATTATTGTTTATTTAGAGTTGTACAAAGTATAAGTTCATAGAGTATTTTAAAATAATTTTACATGTTGCCATCCCGGAAATCACCAATGTACAATTCAACGATAAAAACACAGTGCCGTGGATCTTATACATTATTTTTTTACTATAAAACTAGTAAATTCATTGCATTATATAAGGGAAGTCATGTGCTGCCCACATCAGATTTTTTTTTCAATTATTGTTAATAGTACAGTGGCAGGGGTCAGCGAACTTTGGCTCTTTGGCTATATACATCTGGTTCTGGACTTGGCAAGCACAAACTTGAGCTCCAAATTTGTACTTCTTGGTACTGAAATAGAAGAACAGGAAAAAGAAAAATGCAATCTGATTTCACAACACAAGCACACTGCTTATAAAAGACCTACAGAAGGTAGACTCAATGAATTTCAATGCTTGGAGTAGTCTTCTGGACTCATCATGAGTTGAAAAAATTTGTATTTGGTGTTCTCAGTATCTTCGGGTTTACATATTTATGTGAGCAATCGTTTTCTAGCACGAATTTTATTAAATGCAAATTGAAGAGCCATATTACTGATATCAACTTCGAATCATATTCATGCCTTAAATTAAAAAGGACTAGTTACGAAAATCGGACATACAGAAACTTTCTAAGGGAATACAAGCTCATTGCTCACACTGATTAAAACCATAGAGAGCAATTTTTGTGTTGTTGTTGTTAAGACCCAGACCGTCTGACCTACCAGAAAGGAGCAATTTTTGTGTAAATTTTTTCTTCATTGAATAAAAATATAATTAATATTATAACTTGTTGTTATATTATTACTTTAAATTTTCCTTATTTGTAAAAATATATTCATGGGTCTCGACTAATTTTTAAATTGTTATGAGGGACAGGTTTGGCTCTTCTGTTTCAAAAGTTTGCTGACCTCTGGTATAGGGATAAACCTCCTTTACACAAAATACTTTCTCTTTCTGAATATCATTGCAATTACTGATTTCGTTTTAGTAGTATAGGGTACAAACATTCTTTATATAAAAACTTTTGCTCTGTTTGAGCAACGTTACAGTTACTGCTTTTTTTTTAATAGTTTATAGAGTATGAACCTCCTTTGCATAAAAAGTAACAATTACTTTTACTCAGTTACTACCCAACCTTGGTAATGGATAAATGTACTACACATCTTGTTTAATGGATGCATGTACCTCAAGCGATATCCACCATCAAGAGTAATCTAATACAAAATGTCTTGTTATATAATCACAAATATTAGTATTATTAGTGGTATTAATGCATGAACTAAATGTAAAAGTACTGAGATGGCAGTGATGACTCATATAATAAGTTGTTGTTGAAACCCAGACCGTCCGACCTACCAGAAACGTGTAAGGTAACAGTTTGGACGGTCGGGAAGTGCCACCCAATTTAGACCGGAACCCAGTGGGGGAGGCATCCACAGGGACCGTACCCTCCTTCCCCTACCACCAACCTCTCGGAAGGACTTTCGGACCCACATGTTTAACGTGATCGTACTCCGCATGAACACGGCGGCAGTTTTGGCAGTGGCTGGAATCGAACCCGGGCCTACCGAGTGCAACTCCAGCGCGCTAACCAATGGGCTACCGCGCTCCTCATATAATAAGTGAAAATTCGAAGCAATGCTTCTAAGCAAAACAGTTTCTGAACTTTGCAACTAATTTTAATGAAACTTTTCAAGCAATGAAGGTGAAGTCCAAGAAATATTCTAGTATAAACTTTATATTGTAGACCTACCTGTGAAATAAAATTTGAAAATCTCTTCCATCTCTGTCATGACTAATTCGAACTTTTTACAAAATAAAATTCATGCAAAACTGTGATAGGAAAACATTGCTAGCGACATTCAATCTTAAATAGATAATTTATATAACTACAGAAAATTTACCTGGATTTGTGTGAGATATAATGCAGGAATTAGAAATTATTGATGCAACAGATGTCAGTTTGGCCGGATGCCGGATATTCAACCTGAATTTAAAACCTGACATCCAGGATATCCAGCCAACAATATAATTTTCTTTTAGAAATCCTAAATAGTTACTATGTCATTATTCCTATTCATATGTGCAACCAGGGAGGGGTTTTTAAGGTTAGAAAAAAAACCTGCCCCAGAAGCCCTCAATTTATATGAAGAAATAGTAATTTTTATGCTAATTTCAAGGTTGTAACCCTTTATAGAGTGAATACACCCCCCCTCCTCCCCAGAAAAAATTTCTTGTGCTACTGTTCCTATTTAATTTTTCTTCTCATTTGTCTGTTTTCTTTACATGATTATAGCTAAGTTAAATTCTTAATTCAGAAGAAATACATATTTTAAAATTATTATTATATTTTAAAGCAGCTAATACAAATCAAAACCAGCAGTAGCCACTAGACTATTAAAACTTTTAAAATGGCAATTAAAGCTTAAGCTTTAAGTGTTTATATTATATACTTAATGATTATCAATTGGTTATTAATATAATTACACTTGTTAACTTCTTAATATTTAGTAGCCACTGCTTAAAATAAAATTCCAGTTTTGATTATAGCAACTAAGAATTTAAAAACCTCATCACTCTTTAAATTCCTATATAATCTCACAGATAACTTTAAATAATAAAAATAGAAATAAGTACTTTTAATTCCAACATTATAATTTGTTGTAATGATGTCAATAAATTAATTATAAAATTTTTAGGGGAATTTTTTAAGCTTAATTTTAAAATTGAATCCATTTTCACCAAAAAAAATTGTTCTAAAAATACTACCCCCCCCCCCCCCCTCCCACACACACACCCCTTTTTTCTCTTTAAATAATCTATATCTCATCACTTACCACTAAGTAATTAAATATTAGAGAATACCTTATTTGAATATTGAATGTAAAGGAAAGATTTTGAATGTATATCAAGAAATAAAATGAAGGTTTAGTTTAAGAAACTAATAAAAATTGAGAAACCTAGAAATTTTAATATTATTATTAATTGAGTTATTAAAAATACTTATTTTACATATTATTTATATGACCGGATATCCGGCCAGATAATCCTAATATCCGGCTACTGCCAAATATCCAGCTTAATAACTGGATGGACCAGATATCCTTTGCATTACTATTAAAAATTACATTTTTCCAGTTTTACAAAAATTTCTACAATTCCTGAGTGTTAGCTAAATTTAAAAGAACTGTGAGATTGTATGCCAAGTATTTGTTTTGAAATAAGTGCAACATAGAGAGTTTGACCTATTTTAAAATATATTTATTATTTTTAATGATTTTCAGAAAATACCCAATGTGATCCATCTGTAACTGGTGAAATTTCTTCATTTGAAAACAGAGGCTCTGATCTAAAGACAAAGCATAATTCAGATAGTGACATTTCTCCTCATAGCCCTCAAAGAGTAAGTAGAAGCAGACATGATTCTGATAGTGATGTATCACTTCCAAGAAATTCCGAACAAAGCTCAAATAAAAAACATAATTCTGATAGTGATATTTCACCTCCCCGCACTTCAAGACGGAATACTAGCAAAAGGAAAAACTATGGCAGTGATGTTTCTCCTCCTCGACATAGAACTAATAGTGCAACTAAAGAAAGACATTCAAGCAGTGACATTTCTCCACCACGAAGACTACTCAAAAGTGCAGTAAAGAATAGACATGATTCAGATAGTGACATTTCTCCACAACGAAGACTACTCAAAAGTGCAGTAAAGAATAGACATGATTCAGATAGTGACATTTCTCCACCACGAAGACTACTCAAAAGTGCAGTAAAGAATAGACATGATTCAGATAGTGATATGTCACCACCACGATATAATAAGACGAAATCAAACAAATTAGAACGTTCATCCAGCCAACATGATAAAAACAAAATATACATAAAGAATAAGGACTCTGATAGTGATTTGTCTCCGCCACGTGCAAAATCTTCAAATAAATCTGTAGAAAGTAAGTATACTATACATTTATAGTGAACATTCATAATATGCTGTATAAAATAGTGCTTTGTTCATTCTGTTTGTGTTCAAACCAGAAATTTCTAGGACAGATCCTATACATGACACTGGCGCTGCCCTTCCCCCCCCCCATCCCTTGAGCCTATATTATGTCATGGAAAACGAAATGAAATAGTACCAGAAACTTGGTTTAAAAAAAAATTTGCATTTTTTAATAAATTTTTAAAACATGAAATTTGTGCAAAAAATTCTGTTGCTGACTGTGGAATTACTCCATGTACTAGAAATTCTTCTTCCAATGTCTTTACAAAATCCAAGGGGACACACTTTGTGTTATTAGTCGTTCGTGGGTGATTGCAACTTGAAAGACCGGAAGTTGGACATTTTATAATATTAAACGATCTACTGTGTGTCGACCAGAAGAAGAGCTCCCACCAAAAAGTCTAGTTGGTGGCAGTCGTTATATAAATGGTGCTTGTTTATTTCAGGTAGAGGAGATGCCTCAAGTGAAGTCTTGCTTTTGGCATCGGTAAGTTGGCTAATGTGAATGCATTTGTTCAAGTACTCCCTACTGAAAACGGGTTATGCCTCATTTCCATAGCAATAGACTTCCGTTGTGAGTCTGGGTATATTCCAACGTCTTTTCTAATCCTAAGTGCATCAATATCTTGCAAAAACTGTCACAGTTAAAGTTTAGTTTGGTTTGAAACCCATGCTAGATTGTATATTTATTGTTTTTTTAGAATTTTTGCTTTCAGGTTTCGTAGCAAAAAGCTAAGCTATGCGCATTTGAAATAAATATAGTCCGATTTGGGAAATTGTCCTTTTTGAGTTATTAAGTGTTTCGACATAAGATCATTTAATTAATCTGGGATTCGTGATATTTTTCAATTCCCGTTCCCCATCTTCATTGTAAACGAAACTATGTCGAAGAGGGAAACAATAAACTCTGTTCGGATTTTTAAAAAACACGCAAATTTCTGAAGATAACGACTCAAATAATTCTCATACACCAAATACAAAAGTACAAGGAAGTTGTACTGATATCAAAGGTTTGTTGATTTTTTTCTTTCTTGTATTTTACTGTCATATTTATTTTTTCTATGCCCTTAATTCGACAATAAATGATTTCTATCAGGCAGGGGAATTTTTAAAGTTTTTAACCTCGTTCAAATGTCAAATCACATCTATTTTAGACGAATATAAATACAAATAAGAAATAACAAACAGAAATTGCATACTAGTTGATAATAAATAAAGTTTGTTCGACAGCCATGGGTAGGGCATCCAATCCTGGGATCCTGGAGAGTTTTTTCGTCTCAGTCCCGAAAGTACCGGGATTCAAAATCTCAATCCCGGTATTTTCGGGATTTAATTTTCTTTATAAAAATGCTGTTATTATTGTATAAAGATATATATATATTTCACGCAAATTATACGTTCATTGAAATATATTTTTTTTTTATGCATTCGCCCGTATGTGGGGTCACACAAATGCTTTCTCCTGAAAAGTGAAAGATGTGGGTTTGATTCCCAATCTGTTCCCTGGCTATCCCTTTTTCTGTTTTATTATTGCTTTTCACACTTAAAGTAGTTCATTTATGATTTTAGTGCAATAAAATAAAATCATCGTCATCTTGGGCTACCTAGGAAAACTAATTTCTAAAGTGTGGGGAAAGGGGACAGTGAATTTCTGTGTAACAAGGAAAGTACTGGACCCCAGAATATTTAATTTTTCTAAAGAAAATTAGCTGTCCAATCGTTTTAGAAAGGCCATAAAAAATTCATAAAAATAACGATAATTGGCTATGAAGCACCATTTGGCAACATGCTAAACTTTAAAAAGCAAGCATTTCGATTAGTTTCTATGAAGCAGTCAACAACCAGAATTACAAAGTAATACATAAAGCGTGAAAAACTTGGTGACAGGGTTCTTTTTGGTGATCAAAATGTATAAGTTTAGCACGTCGCCAAATGGCTCTTCATCGCCAATTATCGTTATTTTTATGAATTTTTTACGACCATTCTAAAATGATTAAGCAGCTAATTTTTTTATTGTTATATATTATTAGATGAGTAGAATCAGCCATATTTTTTTTCAGAAAAATTTAATATTCCGGGGCCAAGTACTTTCCTTGTAAGAAAAGTCTAAGAAAGTTGCGTTGGAAAACACTAATACACTTAATTCTCAATTACTGAGGTATATGACAGCCAGCGGCGAAGTGTTCGGTCATCTGTATTCTGTAAATGCGAGAAATAATTTGTAATTCTTTTTTTAATGATTAATATGGTGAAAACATGCCAAATACATACTTATTTAGTAAAGTAAAAGCCAATATCACATGTATGTCTGTGTATATATATTATGTAAGTGGTTTTTTTTATACATAACTTCTATTAAAAATGTTTCATTTCAATCAATCGGTTTTTTATTTATTTATTTTTTTTTTTTCAACTAAAAGTGGTTACATTTATTGGTCTTGCAGTATTTCAGATAAAAATTTGGAAAATGTGAAACTGGCAAAACTTCCTGACAACGATACACAGATAACATCAAATTCCGAACATTTCGTCTCAGAGAAAATTGCTAAAGACACTTCCTTGCAAAATTTTTCCAATGATATAGGGCAGTACTTTAATAAATTGTATTTAGATGACAGACGTAAAAAGGAATTGCTAGACAGCCCTTTTAAACTACTGAAGGGGGTTAAATTTCCTTATTTGGAACATAATAAAAATGACAAAATTGAGAAAAGGTACATTAATCAGTCACATTTAAATGACTACCCATGGTTAGTACATTCACCAAACAAGTTAGGTTTGTTTTGCAAATATTGCGCACTTTTTGCAACGCCTGAAGTGGGTGCCACAAAGTGTCAAGCCAAGCCTCAAATGATAGTTCGTTCTGCTCTAACATCTTTCTCAAAACTTAGAGGAAACGCTGGGCATCTAGAATTGTATCAGAAAACCACGTATCACAGAAATGCTGTACAAGCTGCAAAATAGTTCATACTATCTTATGAGACTCCTGCAAAGGAAGTATAAAATATGTTAAATACCACAAGACTGAAACAAGCAACCGAAAATCGACAGCATTTAAAACCCATAATTGAAACGATTATTTTTCTTGGCAGACAAAATATTCCACTTAGGGGACATCGACATACAGACGATGGGCCTCTTCTTAATACACCTTATACTTCGGGTAGCATAACAAATGAGGGGAATTTTAGAAAAATGCTCAGATTTTGAATTCTAAGTAGAGATCAGCTACTGAAAAATCAGTTGGAATCTTCATCTTCAAATGCTACTTATATATCAAAAACCATTCAAAATGAATTAATAGAATGTTGCGATGAAGAAATATTTGCAACACAAAAATTCAGTAAGCAATTCGATGTTATATTTGGTAATTTTTGACGAAACTACTGATGTGTCCTGCATATCTCAAATGAGCATTATCATTCGCTATTTAATGGAAAAAAGTGTACAAGAAGATTTTATAGGTTTTTTTGACCTACACGAAATGTACTTCTCAGAGGAAACTAATATTGCAATTATAGAACCAGTATTAAACTGTGAGAAAATTGGTCACTCAGTGCTCAATATCCTGAAGAAAAATGACTTTAATTTGCAGTATTGTACAAATAATTGCAGTGTGATCACCTCAGCAAAAAAAGGAGCAGTCTCAGTTTTATTATACGAAACAAAATATGCAACGTGGATACCTTGTAGAAATCACTGTTTAAATGTGTCTTTATGTAAAAGCTGTGATATTAAAAGAATTTGAAACTGTTTAGGGATTATAAAAGAAATAGTTTCATTTTTCCATGCATCAGCAAAATGGAACTTTGTTTTAAAAAATGGTTTAGGAAAAGGACTGAACAAGCTATGCGACACTCGTTGGATAGAAAGATATGAAACAATAACTCAATTTCAAAACGATGTTTCCCCTATAGTTGAAGTACTCGAAGGAATAAAAAATCGGAAAGATGCCTCGTCTTCCACGAAAGCAAGCATGCTTTTGAAGTCTCTATTGAACATTGATTTTATTTTATCACTCAATTGCATGGTCCACTTTTCCTCTCTCACTCTTCCCTTAAATAAAAAGAGCAAAGAAGAGACTTAAACAAAGCATTTACGAGAATTTGGGGGGAAACTTCCGAAGTAGCAAATCAATTAGATATAGCTATTGAAACTCCAAGGCTCACTTATCAACAGACAATGAGAGACAATCACCCGGCCTCATCTCCAGAAGAATATTTTAGACAAAGTCTATTTATTTCATATATAGATGCTCTCATAGCAGACATTGATTCATGTTTCTCTTCAGACACAACAAATGCTTTTAATTTGTCTCTTTCTTCCACATAACATAATTTCAAGTAGGGATGAAGTAATTCATAAATTAGTTAAAGTTTTGTGGAATACATACGGCAACTTATTATGTAAGTTAATCAATCAAAACTCTGAAAAAAAATTTCAATGGTGAAATAATAACGTGGAAAGCAAAATGCAATCGCGAAAAAAGTGCCAATTTTGATTCATCATCAAGTCCAAATAGTAACATTTTTTATGTCTTACAAAACTGTGATGGGGATCTGTATCCCAATATCAAACAACCTCTTTCGATACTTCTGACACTGCCGGTCAGCTTAGCTAGTGCTAAGAGAAGTTTTTCGTCCTTAAAGTGACTTAAAACTTGGCTGAGAAACAGGATGACTGAGGATCATCTTGACGGGGCTAGCTTTAATGGGCATCTCGATAGATGAAGATAAAATAATAAACAGATACAGTAAATCAGGCAAGCTACTTTATAGTTATTACATTCCATTTGTATTCTGTATCAACATTTATTTTGTAAATGATAACTTGTAATTTAAATTATCAAACTTGAATATATTTCATTCTATGTATGATTATATAACATACACAGTACATTTATGAATACCGGTCCATAACTTTAAAAATAAGGTTTTGTTTCATGCTTAGTAACTTCAAAAAATGCTGGATTTTCATGCTCAGATATATACAGGGTGTAACAAATAGATCGGGATGGTGGAATATCTCGATAAATACACTTGGGATCGAAAAATAAAAAAACATATGTTCAATATTTTCAAAAAAGCTATCCAATGATTCCAAAATTGACCCTCCTCCTGGGGGGGGACAACTTTGTAATCTGAAATAGAAACCCCCATTTTTTATTGCAGATTTGGATTTACCAGAAAATGTTACATAACTTTGACCTACGATTTTTAATTTTTGCTCTCACAAACGAACTCCCACAATTATACCAAAAGCGCTGAAAGTAGTTAGGAGGCAAAAAACAAGTTTAACATAAAAGTTACGTATTTTTTTCTGCTGATTCTGAATCTGCAATAAAACATGGGGGTTCCTTTTTTAACTTAGCAACAGTCAATAAATTAACTACTTTTAGCGCTTTTGGTATAATTGTGGGAGCAAAAATTAAAAATCGTAGGTCAAAGTTATGTAGCATTTTCTGGAGAATCCAAATCTGCAATAAAAAATGGGGGTTTCTATTTAAGATTTCAAAGTTGCCTCCCCCCCCCTCCAGGAGGGGGGTCAATTTTGGTATCACTGGATAGCTTTTTTGAAAATATTGAACACATGCTTTTTTATATTTCGATCTGAAATGTATTTATCAAGATATTCCACCATCCCAATCTTTTTATTACACCCTGTATATGAAAACCTGTAACTCTGGCCACTACTGTATATGAAAAATATTCCTAATTAAATAAAATTGCATTATGCAAAAGGGTCAAAACAGGAAAGAAGTTGATTATTAATTTTAATTAAAATTATGACACGTATTTATAGATGTGAATACATCAAGTTTTAACATATTCTGTCAAAATGACTGTATTTCAAGTTTCTGAAGTATTGTTTTAATACAGTATTCCAGAAAATATTTCTTCATTTCATTAATTACATGTTAAAAGTAATTTTCTTGCATAAAGCATAAACTTATTATAAAATATTAATCGTTGCAAACAGATTTAAAAAATGATAAATAGTCCTTATTTGCCTTTGAAATTTGTAGTATCATTGATGTGCGCGGATTAATGACTATCATGGGAGTGCACATGTTTTCTTTTCTGTGATTGGCTAGTTAAGGGGATGGGTGATTCAGACAAAATAGAATTGTAAACGTCATCTTCGTGAACTAAAGTGAACGAAGGTGACGTTTGTAAACGAGAGGTTTTTGTTTTCAAATGTTAGTCCTAATACGAAGTTGAAGATATATGTATGAAGTCTGCTGTTTATGATTCCAATTGATGTGGATGCATGTTTCAATGTTTTAGGTGTAAGTAATATTTCTATATATATATATTTGCAAAGCATAGTTGTCTTAATCATTTTTCCGAAAAATTACTGATTTTTTTTTTTCTAATTTTGCGATTCATTATTGAAACACCCTTACTCAGATTGCATATATTTCTAGCAATATTTTGCAAAATTACAATAGAATTCCGACGTCTGTCCTCCTTGTGCAAGAGCCTCCTTGTGCAAGTCAAAAGCCTCTCAAAGATTCCAACCCCTACGGATTTTCCGTAATTCTTACGGATTTTTGAACAAAATTACGGAAAAACCTGTAAAATTACGAAAAATGATTTTTTTTTTTTTTTTCCATCTTTCTTTCATTTAACATCCATCTCCATCCTGTAATTATTGCATATTAAATTGATAAAACTTGCTTATTTTCATATTTTGATTTGTTATTCATGTTAAGTTTTTAATTATTTTCACACATTTAATACGGTTGTGCAATTCAGGGAATTCTCGTGTAGTCCTGTGTGTCCACAATTATCCTTTTCTATCCATCTGCATCCTCTAAATATTAATCATTAGATTGACTAAACTAGCTTATTTTCACATTTTGGTTAGCTATTAAGGCTAATTTTTTAATTATTTCCTCATAAATAGTGGAATTGCGTAATTTAAGTAGTAGCACGTACTGCATTGTCGAACATTGACTAGTATACTATATTTTCCCATCCATCTCCATCCCGTAATTATTGCACATTAAATTGACAAAGCGTGCTTATTTTTATTTTTGTTTATTATTAATGTTATATTTTTTTAATTATTATTATTATTTTACCGCATTCAGTACAATTGTGCAATCCAGGGAATTATCGTGTAGTCCTGTGAGTCCACGAGTATCCTTTTCTATCCATCTGCATCCTCTAAATATTAATCATTAAATTCACTGAACTAGCATATTTTCACATTTTGGTTAATTGTTTAATTATTTTTACATACATAGTGCGATCGCTGCATTTAATTTGCACAGAGAAATTTAACAGTTTATCTAGCAGAATTTAATATTATCTTATAATGAAAGCAATGTTATTTGTCCCCCATAATAATGTTATGCCAGAATGTATATTCTCTATTGTTGTTAGAAAATATGGGACTGATTTTAGACTAAATTTGAGTGCAGACACATTACATTTTTTATTACTTCAAAAAATAAGGAACATTCCAAATGTTCTTTATTTTTCATGTTTAATGAAGAAATTATCAAAGGCTGAGCTAGAACAGGCTAAATAAAAAACTAAACAGCTGAATTTAGTTTAAGCTAAGCATATCCTATTTTCTTAAGGAATTTGGAATTTATTTTTTGTTTAGGAATTGAGACTAATGTATTCATATTATGTTTGTTTCGTTATAATGTTAAGATATAAATATTTCGTATACATATATATTTACATTGGACTTTCAAACTATTATTATTATTTTATATATACAGTGGCCGCCACTTAATTGGATCACTGGTTAATTGGATCAGCCGCTTTATCGAATCAAATCGCGGAAAATGGAACGGAATCACTCTTTTACATTGAAACTCCGCTGGCAATTTGGATCAAAACCGCCGGATAAATGAATAAAAAATTTTCGTGATTCGATTCTCATTTTTCATTGTTTAATCTTTCCATTGTGTTCTTCCCAACGTCAGCTTTTTCTGGAGTTCTTTCTCCAAGCCTGATAAACAGGGTGCCATGCGGCACACAACAAAGTCAGACCCAGATTTCTTAGAAACGTGAATCCCCTGGGTGCCTGTGATAAGACGTCGGTCCCACACACGTGTGGCAGAAGGATTGAGAAAGGAAAGGGGGGTGAAAGGGGAAGGGGTAAGAATGTTGGGGTTGAGGTTAAAAGGCACAGATGGTCACTTTGCTTGTTCATTATTAGTGTGTCGTGTTACAGTAAGCCCTTCTTTGTGAATTCGATGGCAAAACATAAGGATCTTCTTATATAGTGTATTTATTGCTACATATGTACTGTATATAACATATACTCAGGGGCGGATTACCTTATCTTAGACTTTTACCTTATCTTTTCAATGTTAAATTTTATTGCAAAAAAAATTTAATCCTTTCTTTAAATTCTTAATTTTATGTATGAAAAATAAGAACTTCATATATGTACGACTATGTATGTTTCATGTATGTACAAGGCCGTCGAGAGCTGGTTTCGGGCCCTAGGACAGACATTGAACCGGAGACCCCGGGCCCCTCCCCTATATGTTTTTATGTAATTTTCTACCTGGTGTGGCTGACTCGGGCCCGGGGAAAATTGCCCTCTCTGTCCCCCCCCCCCCCCTCAACGCTCCTGTGTATGTATTACTATGCTGAGTAAAAAGAAACGAAACTGCATCTCCGCCACTTTTTCGAATCAGCCGCTTTATTGGATCAAACATCGATGGCACGAAAGTGATCCAATTAAGCGGCGGCCACTGTATATATAGAAATATAAAATTGTAAATCCAATGGTAGAATGTAAGTAACTCATAATACACTATCTTAAAATTTGCCTACAAAATACAATGAAATAAAGGAAATTCAACCACAAAGAGGAAATTATAAAACGTAATGCAGGTCATAAAGACAAAGATAATCAACAAATTTCAAAGGTGAGGAATGATAATAGGAAAACAAAAAAATCAAGCAAAAAGCTTGCACATGGAAGAGCTCTAGGCTTAAGAATAGTTCATTTCGAAAAAATTCTTTTTCAAGTCCATATATCCCTTCGAAATGAACACAAAAATGCTTGTTTCTGAAACACAAAATAGATTTTATCTATAAACATGTGTTATATGGACGACAAGCATAAAGATTGGAAAAAATAGAGGAAATATAAATACCTTAAAATACACCTCTAAAGTACAACCATGACGAACAATAAATGATTAGACCAAAGTTGCCATATGCAGAAATGAAAAGAAGTGATCTGCTGTTGGCAAAGAGAGTAATAAAAACCGTACTGCGTAAAGGCAATAAAAAGAGGTATTCTACAGTTAAAGCTACAAAAGTAAAAGATGAAAATATATTATAATGTAAATTCGAGAGAATGTAGAAGTATGGCTAAAATAAGATATTAAGGTGAGATTATGAGAATTTTAGGCTAATCAAAACTTATTAACTATTCCATTTACTAAATATGCTGGATATTCATAAAATTTACTGGTAATTTTGAGGTTATTAATGTGCAAAGCATGAAATTTTTTATCTGATAATCTATAAATTCTGAAAAGTTGATTTAGTATAATATTTCTAAACAATTGAATTGAGTTGCAGGAATTAAATGGTAATAATTTATTAATATTAAATTTAAAAAATTCTTTTTTGTCATATAAATTAGTAACTATCCCATTAGTAGGTTCTATAATTAGATTTATATCCAAATAATTAATATTTTTACTAATAGAAGTTTCATTAGGTATTAATTCCAAATTATCTGGATAGAAATCTATATCTATGACATAGTTATCAGTAAATACAAGAGAAATCAGATCGTCTACATATCTGTAAATTTTATAATCTGTTGAAGAAAAGAATTTTGCATATTAGCTAACATACTGCTACTACAGCCACCTTGTGGAACCCCTGAGACTTGTAAGTATAATTTATTACCTTGAAAAATATAATTATTGAAAAGAGCAAAATGAAGAAGCTTAAGAAAATTGGTAAATTTAGTAAGATGAGATTTATTAGTAATATAAGCATTATATAAAGCTAAAATGACATCATAAAGATCAGTGATCTTAATATTATTAAATAAATCTTTAAAATCAAAAGTTTGAAATCCTATTATTTTACCAAGTGTTTTTAATTTATTTTTTAATTCTTTACTATTATTAAGAATAATGTAGTTATCACTAGAATCTTGTACATTACTATTTAGTACATTTAAATAATTTAGTAATAATTTACTAGCATTAGTAGAGTATGAATTATGACCACTAATTACAGTTCTAAATTTAATAGGATTTTTATGAAATTTAGGTATAAGCACAATATATGGAAATTTCAAAAATTTATTATTAATATCTGAATAACTTTACATATTGATAATTTTCAATTTGATACTATTAACAGAGTGTGAATCGAGTTTAAATAGACTATTATTTTTTAAATAATCTAACAGATATTGTATATAGAATTTTTTACAGATAATAGCATAATTATTAGAGGCTTTATCAACATAAGTAATAACAAAAGATCTATATAAATCATTAAGAGTGTTTTATATTATCCATGTTATATATAGATCTAGATAAATTGATACTACAAATGGCATTTTTAATAGATCTTAAAATAGTAAATTTCCACATATTAAATGCCTCTAAAGGCTGAGCATATTTAGAAGCTAATCCATAAATATATTTATCAAGGTCAAGAATCATTGACTTTAAGACTTGTTTAGAATTATTACATGAAGGTAACCTGAATTTAGTACCAAATGACATTATAGTTCTTAAAGATTTATCTTTAACAATGGCTAAGTCTCCTGTAACTGTATGCCCCAAGTGTGTGTTTATAAATTTAGCATAATTATCAACACTGCAAATACATTCACCATCTACATTTGTAGAGGAATCTTTGTCGACTGATAGAGATTTTAAAATTCCATTGTAATTAAAAATGGTTCTTCCAATAGGCTTGTTGTATTTAAAAGTTTTAGTAACATTCAAATCCTTTACAGGCAATAAATGATGAAAATGATTAAATAAATTCTTAAAGTTTATAGAATTATAAATAGGATGCTTAAAAGATATTACACAATAAGAATTAGAACAGTTATTATTATGAAATGACTCAGTTTTATTTTTAAATATTTTGATCTAGCAATGAGCAAATCATAGAAAATATGATTAAAATGTTCATTAGTAAGATTTAACTTTAAGAAAATAGCGTAAACTGTATTTAATTGTTTTTCTTATATTTATATATATATAAATTTGAAATGTTTAGTCACAATATTCTGATTATCATTGCGAACGATATTTTTATCGCAATTTGAACCATTTGTGTCATTACTGAAAGATTATTGAAACTACTATAACTGAGAGATTGGCATTTCTGCTCTCTTTCTTTTTTTGTCTCAATTTAAAATTCGGAAAAATTCTATGAAACTGTCTCTTCACCCGAAACATCGGAAAAAAATTGTCATTGAAAACTTATTGATTAAGATACAAATGCTTTTTTTAGCTGAAAATTCGAATAAGCCTCACCCCTCTACATACTATCTGTTTTGCCTTCATATTTGAGGGGGTGGATCCTTGAAATTCTACATGTTTCTTATAGCAAAAAATTCACAGTAGTTACCCCACCCCCCACCCCCACCCCTATATTTTCCCAGATTTTCAGTTGCATATGAGAGGTGGATCTACAGAATTCTATTGCAATGGTAATATATTGCATGCAAATTTATTATTTCCTTATAATATGTAAAATTATGAATCATTCTATGATTGTGCTACTTAGCAATAACTATTTATGAATTTCTGTAGGTGATATGAGTTACTACACATAGAACTGAAAATTGGCACCTGCTACAGGTCAATTAAATAACACAGTTCTGTGAATAAATGAAACAACTAAACCCCCCCCCCCCCCCTCTTCCATTCTGATTTAATTGAGAAATTACCCAGAAGTTTACTAACTGTTCATTTCTTCCCTTCCCAATGCTCATCTCATCAAACTACTTTTGTTTTCATGATTCTCTTTAATTATTAATCCCAAAACTTTTGGATTATAAAAAAATATTCAAGACTATAACCCTTAATTTGAACCCCAGGTAGAATCTAAATACAATTTCTTTTGTACCTAACTTTTTACAGTTACATAAAACTCAAAGAAAAATATCTTATTCAAATTACCCAACGTTTCGAATAAACAAAGTTTATCTTATAAATTTAACACTGACTATTACAGTTCCATAATTTGAACAGCAATTAATTTAGCTACCATCATGGTTATCAATTTATAAATGTCTTAATACACATAAGCAGATTATTTCATGTAAGTATCAATGTAACATATTTCTTCATTAAACAATATTAATATTTTGACATTTTCTATGTTGAAAAGTGCCAAATTTTGCTACTAAAATCCAACTAAAATAGACACTGTAGGAGACTATTTTGGCAACTATTTTCAGCTTATGAGGCAACTGTTTTGCATATGTCTTTCCAGTGGCAGCTCTGTAACTGTTAATAAGCTTGGAATTACAGAAACATTCTCTGGAAAATTGTAAAAGTATGATGTATGCCATGTCAGCTTGTGAAACTTTAGTAATGTCCTTAAAATTAGCTCGAATACCCAAAAGCAAGGTAGGGAGTAATTCTGCTCAACACTTATTATTTTATCAAGACATGTAATGGCACTTTTGAGTTAAGATGTCTGTAGAATCTTTCCATGGCATCAGTTCTTGTATTTAGATCTAAAGTTTGATTTCTCACAATGCCACATACTCCAGTGGCTCCAGTCTGATGGAGCTGAAATGGTTTTATGTGAATAACATTTTGTAAAATAAAACTCAGCTTTTGTAATATAAAAAAAAAATACACTACCCAAAATCTTGATTATATACAGTTATATGGTTTTCAAACAGCTACAAATTCTAACTAATTGTTTATAGCTCAGTTTTTAAGATATAAGCATTATAAACTTGAAAAACATAAAATTTTCATACTTCATTAATTTGACAAGATAGTTACTCAAAAATTATAAGAACTTGTTTTAAAAATAAATATAGATTTAGAAACTGAATTTCCTCATACCTATTTTTGTTGCTTACTATTTATATCTATCTTTTATAGTTTCAAAGATATTTTAAGTGGAAAAATGAAAAAAAAAATTATTCAAACTTATACTTTTTTTTTTTTTGTAAATTTGAAAAAATAAAGCTATACACTTATAGGGCTTTCAAAGAACTACAAATTCTTACTTACTGTTCAAGGCCAGCTCATTAGTTTTTAAATATAAGCATTATAAAGTTAAAAAATAGAAAATTTTCAATCTGCAACTTGACAAGACGATTACTCGAAAACTATAAGACCTTTTTAATAATCTAGATTTTAATTCTAAATTTTCTTGTACACATTTTGCCATTTTCTATCTATCATCTATAGTTTACCATATACTTCAAGTGAAAGTTAGAAAAATGAAAAGAACATTTGCTTAGAGAGCTACTTTTTAAGTTTCTTTAGAAGAAAAGTTCAAAATATTGAAATTATTTTTTATATATTCATAATCTGGATCCTATTCCTGACAAAACAAGAAATTTTTTTTATATTTTTATATATTAGGTTCAGGGGTATAAGCATCCAAAGTGTTTACATTTTTTGTAACACTCCATTTTTCCACCAGAGAAATCCCAACCATAGATGTTATTTATATCAAAAAAGGAAGTCTGCAAATCCTTTAATTGCTCTCGGTTATGGAGAAATAATAGTAAGGTTTTAATTTTAGTATTTTCAAATATTTTACACAACTACATAAATACACAGATTAATATATTTATTTTAAACATTTATTAATATTTATATTCTTCTATTTAGAAACTATAAAGCCTGGAAAAACCCTGTCTGGTTTAAAAGCTGGACTTCAGAATTCTGAAACTTTGAAGAAAGAGACACAAGAACTCAGAAAAAGAGAAAAGGCTCATATTAATATGGTTTGTTTGTGTTATATTTTTGCTTTAAATTTTACAAATACATTGAAATCTCATTAAAAAGAACAAATTTTTCAAATAACAAGTCTGGTAGAAATCTAAAGAGATATTGTAAAATGCTTAGCTTTATAATTTATTATATTTTTGTTCAAAATGTTTAGTTGGACGATGATGTATCTGGAAGAAATGCTGAAACTATAGTTCGAGATCGCAAAACTGGTTTGAAGCGAGACTTACAGCAGGAAAAGAAAATGAAAGATGAAGAAAATAAGAAAACTGAAGAACATCAACAAAAATATGCACTTTGGGGAAAAGGGTATGAATAAATATTACGACATGCTGTTATTTATACATTTATATATTATATATATATATATATATATATATATATATATATATATATATATATATATATATATATATATATATATTAAAGATTCAGCTTCAGATTTTTTAATAGTGGCCACTAAGAACAAAATCTTTAGTGGCCAACCAAAAAATGTTAGTGACCAAAAAAATTTCAACGGCAGCTGTCTAAATTCAAGTTTATATTGATATGTTATACACCTAGATGTTGAGGTATATTCATGGATTGAAAATACTTAAAATTATGTAGTTATATACTTTTATATTATGTTTTGTGGACAGTAAGCTAGAGACACCAGACACCCTATTTAGAGAAAAGGTAATAACACAAAAGACAGAGATAAATTTAAATTATAAAAATTTTAGGGTTATCAATAGAATAGCCCCCTCTCCCCCCCCCCCCCCCCCCCCCCCCCCAGCTCCTTTGGTGCAAAATGTTCGGTTGGCGCGAAGCACCGGGTTACAATTCTATTTCTAAGTATCGTTTTTTCTTATTTTTCTAAGTCCTTTTAAAATTTTCAAAGTTTTGAGTTATAAGTTTTTGAAATTGATTTAAAGTCACAAAATATTTTAAGTATCATGTGTTCCAATATGTTTTCTAAAATTTTAAAAGTTTTTTATTCTGCACATACACACACACAAGTTACGCAATATTTTTAGAATGCACAAAAATCTTATTTTGTAATCTTTTTATGAGTGTTATTCATTTTTATTCATATTAAATTCCACTATCATTTACATTCAAAATTCCAGTTCATAAAACTGTCCTGAAATAAAAAATCTTCCTTTTAAGACCAAAATTCACCAAGTTATGAAGCATTAAACTTTATAACTTAAGTCGCTTTTCCACATAGAAATGTTCCGTTTCAGGCAACCAACCAATCAGGGACCGTATTGACCATTTCTCCATGCAACCAACCAATCAGGGACCAATCATATTGGCCATTTCTCAGCACAAAAAGTGCTCCAACTTTAAACAGCTGTAAGTCGGTCAATTTTGGTCGTAAAAGGATTTTTTTTTTTTTTTTTTTTTTTTTTTTTTTTTTTTTTTTTTCATAAAATTGTATGTGGATAATTTTCCTAAATATAATTAGTAGGACCGGGGACTGTATAAAAATTCATATTTCGTATTTCTTTCAGAAATGTATTTATTGATTTAAACTGTTTCTAAGATAATAGATTTTAAAATTTAAAACATTTTTGCAATTGAAAGTGTATCTCTGTGACTAACTGTTGAGGAAATAGCCATTGGGCACCGATAGCACTGGACACCCTGTATATTTGTATTTATAACATATTTGCATAGAACTTTTTTTCATTGTATCAAAATTATAAAAGTGGAAATTGTCAGCAAATTTCAGTCGAAGTAGGTAAATTTAAACATGACTGATGAGTATAGCAGTGGGTATGACACGAAGTGATACAAAAGAAGTAGCAGTGAGTAAAAATAAAAACAGAATTTATTACTCACGAAATGATATCAAACGGAAAGAATAGCATAATAGCTGCATTTGCAGATAAAGTGTCCCTCCTTTCCACAAAAATGACATGTACATAGTTTTTTTGGTTGTCTATTACTTGTGTTTTCTTTGATTTTCACTTTATTTATCTCTTTTGTAACATTCCAATAGATTACTGTTAAATTCTTGTCCTTCCCTATATAACATTTGAATGTCATTAGTCTGTGTGATAGTATTAGCAAATTCCAGATTCTGTGCAATTGTAATCATGTCATTAAAACTTTTGGGGTTGTTCTTTATTATTTCTCTATGGCATTCTGGATTTACCGCCTCTAAAAACTTACTCAATCTGAGCTTATCCATAATTTGTTGTGTATGTTCATTGTGTTCTGTGTCCCCAATGTAGTTTAAAGTTGTAATTCTCTGAGCCAGTTGTTTGATAGTTTCCCCATAGTAAAAAGAATTTAGTTTGTTCTTGAAGAAACCATAAACTTCTGTTTAAAAGTCTCAAAGGAAGTTTCATTCCTTAGGTCTTTTGACCTGAAATAGAATTTTTTTCATTACTGCACAACCAAAATTTTATAATCGCCAATTTTTCTACATCGCTCCAATTCCCTAAGTCACTCAAACACTTGAATTGCTTGAAAAACATATCAGTTTCATTCTTATCCTCGCCACTGAATTCTCCTAACAAATAGTTAATTCTGTGGATCCTACTCGTAAATACCGTGGGAATGTCATCGCCTTCTGCCATCCTGTAATTCCGATTAATTCATTCTCTCATTTCCTTAATTGCTTAACTTAATTTTGCCCCCTCACTCCTACCGATGCTCATTTACATATATTAAACAATAATGTTCATGCAACATTTACAATATTGATAATTAAAACTTTCAAAAATAGAAACTATAATTTTACACATTAAATTACTTTCTACAAAATCTATTCCCTGTAAAATATTATTTCCTATATTCACATAATATATATATGGCATAATAGTTGACACCTTTTCTTAGAAGTCCTCATTTCCTTAGTTAACTTTTAATTTTTGCTTTCATTTATTTTAATTAATTTAATTTATTGCTATTTTTAATTTTCTTATTTACCAGTCCTGGCATATTTTTCTGAAGGACAGGTGCTGGTCACAGCAGCATTAATGTAGTGTAGTTCTTTCCACACGTCCGATCAGGACTCTTAAAATTCCGTAATATGTTTATTCCCCCAAATTTTAGGTTTACATATTTGCCGTTTTCTTACATCAAATATACTAATATTAAACTATTCTAAAATACATAAATTGTCTCAAAATTACTTTATACAAAATATTCCCTCATATCCCAAGATAAAATTATTTTACACGTATTGAGAGAGAGTTGGTATTTATTTCTAAATATGGAGATGAAACATGCATGGCCTACCTTGGTCATGGAAAAGATTCCGGCATCTCGGCAAATCCCTGGTTGTCCAGGTCTCTCTATTTTCACTACACACACTGGAGTCTTAAAGTTAAGTCCCACACTCTTCTCTAAATTCAAAACTCTCTCTCTCAGTACTTAAATTGTTGCCGCCCCTATTTTGACACTCCTACTTTCCAATTGGACAACATGGGGTTACACATATGCCCCATGTTGTCCCCATTGGTTCGGTATGACCCTTGATATCTGGGGAGGCTCCGAAATTAATAACTTTGTGAGGCCTATGCTTCCTATAAATATGATACCAAGGTGGTCAATAAGGTCAGCTTCGTTAGTGTCCAAGCATCGGCACCCTGTGAAACTCAAGAACATCCTCTCTTGAGCGGTAAAGAGGCGCAAGGCTACATCCGTTGCAGATGCATATAAAGGAAACCTCGCACAAATTGTGTATTCCATTCTCAGGGGCCATCTCTTTAATTTATGATCTTTCTTTCAAAAAAAAAAAATGTTACATTTTAATAAAATATCAATGTAACACAGGCAGACAAATATCTCCATTTATTATTATAGATGTATTTTAAATAGATTATTAAGCTGTTTGCATTTATTGTTTCATATGCTTATAAACTTTTCCCATTCAGCATTGAACAGGAGCAAAACAAAATGGATAAAGTTGCTGAAGACATATATGAAATGTCAAAGCCCCTTCAAAGGTATAGTGATGACAAGGATTTAGATGACAGACTGAAATCAATTGTACATGATCATGATGATCCCATGGCATCATATATAAGGAAAAAAAAACAGAAAAACATGCCAAGTAATTATTTTTATTGCATTATTGAACTTGCACTTTATTGCAAAAAGAAATGTTTTTGTTCTATTGACAGATGCTAAATAACTTGGAAAAGTCAGTTCTTAAAATATGCTGTTACTGGTGTACCTATAAACTTCTACCCCTAGAATTTTCTTCGAAGACAATGATTGAATACTTTATTGTTTAAAAAGGCTACATTAATTAATAAGTGCCGATAATTGTTAGATTATTTCAAAAGCCAAAGTATATTTTGGTTTGATATGGGGAATTCTTTGTCATAAAAATTTTATTCAGAACTTTTAGCATCTATGTTTTAAGACTGTTCCATCAATGTTAGTAGGTTAGAGGTTTATGCAGGCTTTTTTTTTTTTTTTTTTTAAAGTCCCACTTAAACAATAAAATCAGTAAAAGGTTACTAATATAAAAATTAGTAATCCAAAGCTTTGATTTTCTGACAATTTATTTAATTGTTTAGTTATTTTTCTTTAAGAAATAAATATAGATTATAGATTCAATGCATCAGTATTTTTACTTTAGGTTCTATCATATGATTTTTTAAAGGAAAGGAGTTAATATTTTGCCGCATTTAGAAATGGAAAAATCAGCTAGAGTGTATTAATGAATTAGAAAAAACAATTCAAGAGAGTCCTAATAAAAATCCTATATAAATTTGAAGTCCCAAGCGGTTGAATGGGTCTTTTGTTCTCATATTTTGTTGCAGAGAAAATACCCATAATAAAGTACCACAATTTCTGGTACAAAAATTGCAACTGTTAAATGTTGAAAAATTCTATTTTATGATGCAGTGTTTATTGCACTTTGGAGAATGTGCTGACCGTTTTTATGTCATTTTTTAGCTAATCAAAGCAATCTGAATTGAATGTTATTACTGTTAAACTAATGTTTGGATTAGAAATGTTAACTTTGTGTGGCAATTACATAATGCATTATTCAATTACACTTAGTTATGACATAGAAATAACATATATAAGAATGATTACATTCAGTTCATTTAAATTTTTCCTTGACAATTTTGATTTAACAATCTATCATTCTTTATCATTTCTAATATTCAAATACAATTCTTTTGTAGGCACCCCATGGTTTTATTTTTAGCCACATATGACCAAGAATTTTGATAGTTAAAGATTACTTTTTACTTTTTTTCTGAAAAAACTTTAAAAAGGCATCTGTTCAAACAAGTATTTTTTATTATTTTTTATGATTATTTTATCTGAGATCCTGTAGCCACTCTGGAATAATGCATTGACTTTTGTGACTTGAAAAATATTTCCAGATATTTGGATCTTAAAGATTGGTATAACTGCATTTTAAAGTGTGATTTTCAAAATTTTTACTGTACAAGTGTATGTTATGCATTTACTTACAGAACAGCATTCTTATAGTTATACAAAATTGTTTTACAGGTGTTCCTGCCTATAGTGGCCCTCCTGCACCACCCAACAGATTTAGTATACCACCAGGATACCGATGGGATGGTGTTGACAGATCAAATGGATTCGAAAAGAGATACTTTCAAAATATTAATAAGAACAAAGCAGTCCAACAAGATGCTTATTTATGGAGTGTTCAAGACATGTAATTTTGTATTTGTGATTATTTGTTGATATAAATTTTTTACTATTATTATTGATTTTTTATATTTCCATGTTTGCACTTTTTTTGCATTCTTTAAATGATAAGTTGTAATAAAATGTAATCTCTAATTTTTAAAGGTTGGGATTAAGGTTAAATTTTATAATTTCCATGTAACATACATGTACAGTATTTATATTATGTTACAGAAGAAATCCAAATAACAAATTTTCTATTTAAAATCCATTCATATTCTAATATCACACATTTTTGTATAAAACATATTGAAATTTATTACTTTGATTCTAGTCAAAGTTTAAAAAATAAATCGGTATTTTATTTTTACAGTTTACTTCATCCAGGCTCAGTTTTCTAGCATAAAACATGTAACCAGCTAGCCTGACACTACCATAACTCTATTTTATATGCTGTAAATTTTTTGGATGGAAAAAAATTAAGCAATGTAATTAAAAACATATTGAGTTACAATTCAGCATACTGTTGTATTAAGGATATATTGCATTGTCAACACCAGTGCTAATAAAAAAAATCTCTGAGCAGCACATAACTTTCCATGCCCTATATACCATACATATACAATAACTTTACTCCTTTTACAGCGAAATACTCATGTGCAAGATCCATACCACAATATTTTTTTTTGTGTTGATTTGTACACTAACATTTGGTGATTTTTCTTGTTGAGTTCCGATCAATGTTCACAAGTCCTAAAATTCGATATCTAATTTCTAATATTTTCATATATCAATTATTGTCGATATATTTCAATAATGTATTTAACTTTATAGTTATTTAATTTGAAAATGAAAATCTCATTACTATGACAACCATCTAATTATTGCACAAAAAATCACCAAATGTGTGTATAAATAAAAGAAACCTTACCAAACTATTATTGACATTGAATTAACTTCATATAAATTTAAATTTTGCACTTTGGGCAACTTTATTGGCTGAAACAGAATTGCTCTCACATCAAAGCTCAATTGGCATTTAATAAATATCTCATGAAATAAATGACTATTGGTGATTTGTTTGGTGTCAAAATACCAAATTATTGCAAAAAAATTATCGTCTCTTATGAATGAACTTGATCCAAAAGAATATTAAAATTTATTTGAAACGTTTGCAATATCTTGAGGACATTTCGTGATAGCATTTTAAAATTTGTGTCATTCATTTTGTAGTAAAAAATTCCATATAAAATGGTTACTCGTTTAATATTAAAGAAGGTCTTCATTTTTTGAGGATTTTTTTCAAAAATTTGGAGCCTTCCGAACTTTTGATAGCATTTAAAATCAATATGGTTCCATTATACACTGACTTTAATAATCACATATATATATATATATATATATTATTTTTAAATGCTTCATTCATTTATAAGATGCTTCATACACACATAATATACATACATCCACACACCTTTATAAACTCTTTATGGATAATGATATTCAATAAGCATCCGTGTTAAAATATGTTGTTTAACAAATTATGAATCAGGGTGCATACGGGTGCTTGAAAATTGGGAAAGTACTTGAATTTTGGATGACCATTTTTAAGGCCTTGTAAATTCCAATTTTCATAGTTAAGTCTTTGAAAGTGCTTGAAAAAGGAAGGGATGAAAATGTTATGTGTATCCGCAGCATTGTGTTTCTTTCCAAGACATTCTGGAAATTTCCCTCGTTCTGCTATTTCCGAAAATTTTCAATGCAGCATCGTTTTCTTTCCAAAAATGTCTACAATAAAATTAGTTTGCTATTAATTTTTCCTTACAGAAGCACATACAACTTCATATAGATGGGTTGTCCTTGAAAAAAAATTATATGGTACTTGAAAAGTGCTTGAAATTTTTTTAAGAGAGAGTGTACTCACCCTGATGACTGATGAGTAGTGTTAGTATTTTTATATGCAAATTAAAGACTGGAGAAAATATGTTACATATATATTCAACAATAGTTCCTGTGACGTTCCAATAAAATTTTCAGAAATTCGTTTACTGCTTATAATAAGCTGCAATGTTACTTTGTTACTATAATTTCAAGCTTTATAATTGTTAATAAACTAAAAATTCCTATTGGAACATTTTAATAGAATTCTGCATAACACAGGATCAGTAAAAACTTCAGCAACCTCTATATAATTGTCACTCTTCCTTTCTCGGGTTTCATATGATCCTTAACTTGCCTTGATTTTACTATTCAGACCTTAACATGTTAATGCAAAAGTGTTGAGAAAGAAAAAAGTGGATATGTAATGCACTTTAAGATCATATTTACATTTTCAAATACCAAAGCCACTAATTCTATACATTTTCTCACAAAACTCTGATTTTATACTTTTTTTTCATCTTCAAATAATTCTGGAAATCTCCTGCTCCTTGAAAAGGATTTGGTTATAACACTATCATTATAAAGTTGCTGGTTACTTTTCATTTTGTTTAACTTAGATCTTGTTACTTTTCAGAGAAAGAGTAACTACTCAAGTAATGTAAACAGTACTTGTTACTTTTTAATAGTCATTATCAAGGTGTTTGCAATCCTTTAAAACTACTTAATTCCTGATTTTGTCTTTTAAGAACCATAAAATTGATTAAAAATTTGTACAAAAGATCTTAATTTTCATACTAATATCGTAGTTCAGAAACTACAAGAGTAGAAAATTTTTCTTCCTATTTGAGAGTGATGATAAAATTGTAAACTGCTGAAATTTTCCTATTGCCATATAGAAAAGGGGTCAAGGTGTTTTATATTTTCTGGCTCCTGTTTTTTCTATTGTTCTGGTAGAAACCCACCCTGATTTCCTGAGTCTAAAATTGAATTACTACAGCATTCATAATCAGGGTGTGCCTGATAAAACTCAACTTTTTTGTGTAATATTTTTTTCATTTTAGTATACAATTATATCCATAACCACCTGAGCTTCCAATCACAGGATTCCCATGCACCTTAAGAAACCCTTAGAAAAGCCTGAATTTTCATTTTGCATTTAAGGATCCTTAAAAAGGCCTTATTTTTTATTGAAAAACCTTAAAAAGGCCTTAATTCTTCTATTTCTTTTGTCTGTCGTGAATATTTGTGTAAATAATTGTGGTGTGTGTGACGAACCCATGGCTCATCTCAAGTGGCTTACTAAGTTCTAAGTAGCCTTATAAAAAAGAAAAAGAAACTGCCTTGAAAAGGCTTTTTTCTTCCCCCTACTTGAGGTGTAGAAACCCTGAATCAAAAAATTTGTCTTCCATTTTCATGATTCATTTATATATATTAGAAAAAAAAGTCTCTAATATGCTCTTAAAAAGCTCACATTTTCTTACTTGTAATAGTTTGCATAAAATATCATCAAAAGTCTGCCAAACATTTTCAAATCAGCAAGATCCAAATATGTCAATTTTGCTTAATTTAAAGACATTTTTTAATGCTTATAAAAATTTCAGTGACTACAGATATTTTCATTAGCATTCCTCGGGATTTTTGATATAGTGTTGAAATTAAATTATATTATATTGCAAGCAGCATACCCGTTCTTCGTACGGAGTATTTAACTTATATAGAGAAACTTAAAATTCACAATCATGTGTAAATTCCTATAGTATACTAAATGACATTTTTAATCAAAATATTCTGTTAAAATATTTAATTTAATGCTGGTTAAGAATCTCTGTTCTCGCTATATGAAATTATCTTCACTGGCAGATCTGAAGAATGAAACATCCTGGCCCCTTTTGTAAACAAATTTACAAAAAACATGGAATTGAATCAATATATCCAAAATAAAAGTGTTAAAATTGTATGGGACCCTTACTATATATATACGCGAATATTAGAAAATATAACCTGTATTAGTAGATTACGTGTATAAATTGAAAATATCAATAAACCCGTAATCTTTAAACCTGAAGGCAGTAATTGATTCCAATATATGCCAAAATGAAAGTGCTAACATTATATGGGAAGATATACCCGTACTACTTATAATGTTGTAGAATAGAAGATATGTTCAAGTGTTAGTAGAAGATTACCCGTATTACAATATGAGTCTCAAAACTATTTGCCAAAATAAAAAAGAGATGACATAATAAATTGAAAATATCAGTAATTCCCATAATCTTCATACCAGAAGGCCGTACTTGATTCCTATATATGCCAATTTATGTAAAAATATATGTCAATATACCTGTACTACTTATATTCTCGTAGATTAGAAGATATACCCTTGCATTTGTAGAAGATTACTCGTACAACGTACAATATATGGGTTTCAGCAGTTTTTGCCGCAATAAAACAATGGCATAACTTTAAAATATCAATAATCTCTGAATCAATAATCCCCGAAAATATCAATAATAATAATGTTTAAACCTAAAGACCATAATTGATATTATCCAATCAAAAATGCAATGGCAATGAAATTCATTTTATATACATATCTTCTTTATTCATATCTGAAAAGGTTTAATAAAAATCATCTGCCTCATAAACACATTGGATTTAAATCTGTTGCTAAACGACATGATAACATTTGCTTTAAATAAATTGGTGGACAAAATATTGTTTAAATAATGATATCACTATGAAAGGTTTGGTGACATTTTTGTCAATTTAGTGACATTTTTAAAAATCTCCAAATTTATCTCCAAGTGGGACAGTAGACCTAACAGTCCCACTTGGTGACACATTAATGAAACATCATAACAATACTATCCCCTAACAAAACACAATTCATTTAATTTATTTAGTGCAATTTTATCAATTTTTATGGATAATATAAGATATTTTTACGGATTTACAAACATTTATATCAATTTGGTGACATTTAAAAATTCTCTGAATGTGTTACTAAGTACAATGGTTGAACTGACAGACAATTGCTAACGAAACATCATTTCAGTACTCTCTTCTAACAAAACAAAATAAATTTCATTGATTTGCGTCGATTTTAAAAATTTTGGGGATATTTCCATCAATTTGGCAACGTTTAAGAAACATTGTCATGTTAACGATATCTCGCCAAATTCGTAGCTCTGAATTTGCAGATCTGAATAAAACATCCTGATCCCGTTTATATATACTAAATGAAAACACTAAAATTATATTAGAAGATATACCCATTCTATTCTTTTTCTGTTTTAATAATCGACTAAATAAATTTATTAGCTTAACACAATATATAAGCTTCAAAACGCTTTGCCAAAATAAATTAAAGTGATGTATGCAGTCTGCAATTAATAGAATTAAAAAAAAAATCAAACCGTTCATTATAAGATATATCGTTATATCCATTTATTTATTATTCAACTCAAAAAAGTAATAAACATTAACAAACGCATTTAAATTAAATAACCATTTTGATTTCTTACTACTTTTCATTGCTGATTAAAAACTTGTGAAAAATAAACCATGGTGATAGATTTTCCATTTAAATTCATGTTTCAAACATTCATGGTTTATCTATCAGTTTGAGGAATGGATTTTTCCGGAGGCGTTCCCAAGTGGATCGCCCCGGAAGCGTTCCCCGTCAAACACATACTCTATTTTATTATAAGATTTCATAATGCATTAAACCTACTTTTTTCACAGTTCTTAATTTTGTTTAATGAAAAATGTGCAAGAACCCTAATTACTTTTAAAAATTCTCAGAACATAATATGTTATCAAAATATTTACTTTTAATTTCTGAATTTAATCTTAATGTAATATTTTTCATTGTTGTGGGACAGAATAATGTTAATAGCATTGGTCAGTAATCACTTGTATAGAAATGCATGTGAACTTTATTTTGTATTTATCTTTTTGTTGGTTTATCATTTCCAACTAAAATATCTCAAGATGATAAACCAAGCAACTTTCTACATTCTAGAATTAATTATTTTTTTTTAAATAATAAGTGGATTTTAAACTTGCTCTGTGAACCTGGTTTGATAAAAGCTTTTAAAATTTTAATTTCTTCTTCTTAATTTAAAAGTTACTTAATTTCTTCAGAATATAAAATTCATTTGATTTAAGGATTTTGATAAAATACATGTTAAATGTGAATCTGAACAATTCCTGGACTATTTCAAATTAAAGGTATTCAATTTAGTTTTCATAAGATATAGATCATTAAATTCCAGTTTCTTAAGCTATTTAAAATATATCTTAAATTTGTGAATATAACTTGAACATTTAGAAGAAAAAATGTTATACATAATTTTGGGAATATTCCAAGTGTTGCAGGCTGGCATTCAGGAACAATTTTTTTCTCTTTAAGCCACAAAGCTTAACTGATTTGAAATCTAGAAAAAAATGCAATCATTCTTTTAGGCTAATGAAAAGTCTTTGCAAATGATGTTTATAATTTTGGATTTGCAAAATTTGTTGAATCTACAATACTACTGTTGACAAATGAATTACTGAAGTTTTTTTAACCTCACAATCTATAAAGTTTCTACACAGAAACAATTAACAAATGTTGCTTTAAAATGTTCTCTTTTTAAGCAGCTTGGAAATTGAAAAGTAGCAATAGAAAGGAACAAGCAAATTAGGGCTATAATATTTAGGAAACCTATTTTTATTTGCGGACATTCTGAAATTTAGAATAAAAATGTGTGTATGTCTAAGACTCCCAGACCCCAACTACCAACATCATCTAGAGATGACAACTTTTTTTTTTTTTTTTATACCCCCACCCCGCAAAGGTAGCTTATGTAAGAAAATTCACTCTGACTGCTGACAATAAATCTGTACAATATAAGCTTTGTTTGACACAACACATAAAAGTTGAATCTTGAATGAAAAAATATTAGTTTCAGAATTGAAAGTAGTGTTTCTAGTAAAATTATTTTAATCATAATAAATTTTTACCATAATTATTTCACTTCCATCCATTTTAAGATACATTAATGATTTCAAATGCAAATTAAGATGCATTGTTTAAATCTTTAAACATTTCATTTAAAATATTATTTATCTTTGCATTTGCAATTTAAATTCCTTGGACTTATTTCCTTTTTCCACTCATTTTAATTTGTATACAAATTTTTAATTTTGTTTAATTAAAAATATATAATAAAGCATATACAACACATATAAATATATGTGTAGATTAAATTAAACTATTTAAACATTTCATTTAAAATATTTATCTTACAATTAAAATTGTTTGAACATATTATTTCCTCTATACACACTTTTTATACACACACACACACTCATATAATTTTATATAATAAAAAGGTTTGAAGGTCCAATGAATGAAAAGTGAGAAGCTGTAACTCGAAAAAACTAACTATCTAACAGGCTTACAAAATAAAATTATATATCAACTAATTTTCAAGCAAAGTTAGTTTTTTCGAGTTACAGCTTCTCACTTTTCATTCATTGGACCTTCAAACCTTTTTATTATTGAAATAATTTTATTTATTAGCTGCATTTGCGCAATAAATTAAATGAATTTTGCTTGACATTCCTATTTACGCTTTTTTTTTTTCATATTTGCAAAGTATTCTTAAATTTTTAAAGTTTGTTCCGGTATTTTTTTAATTATATATATATATATATATATAATTTCTTTTATTTCTTTGTATTTTGTAGAAAATTTTGGAATAGTGTATTATGAGTTACTACATACATTCTAACTTTGGATTTAATAATTTATATTTATATATATATATATATATATATATATATATATATATATATATATTATTTTTAAAAAGGGGAAGTCAGTCCTGGGCTCATTCCTTTTCTCAGATATTAACCATATATTTTATATGCTAATAATAACATTATAATGGAAGAACAACTTATTCCCTTAAGCACACAGATCTAAATATAAAAATCGAAATGGCTATTTCACTTCATTTTTCATATTTTTGAACTTGTTCCGTTTTCTTATCAGTGAGTTAAACATTGGATTTAGGGGAAACAAGAATAAATTAGGACTAGATGCAAAGTTCACTCCTCATTCAAAAAAATTTTTGAAGGAGCACGATAAATTTAATTTAATGGTTCTATTGCTGGGGACCTTTGTACAGAAATTATACACAGAGCTTACCTCCGGCCGCCCATTTCGCTACTCCATGTCTTCGGACGAGTTGGTTGGCCTGGACTTTCGACACGGAGCTTACCTTTCTCGGAATGTTCGCGAGCCCTGGCCCAAGTGATTCGAATTTAAGGGAGCCTTAACTTACAATTTTAATCAGAACTTTGGAAAATTGTGTTAACTTTTTCCATAGTTCCCTATAATAATGTTGTACCTTCTGGAAATATATGAGGACCCAACGATCAATTATGATTCCCCCTCCCCCCTTTAAATTGTAAAGAAGGCTTTAATTTGTAGGTTTTCATTACTACATGTTTTAAAAACGATCTCGCAATTTTTTTTTTTTTACCTTAAGTGACTGCAAAAGTAAAATCCTAACAAATCATATACACATCTACCTCTTAAAATCTTATATTTCTATTATCAATGTTTTGAAGTTGGGGAATACTTTGGGGTTTAGCTTTAAATTCAAATGTCGGGGATAAAACTCATTCTATTTAGCTTTGTTTCCATAGGAATGATAATATTTCATCACTTATAAAATTAAATTAATATAGAGAAATCGTAAATGAGCAGAAGAACAAACATATCATTAAACAAAGTCATAAACACTTTTCAACTTTGTTGTAAAGTGTTAAAAAAATTAATAACTTTTTAATTAATAGGGGATTTCTGAACTATTTTAAAATGGCAATAATGATTTGAATAATCAAGCAAGAAAGTAATATAAGGTAAGATCAAAAAGTTTGGAGACTGTGCTGATATCTCCAACGTTGATTGGAGGAGAGAGGTACTATTTTACCCACAGAATACTTTATATTAGTCTGTGTATTTTACCGTGGCTTAGAGGCACATGTGACGCAAGATCTGAAAAGGAAGTTGCGTGTCAGTGAACTGTGTTCGTTCGCGTTCGTCAAAAATGGAAATGACGTTTGAAGAACAACGTGCGAATATCAAATTCTGCCAGCATTTGGGGAATTGCTGACATAAACATTGCACCTACTGCAGCAGATGCAATGGTTTCTTTCGACGATTTCCCCAAAGTTACAAAGCTTGCAGTCCGGTCAAGGATAAATTCCGATTCAGTGCAAATAACCCATCTGCTAGACAAAAGGTGCTTTTCTCAAGGTATTTAGCTGTGGACTTTTAGGACATAATAAATTACACGTTTCCTAACATTACGGCACAAAAATAATGTATGTTGCAATTATTTTCTTGTTAAATCGTACATTTCCTCTACTAATATAGAAGACACACCCATTGAACTTTCCCTATACATTATACTATGTAAAGATTCACGAAAATCCAGATCTTTAGAGTATTGCAGTTTAGCCCGGGGCTCCAAATCCGGGCGTCAACTGCTAAATGCTGCGGCCGAAATGTATCAGTCTAGCCTGCGGTAAAGAATGTGAAAAAATAATATAATATAATTGTGGTCCTTGGTGAGAAGTAATTGAGTTTTACATGCTGTTTTACTAACGAAAACTACTTATTCACAAAGATAAAACATTATTATGCCGCATTTCCCTAAAAATGTTGCATGTCGTGAATTGGCCGCCCTCAGCAAATCTACAATCCAGCCTCATTAGGAAGTTCTCGTCACCATCGAGATTGGCGCGCAACATTAAATCAACATTATACAATTGAATGAAGTCCCCCCGTATTTTTCATGTCATGGCTACGTAATAATTATATCATCCTGACTCGCGCAGAAACCGGAATACGGTTTTTCTTTTCGCATTTTTGCATATACAGCTCCGAAAAATACTCTACGGCGGAGATGGCTATCAGCAGGATTGTTTTATTGCGTGAAGAAAACAGGTGCCACTTACTAACGTCTTTATTACGAAATTAAGAAAAAAGAAATGGAAGCTATATAAGAAAAAAAGGCGAGAAAATGGTCCCTCTAACTGCTTTTATAATTACACTAGCAGATATACTCGGCGTTGCTCGTGATTTGAAACGTGAAAATTCTAAACACATTTATATTGCTCTCAAATATGTTCTTTTGAACTTCGGGTTTGTTGGTTCTCTTTCACTGACGAAAGGGGATCCAGTGTATCTTCAAAACAGCTGAATGCTGCATTGTTTTGTTAGTTGTGCTTTTTTACGTTGCTCAAGATTTTCTTATCCTTCGCGCAAAGTGTATTGTATTTATTGACATTTATATTGCTTTAAAAAAATAAAAAAAATCTTTTAAAACATTGAATTTAATTCCCCTGTAAAAAATAAAAAATGTAAGTGCAGACAAATTTGAAATATATAACATCCTGTTCTCGTTTGTAAACCAATGTGCAAAAGTATTTGGTATATATACAACAAAATGAAGACTAATATGTGGTAGCAAAAGTTATTCCCGAAGTATTTTTGACTCCGTTGCCACAATCATTTAAACGTATTTTGAAATATATGAATGTAAAAATTATTTTTCCAAAATATTACCAACATATTACTAGGCAGCATGATAAAATTTTCTTAAAATATTTTGGAAAATATTCATCTAAATAATGCTTTCAATAAAAGATTTAATTTTGCATTTTTCACTTTCCTGACGGTTTTGCTTTTTTTACTTTCAATACTTTCCCTATACAGGGTAATGTACAAGGAAAGTGTTGGAATCATATTGAAAATCGCAACTCGAGTTTTCGACTGATCTACACTTTTGAAGAGCCATAGAACACGAAAAAACTATTTTTAGCGTTACGTCTGTGTGTGTAATGCAGTATGTATCCACTCTTAACTGCAGAACTAATTGACCAAATTTCATAAAATTTGATAGGTAAGAAGTCACTTGCGGGTTGTTACCCTGGTGCTGGTTAAATTTTGGTACAATTCAGGAAAAAGAAACTTACCTTTTTTACGAGCCCTTATAAAACCTCTCTCATTTTATCATTTTAAAATAAAGTTTTCTTGTCTTTAAGGAGACGGTGGACGTTGAAATGATCAAACATTGACTAAAAAAAGTTTTTAATATATAACATTCTTTTACATATTTAACATTTGCTTACGGGTGGGACAGCGTCCATCCCAAACGAAGAACCTCCCAAAAAGACATATTTGACATACCTTATCCCAAACAGTTCGATCCCCCTTTGCAGGCATTGCACCTGTAGCAGGTGCAATGTTTCTGTCAGCGATTTCCATGGACGCCAATGCCTGCAAAAGGGGATCGAACTGTTTGGGATAGGGTATATCAAATATCTGTCTTTTCGAGAGATTCTTAGTTTGGGATGGACGCTGTTCCACCCGTAAGCAAAAGGTTGAATGCATTTTTTTCGAAACGGAATTTTCAAAGGTTTTACATTTTTAAAATGCTCCATCCGCCTTAAATTTTGTCTGAGATGCATAAAATTTGGCAAGAAGACACCTTTCATACTTTTTAATCAAACTGGGTATGCATTTTATAATTGGACTTTATTAAGGTAATTAAAAATGAATAAAAGAACCTAATTAAATGATGAAAATAAGTTTTAATGCAGAAAAATACTTTTAAAAAATTACCTTTCTAAGGGATTTAAAAATGAATACCCAAATTTGTTCATAATGTGTTTTTGAGTGATCATAATGTAAATGTAATCAAAAATATGTACAAATGGCACGCAAGGAACATTTTCAAATTTTCGTTAAAAAATACAAAATTACAACAAAATTGAAAAAAATTTAATATTATTTTATCTAGTAATGTTAAGAGGAATATTTATACAAATTTTCATGTTTTCTAAGTCAATAAATAAATAAAAAAAGATTTTAACTTCCACCGTCCCCTTAATGCTGCGAATTATAACATTTCTTCTGATTTCATTGCCAAAATGGAAATCATCGTCATGCCACGTTTCGGTGACATTTAACACTTTGGTGTCTAACGGCAATGTTGTGATACTAAAGTGATACAGAAATTTGTTTTTGCCGTTGTCATTCGAATAATCTAATCTTTTTAGGAATCAGTCATATTTTTATCATCAAAATCGCCTTCCCCCCTCCTCTTTTCTATAAAAGTGCACTGCGAATTCACAACTCATGTTCAGAATTATATTAATTTATCCAAATATATGCATTAAGACAAATAGTTTCATTTTCTTCTCCCCTCTATTATTTCGTTAACGTCGTCGTGTCTTGTCGCACAGTTAAGATTGTCAGTCTTGATGGCCGATAATTAGTGGTTTTCAACGAAGAGCTGCATATAATCAGTTTCACTATCGGTCAATTGCAAAACCGTTCTGCTTCCATTAAGGGATTCCTTTTCTCTGCTCTCCATTCATTTTATGCATAATGCATATGAAAGCATTTATGTAAACTCGCACTCACACCCAGGCGCTATTTCGAAACAATAGAGAAAGAGTTAACCAAATGTTATGGAAACCCCAAAACAAGCGGAATGTTAGTTGAGTCTCTTTTTAAACCTCTCTTCAATAAATATAATTCAAAAAAATCTGATGTAGGCAACACATGACTTTCCTTATATAATGTAATGAATTTACTACTTTTACAGTAAAAAGGTAGGTTTTTCTTATAGTAGGTACTAATATTCTTTCCAAGATATTGAATTTTTCACAATTAGTCGTCATTTTCATTGATTTAGCATCATTTTTATCCATTTGGCGAGATTTTCATTAATTTGGCAACATTTCGAAAAAGTCGCCAAGTTGGCGACATTCCGCCAAATTCATCGCCAAAATCTCGCCAAGCGTTATGCACTAAGAAAAAAGTTATTCTTACAGCAGATAAATGACTATTGGCGTTCAAATACAAAAGTATTATTCAAAGTGTATTTTTTCATGAATGGAACGAGCTAGATCCACGAGAATGATGTCACTCAATTTATCGCATGGTATTACATATGAAAAGTGAACATGTTTCTTAATAGGAATTTTTTTTTTTATGTGACTTTTTCATAATTTTTTTGAAAAATGTACAATATCTCGAGAACGGTTCATGTTAGCGTTCTAAAATTTATGCCAATCGTTTTCTAATGAAAAATTACATAGGAAATGTCTATTTGCGTAACTTTATTAGCGGTTTTGATTTTCTGACGATTTTTTCAAAATTTCATTCGAAAATTTAGGGGGGTTCTGAACATTCGATTACGTATAAAAACAATAGGCTTCCTGTGTTTACGGATTGTGATTTTTGTACCAAATTTGGTTCGAATCGGTCCATTCGTTCGTCAGTTATCGTCTCCACAGACTCACTGACACACACACACACACAGACTTCACTTCAAAAATGTTTGATTCGTGATCAGGGATGCTTGAAACGTGCTCTCCCGTCGAAAACTGGAATTCGAATTTTCGACCCCGTCACAATACTTTCCTTATACATTATGTATATAAGGAAAGTAATACGATAACGTCACCAGATCGTTGTTTGTGCCTCTATCTTTACAATTATGGAAGGCTTATAAAATAATGAAATAGAAACATAAACTTTTAATCAGAAGATAAATAATATTAAAAGAATGAGCATTTTGTTTCTTTCATTTGAGATTTTTATCGTCTGTCATATATTATTTATTACTTCACGTGTATTTTTTTTTTTTTTTTTTTTTTAGTTATAGTAAAATTTTTATAATTGTTTTTTACTGAGTGGCAATATAATGTTATTTGTTAACTATTATATTAGACTATTTACTAGTTAACAAATAATATTATATATATATATATATATGTTAATACATATTATTTTAATTTTAAATGTATAACGAATTTAAGCTATCTATTTACTTTGCACTATACTGCAACTATTGTTCCAGGAATACACATTGTTCTATTCAATATAATTGAATAAACGTTTTTGGGGTGATGCATAGCCGCATAAATGCAAAGTTAAAAATCGAATATAAGTGCATACGATACGAAACTAATTATGAAACACTTTGCCACTTCCATCAATGTCTGTCCAACCTCTAACCAGCTGACAGCTCGCCCCTCAAAAATTATTTCCCAAATAATACTTCGGAGCCATAAAGAACTGTTTTGAGTCTATAAATACCGAGATCAAATCCTGAATTGCAGAAGTTCACGCAGGGAAACATATTTAGTGCACAGTGCTTACGACGCTTATTTTTATGTATGTAAAAATAATCTTGAACACCAGCATATATATGATATTTATAGTAACTTGTTATCACTCTATTCAGAAACAGGCAGTAATTTTGGATTAATTTAGTATGAATGCCTGACTTGAAAGCGAGTTAATTTCTAAATCAACCTCCATTTTCAGCAATGTGTTTTCGTATCTTTTAACTCAAATGCCATTTACTTTCATTCGGTTTTATCTGATAGTTTTTCAGTGTTTTGATTATTGTCAAATTAGAAAATGTTGTCGGCGTTTCGCGGGAGTTAAAACAAAGTAGATTTATATAACATAAGAAAATAAATAAATTTTATTCGTATAAATAACAATGAAAATTGTCTGCAATCCTTGTACATCGGGCTTGATCCCAAAATTGATTTAGAAAGAAGGGGAATAACCAGGGCCGTAGCCAAGTAGGGGACTAAACCCCCACCCAAGAAGTATACCCAGCCCCCCCCCCCCCCCTCCCTGATAAAAATATTACATTTTTAGTAATGATATGAAATTTCATCAAACATGTCATCCAAATTTTGCATAAAAATTGCTTTATGAGATTTTTTAATAAATTACTTCGTTTTAAAGATTTTTTAGTTTAGCAATATTTGTTGTTGTTATCAATGTATTTACATATATATATATAATTTAAAAATATTTAATTTCTTTTTATAATTAAGATAATAGTGTTTAGGATGCTTTTGTATTATTACGGCATTCATTATTATAGAGTTAACATCAACTAATAAGTAGTTAAGAGTTAATATTAAGTGTTTACTTGTATTTACTATCTGAAATTTTCTTCAATTAACAGCTTTGCTACTAGTTAATGCTTATATTAAAATCAGTTTTAATTATTATATATTAATATTAAAGTAGCTAAATGGATTTTCCTAATCAGCTCTTAACTTACAAATATAAATATGTTATTGATTATTTATTAATAATTTACATGGATTGAAATATATAATAATAACTATTCTGGTTTAGGAATGCCAACGATTAACAGTGTTTTTAGTGAGCCCCTTTGAATTTCAATCCAGCCCTTCTTGAATTTTGTTTCTGGTTACGACCCTGAGGATAACATCGAAAATTTCTGTGGAAAGCCTTCAAAATTTGCGTGACTATTTCAAAGCCTACAACGTTAACTGCAAAAACCATTTAGAGGCAAAAGAGAAAGTGCTATGCAAATGTGTTGTAAATTCAAATGTTCAAAATAAAGTTACAGATTTTTTTTTTCAACATAAATAAAATAACACATTTCAACTTTATAATGATTTTTGTATTTCACAATATGCAGACAGATAAGATTATCTTATTGTCCATCTTATTGTTTATATCATACCGAAACGTTTTGTTGGTTACTGCAAATATCGGTTATAACGAATATTTTTTCCTGTCCCTTGCTACTTCGCTATATGCGGGTTCCACTGTATTCTTAATTGTATAATTTATGATTCTCAGGATCCCAGGATTCCGATGCCTCAACGCCACGTACTGTAGGTGTCTGTCGACTTCACTTCTACGCTTAAATGCCAGTTTGCCCTACATTTATTTTCTGGTCTTTTCTCCCCCAACCGTGCATAATCGGACAGTGGCAAAGGAATTGTGGTTTATTTTCAGTTTTCAGCAGACAGGCGGAGTCCCGTGCTGAATTACGAGACCCCGAAGTACACTGCGGCTTATTTCGATAATGGTCTCTCATTTGGTTCCCCCTCTAAACTTATTTTTTTATGTTATTTCTTCTTCACTGGCACTCTCCCCTGGCGTGCAGAGCATATTCCAAAGAGGCAGAGATTTTTTTTTTTTTATCATGTCCCCCTGACCCCCTCCCTTCCTCTTTTTCTCGTAATCATAAATCCCGATGCTAATGGTGTTTTGGGTCTGACAAAAAGGTGATAGAGACGCTTTTTAGTTGGAAATGAATCCTGGAAGGGCTCAGCTGCAAATTTAGTTTGCTTGGTATGCTACATAGCTGATATTTCATGCGCAATTTAGCTGTAAAATAAGTGCTTCTGCTTTCGAAAAATTGTTCCAATCATTCAAAAAAACTAAGTAGTCTAGAATGCTTGATTTTATCGAGATCTTGAGAAAAGGACGAGAAAGTAACCTTCATTTCTTCATGTACAGTCATCGCTTCAATTGGGAGTCATGATGGCCGCTGTTGCGCCAGCCTGTATTAGAGAGAGCAATATTATTCTATATTATTACCAGTGTTATCCATAGATATTTCCTACATTTTCAATCCATAGTAAATAACTTATGTATCAGCGGAGAATCGAACCTAACCGCCGAACTCCGACACTTTATTCATTGAGCTACTGAAACGTTTATTGTTCCTCCTTTAAAAAATCTGATGTGGGCAACATATGACTTTTCTTATAAAATGCAATGCATTTACTACTTGTACAGTACAAAAAATAGATTATTTTTATAGTAGATATTTATATTCTTTCCGAGATATTGAATTTTCGACAATGAGTCGTCATTTTCATTGATTTAGCGTCATTTTTATCCATTTGGAGAATTTTTCGCTAATTTAGCAACATTTAAAAACGGCGCCAAGTTGGCTATATTCCACCAAATTCGTCGCCAAAATCTCGCCAAGCGTTATAAACGGAGAAATAAGTTATTCTTACAGCAGATAAATGACTATTGGCGTTCAAATACAAAAGTATTAATCAAACTGTCTTTTTCCATGAATGGAACAAGCTAGATCCACGAGAATGATGTCACCAAATTTATCGCATGGTATTACATGTGAAAAGTGAATATGTTTCTCAATAGGAAATATTTTTTTATTATTTTATATGACTTTTTGATAATTGTTTTGAAAAATGTGAAAGCCCCAGGCCGTCCGGCTCGTCCAAAGGACTTAGAGCAACAAATTGGACGACCGGGAAGGTTTTGAAAAATGTGTAATATCTCGAGAACGGTTCATGTTAGCAATCTAAAATTTATGTCAATCGTTTTCTAATGAAGAATTACATAAGAAATGTCTATTTGTGTAACTTTATTAGCGGTTTTGATTTTTTGACGATTTTTTCAAAATTTCACTCGAGAATTTGGGGGGGAGGGGGTTCTGAACATTCGGTTGCGTATAGAAACAATAGGCTTCCAGTGTTTACGGATTGTAATTTTTGCACCAAATTTCGTTCGAATCGATCCATTCGTTCATCAGTTATCGTCTTCACAGACTCACTGACACACACACACATACTTTCACACGCACACATACTTTCACATGCACACACATACTTTCACACACACACACATACTTCCACACACACACAGACGACAGACATCACTTCAAAAACGTTCGATTCGTGATCAAGGATGCTTGAAACGTGCTCTCCCGTCGAAAACTCGAATTCGAATTTTCGACCCCGTCACAATACTTTCTTTATACATAATTGTATATTAGGAAAGTAATAAAATAAAATAAGAACTATATTGTAACACTCCCTATCAAGAATTTTAAAATACTCGTAAAATTTACCAACAATATTTTAAAATAAAATCAACAAGGGATCATTAAACAGGGATATATATATAAATGACTAAACCAGATAATTTTCTTAAAACATTTTCCTATTTTCCTCCATCTTCGATATATTCAAATGATCGAATGGTAAAATACATCTAAAAAATACTATAAATATAATAATCATGATAGGGGATTTCTTTTGCTAAATTGCCAGATATAAAAAAAAAAGTATACGTGATTGATCTATTTCTCTCATTAGAATTCTTACTAGACCTTCAGTCGGTATTATTATGTATTCAACGTGGCAGTATTAAAAAGAAAAAAAAATCCAGCATTCCATGCTGGAAAATGATGTTAGAATGTTTTTGTGTTTTCACATATTTTATTTTATTCTCATATAGCTTAACAATGTCTTCAGGCATATTTTATAATAATTCTACGTTAGATATCATTAGGGAGAGAGCTATCTAAACCACCATTTCATATTTCGCCCCGCAGCTGCATTCCGAGCGATAATACTTTATTTGTTGAAGTCTTGGAAAAAGAATTTGTGTGGCTGATAGGCTATCTTTAAACTTATCTCTATGATAATTTAAATCAACTTTTTTGTAAGTATAGAACGTGGTTACGTTTGTTTGTTTGGTCAAATTAGATGCATTGGAGTGTTTGTCATTATTTTCAAGTAATGATGTTTATATCGGCAACTATTAAGCTGGATACTAATCAGTGAATAAACTGAAGAATTCCGTTGATCGCCCCTATACTCGGGGCAATATAATGTGGAAGCTTTGACCGGCTATTTCTCAGTTTTGTCTTTATACTCCCATTATGGGTACATTGACTGGATGGGTTCCCACAACAACAGAATTCAAAACACGAATATAATTTTGATTATAGGAATCGCTTAATTTGAAAACGGCAAAATGTTAGTTTTTAACATTTTCCAACATAATTGAACAAGAAAGATCAATCATGCATAAAGCATTGATTATGAAACACTTTTCAACTTCAATGCAATTTTATTTAAACATCTCTAAAATTCGATACATTCCTCGGTAATATTTCAAAAATTATCACAATACCACATTAATTTATTATATTTGAAAACTTAAAACTTCATCGAAAAAAAATGAACTTCATTCAAATGACGGCATTGAAATATAAATTGCCTGGTTTAAACATCTCTAATATGCGATACATTTCTCGGTAATATTTTTAAATTATCATAATACTACAATTATTTATTATATTTGAAAACTTCATCGAAAACAAGTGAACTTTATTCAAATGACATCATCGAAATATAAATTGCCTGGCTCTTTATATAAAAGCAGAATTTCATTCATTAACATTTTTCCATTCATTTGATTCATCACAATACTACAATAATTTATTTTATTTAAAAACTTGAGACCATGGAGGTACAAGTACTTAAACTCTATGCTTAAAACTCCATCGAAAAAATCGTCCTTCTCTCTCTAAAATCAATGAATATTTCATTCATATCAGCTATATTACAGACTCCAGCTAAATAATTTTACATTAAAGAAATGCAGCAATTCTTATACAACTCATTCTACATATTTTGCTGTTTACATTTTCCATAAGTGAAAAGTAGGCTTCGTTGAAGAAATAATCAAATTTGGATGATCATTTAAACTCAAATATATTGTCATTGCGTTGTTTCAGTATGTAGATGCACAGAATTTAAGCAAAAATAAAGCGGTTTTAAGACGGATACAATACTCAATATGAATTAAAAAGAACTTTAAAAATCACGATTTCGACACAAGATGGGTGCTATATTTTATGTTGAAGTAAGTCACGTGATCTCTTCATATAATGGTCACGTGGTCGCTTCATATAAAAGGTGTAATTATTATTTTAATTTTTATTTAAAGAACTACTGAATATATTTTGCTGAAATTTTGCTTTGGCCATTCTGTCTGTCTGTTTGTCAGTCCGTTCGCACGATAGCTGCCGTAAAAATGACTTTATCAAAATGAAATTTTAGTATGTTGACGAGACGGTCTGTGGGACATATGGGAATGTAAATGAATAATGTCACCCAATTAGTTTCAGATTTAACCCGGGTTGAAGAAATGAAATGCATTGAACCCCATGGGACCTAATTTTTCAAACATGTTTTAAGCGAAGTTAAAATTCACAAATTGCTTCGAAAATTTTGGGAAATACTCAAATTATCACGTAAAATATAAAAAAAAAAAATTTTTCAGTAAAATTTGTTAGGTTGTCTTTTTTTATTAAAAATTGTTTAATACAGGGAGAAAAACAAATTCAATTAAATTCAGACTCTTGCTATATTCTCCAGAAAGAAAACAGAGGTATATTTTATAATAAATTTCTTTCCAAGAATTTACCTATCTTATTAATGTATTAAATAAAAGCTAATATATATTAAAACACGTTTTAAATGTAGATTAGAAAAGAAATTTAATAACATTTAAAGTTTAAATACATTTTTGCAGACATTTGACAAATAGGAATACCAGTTAAATGCATGCCAACACTCCTCTCCTTGTTAAAAATCACACTTAAACATTTTTAATTATTTGTGCAAGAATTTCATTCAGAAATTGTAGAAAATTAAAATATCTAAATTTCTCGTTTTATTAAAAGCTTGCTGGGTTTGGGGATAACAAATTTATTTTTGATTGCAGCAGAAATGCAGAACCAATTTATGTAATATTTTAACATTTTTACAAAATAGTGCTCATTTGCGCCAAATGAGCACTATTTTGTAAAATATGGTTCATATTTGAAAACAAAAACAGGCACTGTAAACCATCCAAATTGACCGCAAGAGAATCGCCGACCTGTTACGGTTATCAGCGTTCCCATCCTTCCAGGATATTGGATATGCCTATAGCTATGAGAAATAGAACGAATTACCATTAGAGTTTAGTCGAATTACCATTAGAAGGAGAATTCGAAAATTCGGCCTGCTAGGTTCTGCCCGGAGATCAATATTATTAGTGTACAAAGATTCAGTCTTCTAGGTCGCCAGGATGCTTCTGCAGGGCCTGGAAAAACAAATACGTGTTCGATATTTATTATATAGATTCTCCGCATCTGGAGGGAGAAGTCGATAATTCGGTCCTCTTAGTTCTGTCCTATGGTTGATAATATAAGTGTGTAAAGATTTAGTCGAAGTCACCGGGTTGCTTTTTTGCGGGATAGGTGAGTCTGGAAAGACAAAAACATGTTAAAGAATTGTTATAGATATACAGACATCCTTTCCACGTAACATATCAATTGGCAAAAAAATATTCTATATTTGTGACATTTAAAAAACGTATTTTTAACACTTTCCAACATTGTTGAAAAGCGTTTATGACTTTGGTCATTCTGTCTTACTGTCCTTTCGCCCGATAATGATTTTATCAAAATGAAATTTTAGTATGTAGTTGAGACAGTCTGTGGGACATATGGGAATGAAAATGGATAATATCACCCAATTAGTTTCGGGTTTAAAAAATGAAATGCATTGAACCCTATGGGACCTAATTTTTCTAACATATTTTAAGCCAGGTTAAAATTCACAATTTGCTTCGAAAATTTTAAGAAATATTTAAATTATCAAATAAAATGTGTAAAAATGTTGTCAGCAAAATATGTTGGGTAGATTTTTAAATAAAATTTGAAATAATAATTATACTCATGATATATGAAGAGATCACGTGACTCATTGCAAAATAAAATATAGCGTCCATTTTTTTCCCGCTGCGTAAAGATCGTTTAAATTTACATTTAGTGTCACATCCGTCATAAAACCACTTTATTTATGCGTATTATCTGTGTATCTAAACTTTGTGCCAACGCAATTACAATATTAAAATTCTTATATACATAATATATATAATAAGGAAAGTAATGTGACGGGGGCTAAAATTCGAATTCGAGTTTATGCTGCCAAATTGACGAAAATGTCACCCAATTGATAAAAATTCGCCAAATTGATTACACCGACGATAAATCAATGAAATGACGACTAATTGATGAAAGTTCAATATTTTGGAAAGAACATAAAAGTAGGCTGTAGGCGCCAAACTAAATCATGGTTACTAAGTACGTTAGTACCAAGGTCTATTGAAAGGTACTCTTACTTCCATTTACCTTGCGTTAGTACCATCTCTTTGATGTCCAGTTAAAAATCCCCCATTCTAGGTTAACCCAGATTAGTTTGTCAACAGTGTTAACTCCACTAATTTCGTAACAAAATTCCAAGAAGATAGTCCCTTCGGGGTTGCTCATAGATCTTACAAGTATATAATTCCTATAGGGTCCCTGGCTGGGAGATATTTTCACAAAAGTAAATGTCTCTCTATCGCCATCCTGTTCGCCATCCAGAAGAGATTATCTAGTTAGTCTCTGCTTGATGTATTTGTCGTGTCGTTTTGTTCAGTTGTCGACTGAGACCTGAGACATAGCCGGTGCCTTTTGAAACATTCATGCTAAATACGGCTTTGGGGTAAGGTTGTAGCCAAGGGCCAATATTTTCATTTCTTATGGCTACTTCGAAGGAATCAGTCCAAATGAGTTTTCTTTCTTCCCACATTTTCAAGTTCCCCCATATCTTTCTTCTCAGGATCTGAGTTGCCGCATCTGCAAGGCCATTCAGCAAACGTTTTACTTGACATATTAAAAAAATTAGCATCTCTTTTTAGTTCAGTAAGTAAAAACGTAAATTGAAAACTTTTTTTTTGGGGGGGGGGGGGGGGCGTCCCCCGAACCCAAAAAGTTGGGGGAACGTGCCCCCCGGTTTCTACGCACGTGATCGTGGAACTTATACATTATCGTTTGGTTGTAACAGGGGTAAATTCATTGCATTATATAAGGAAAGTTATGTGCTGCCCACATCAGATTATTTTTTATTTTAAATGATGAAATATTCATTGATTTTATATAGAGAGGCAGACTATTTACATTTTGATGACGTTATTTGAATAAAATTCATTTAGTGGAGTTAGAAAGAAGGAGATAAAACTTCCATGGAAGAAAAGTTTAAAAATACTATAATGCTTTGAGAATTATATCTAGATGTCGCTGGTGTTAGTAAAGTAGCTGCTATTGCTAATTGGCACAAAAAAAGGCGTAGTATTTAGTATATGTATTTTTGATTATTTTTAAATTAAGGGTTTCCTAATTATGAGTATAATTAACCAGTATTTTTTCATTGTTGTAGGATAGACTATAGAATCTATGGAGATAAAAATACATTGAAAGGTAAAATAATTTTGACGTAGGAATATTCTTTATTGTTTCAGTTCTAACTTGCATTAAGCTAATAATTTATTTTTACAAAATTGACAGTTTAAATAAATATTTTAGTCTTTTCGCCATAGAAATTCATGCAATGCAGGACTACTTAACTTATGCCAGCGCCACCTGAATTATTGTCTCACACACGGTATTGGCGTTTTCTTAATGTGAAATTTTAACTCCTTACTTTTACCTTCATGGTTACTAGCATTGTCTTTTTCGATGAAGTTTTTAAAGTTTTCAAATATAATGAATTACTGTAATACTGTGATAATTTTAAAAGTATCACAGCGCTGAATGTATCACAATTTAGAGATGCTTAAATAAAATTACATTTCAGTTGGAAAGCGCTTTATGCATGATTGATCTTTCTTGTTAATTATTAATAGCGTTTAATAAATAAATTTAGCAGTGAGGGGAGGGGTATATTTTTGATGTGAATAACATCTATGCTTGAGGTTTCTGTGGTGGAAAATGTAAACACTTTAGATTTTAGATAAAAGTAAAACAATTAGATAAAAATATAAATAATTTTTCTAGTTTTATCGGAAATAAGGTTGAATTTATAAACATTTAAAAAAAATCTCAATATTTTAATATTAATTTTTTTTCCTTGAAAAAATTTAAATTTCTTGTTTTTATTCGAAATATCTTCAAAACTATAAAAGATAGATATAAATAATAGTAAACGACAAATATATGCATTAGGAAATTTAGTTTCTACATCTATATTTATTTTTTTAAGAAGTTCTTATAGTTTTCGAGTCATCATCTTATCAATTTGAAAAAATTTTTCCATGTTTCAAGTTTGTAATATTTATATCTCAAAAACTAAAAATGCTAACTATGAACAATAAGCAAGAATTTGTGGCTCTATGCGAAAGTACTACAAGTATAATTAATTGAATTTTGAATAGAGTGGTATTTTTTTTTTTTTTAACTTTTAAAAGTATCTGTCCGAGCATGTTTTCTTTTTCTCTATTTTTACTCAAAATGTCTTTGAAACTATAAAATATAGACATAAATAATAAGCGGCAAAACTATGTATTGGGCAATCTAGTTTCTAAATCTTTATTTTGAAAAAAAGCTCTTATAGTTTTCAAGAAATTGTCTTGTCACGTTGAAGAAGATTGAAAATGTTTTGTTTTACAAGATTCTAATGCTTCTATCTCAAAACTAAAAGTATTAGCTATGAACAATAAGCAAGGCTTTGTAGTTCTCTGGGCGCCCTACAAATGTAAAAAATCTGATGTGGGCAGCACATGACTTTCCTTATATAACGCAATGAATTTACTACTTTTACAGTAAAAACAAAATAGGTTATTATTATAGTAGATATACTTATATTCTTTCCAAGATATTGAATTTTCGTCAATTAGTCGTCATTTTCATTGATTTAGCGTCATTTTTATCCATTTGGCGAGATTTTCGTTAATTTGGCAATATTTTAAAAAGTCGCCAGTTGGCGACATTCCGTCAAATTCGTAGCCAAAATCTCGCCAAGCGTTATGGACGGAGAAATAAGTTATTCTTATAGCAGATAAATGACGGCGTTCAAATACAAAAGAATTACTCAAAGTATCTTTTCTCATGAATGAAACGAGCTAGATCCACGAGAATGATGTCACCCAATTTATCGCATGATATTACATATGAAAAGTGAATACGTTTCTCAACTGTTAATATATTTTTTTTAATTTATGGGATTTTTTGATAAATTTATTTGGAAAATGTGCAATATTTCGAGAACGATCTATGCTAGCGTTCTAAAGTTTATGTCAATCGTTTCCTAAGGAAAAATTACATAAGAAATGTCTATTTGCGTAACTTTATTAAAGGTTTTGATTTTTTGATGATTTTTTCAAAATTTCACACGAAAATTTAAGGGGTTCTGAACATTCGATTGTGTTTAAAAACAATAGGCTTCCAGTATTCACAGATTGTAATTTTCGTATTTCGAATTGCTCCATTCGTTCGTGAGATATCGTCTCCACAGACTCACTGATACACACAGACATACCTCAAAAATGTTCGATACGTGATCAGGGATGCTGGAAACGTGCTCGCTCGTCGAAAACTCGAATTCGAATTTTCGACCCCGTCACAATACATTCCTTATACATTATACTATGTATATAAGGAAAGTAATAATAGGATTTTGGATCGAGCTCTTAGTTTTTAACACTTTACTACAAAGTTGAAAAGTGTTTATGACTTTGTTCATTCTGTCTGTCTGTCTGTCTGTCCGTTAGCACGATAACTGCCGTAAAAATGACTTAATGAAAATGAAATTTTAGTATGTTGTTCAGACGGTCTGTGGGACTTATGGAAATATAAATGAATAATATTACCAATTTGTTTTGGATTGAACCCTGGTTGAAAAAACGAAATACATTGAACCCTATGGGACCTAATTTTTCAAACATTTTTTGAGCGGATTTAAAATTCATAAATTGCTTCGAAAATTTTAGGTAATATTCAAATTATCCCATAAAATATATAAAAAAAAAATTCAGCAAAATATATTCAGTAATTTTTTGAATAAAAATTAAAATAATAATTACACCTCTTATATGAAGCGATCACGTGACCCACTTCAAAATTAAATATGGCATCCATCTTGTCTCAAAATCGTGATTTTTAAAATTCCTTTTAATTCATATTGAGTGTTGTATCCGTCCTAAAACCGCTTTATTTTTGCTTAAATTCTGTGCATCTACATACTGAAACAACGCAATTACAATATATTTGAGTTTAAATGATCATCCAAATTTGATCATTTCTACAACGAAGCCTATTTTTCACTTATGTAAAATGTAAACTGCAAAATATGTAGAATGTGTTGTATAAGATTTGCTGCACTTCTTTAACGCAAAATTATTTAGCTCATGGAGTCTGCAAAGCTGATATGAATGAAATATTCTTTGATTTTACAGAGAGAAGGACAATCCTTTTCGATGAAGTTTTAAGCATAGAGTTTAATTACTTGTAACTCCATGGTCTTAAGTTTTTAAATAAAATAAATTATTATAGTATTGTGATGAATGAAATGAATGAGAAAATGTTTATGAATGAAATGCTGCTTTTATAGAGAGAGCCAGGCATGTTATATTTCGATGGCGTCATTTGAATAAATTTCAGTTGTTGTTGATGAAGTTTTCAAATATAATAAATAATTGTAGTATTATGATAATGTTTAAAACATTACCGAGGAGCCAGACGATTTATATTTAATTGACGTCATTTAAATGAAGTTCATTTTTTTTCGATGAACTTTTAAGTTTTCAAATATAATAAATTAATGTGATATTGTGATAATTTAAAAAATATTACCGAGGAATGTATCACATTTTAGAGATGTTTAAATGAAATTGCATTGTAGTTGGAAAGTGTTTCATAATCAATGGTTTATGCATGATTGATCTTTCTTGTTGAAGTATAGTATAATTTCGATATTTTAGTATTTTAACCTGAGTTTTCCAATGGGTGGGAAAGCTATAATACTTTAAATGTCACGATTGTTGAAATCTGTTTGCTTACTCTTTGGTGAAATATGGGTGCACAAGCACGAGATATTTTATTTCCTTTAAAATATAAGGAAATTAAATTATCTTGGGGATTCTAAAAGTGTTGTACTTATTTAAAAGTGGCGTACGGAAAGGTAGAAAATTAATTTTAATTGCACATGGAATTGAACCAAATTAATCAGATTCAATTCAAAACAATGTTATATATAAATATTATCTAAAATGATATTATGCAAAATTGTCGGAGAGAAATGAAGGTGTAGGCAGATGAAAGTTTCGGCAATGTTGCATAATATCAATTTTAGATAAGGATAAAATGTGTATAACAGTGTTTCGAATTGAATCTTCCTACACCCTCAATTCCATTCAGCATTTTTACATAATATATCAATTATATATCAATAATCAATTATATCAATTATATATATCAATTATAATCATAATATATCAATTTTTGTGTATTAATGTTTTGAATTGAATCTGCCTATACTCTCAATTTCCTATGTGGTTAAAATTTATTTTCCACTTTCCCGTGCACCACTTTTGTGCAGGGGAGGACATTGAAAAAGTTATTTTTTCTCATAATTTATTGCGTCCGTTTTGTATAACAATCGGTATCAGAAGAGAAAAACGCCCAAAAATGTATTTTTGCCTTGAGGTCCCGCAGGTCTGTCCTTAGAAATTGCGTCCCCCTCCTCTCCTTATTTCATTTTTTGTGACTTTTCACGTCTTCTCCAGCCCCCAAAAGAAAATAATGGCTGTCCGGACCCTCTCTGCATCTCGGGTCTCTCCAATCTAGTGGTGTACATCCCCCCCCCCCCTCCGTCAAGGATTAGCGTACAGCTCGCGCAATTTCAATCTAACCACTTTTATCAAGGAACGCCATTTATACAATATTAAATTAAATATCGGCCGAAATTTTCGTCAAAATAGGTTGATTTTTAGACGAATTTATCACCCGTTTCAGTATTGGGGCACGTACAGCGCAATTAAAATCTCCCACTTTAGGACTGCGCCTCTGAGAAGTTGTCACTCTGTGTAAAGTTAGTTCCCTGACTCGGCGAAGCAAAATGATTTCTGGTGGAAGAAAGGCAGACAAAGGTTGGCCCAGAAGAATATCTAACCCTGCAGATTCTGTTGTCAACATGTTTCCGTCTTTTGTCCAGGATGACACATTTCTCCAGAGTTCCAGGAAAGTGGTTCTACCTTGGTGACAACTCAGTAAGAAAAAAAAGAATCCAGGCTTTTGAAAATCATGTCTGCCCCTTTGAGTACTTATACGCATCATGTAATAAAATGTATAGACTAACCATTTGCAAATGTGAACTGACACGAAAGGAAATTGGTAAAAAGTCCCTAGTGACGTGTTGGTATTGCATATATACCAAGTCGAAAATTCCACGATGAAGAGTAAAAAATCCAACACATTTAACATTTCATTCTTTTTTCCTATCCTACCAATTATAACTTCCATCAGTTAGCTATTTATTACAGTTATTCCTTAGCTATTTACTCAAATACAAAATTTTGACTATCTGTAATATAATATTGAGTTGATTTTGGGAGAGATGATTTTTTTGATTTTGGTTTATTGAGTATGGGTTATTTGGTTTATTGTTATTTTTTTTGAGTTGATCTGCCCCGGGGCAGAGCAAAATCAACTCAATATTGAATTATAGATAGTCTAAATTTTGCATTTGAGTAAATAGCTAAGGAATAGCTGTAATAAATAGCTAACTGATGGAAATTATAATTGATATAATAAGAGAAAAGAATGAAATGATAAATGTATTGGATTTTTTGAAAAAATTTGAGTGGTGTTTAACCAGAGACGATCTTGGGATTGGGAAAAGAGAAAGGTTGACAATCAAATTGGGAGAGAGGTGTACGGGCCTAGATATCGTTTAAATAATGTTTAATCTAATAGAGAAGCTATGTAATTGTTCAGCTAATAGCAGTTTATTACTACGACACTGTGTATGACAAAAGTTGAAATTTCTGTTTTATTAAGGGGGTGGCCGTTCCTATCCTTTCTTTAGTTTCATTTATGACTGGATTCGATCCAAAAAGACAAGAAAGGATATCTCCCCCGCTCCCCCCTTTAAACATTTTTAAAAATCAAATCAATAGGGTTCCAGTATTCACTAACTGTAATAATCTTACCAAATTTTATTCCAAACGCTTCATTTGTTCGTGAGATATCGTGTCTACAGACTCACGCGCACACATACACGCATCACCTTAAAAACTTTCAATTAGAGTTCACAGATGCTTACATGTAGATACATCGAAAACTCGAATTCGAATTTTCGACCTCAAGCAATAATACACACTATATAACGTAGGGGAAGTAATGCATTGTACTTAATATGTAGGGCAAGTAAAAATGATTTTACCAATTTAAAAAAGGTTTTTGTTTAGCAATATTGTTTCATTCAACTGTTATCGGAATCTGATTTGATTTAATTATGCTATTTTTAAATGAACATAGAAGTACTAGGGGTCCATAAAAAAAAAACAGACATTTTTACCAACTTTGATATTTGTCAAAGTAAATTTTCGTAACTACTAACTGTAATATACTTAATATTTAATTGTAACTGGTATCAATTGATAAACTGGTGTACAATATAGCGGCACTTAAAATGAAGTGTGTACAGTAACTCTTCGCTTCTGTTATGAATTTTCTCTTCACCCGTAAACCAAAATACCTTTCCTCTCTCTTCCTTTCATTTTCTTATTTTTTTCCTTCCTTACCAGGTGAAAAAAGCGGAGGGTCGCTCACTCCCCAAAACTTTTTTCATCTTTTCCACTCACTTGTTCAGCAGTGGACGGACGTTCCTGTCCCCGACCTTGTCTCTGAAACCGGTCCCCACTTTCGGCGCTTTATCGTCAAAGTGAAAGTTACTAGGAGCGATAAGTTGCCAAATGTAGGAGCAAAATCAGCAGAAGAGGGAAAAAGATATCAACTGGTGAAATAACTAGCCGAGGATGAGGAGGGAAAAATGATCTACTTATCCGATTTCTTGTACAATGGTTTGTGTAATATTTTGTAAGATATCGGCGCAAGGGCGGATACAGGTTTAGGAAGATGGGAATGAAGTTATTAAATTTATAGTAAGCACAGGGTCCTGCACTATTACAGGAAACTGTTACAAGGAGACATTGATCAAGCAAATTGTATTATTTTGCTTGCAGAAACACAAACTTTTAATACTACTGTATTAAGAATTCTGCCCTCCCACCCGGCCAATAATATTTTGGTGTCCTCTTTGATTACGGTATGAATAATTTAACAATTTAAATCAACGGATTTATAGGCTGCGCTTTAAGAAAAAATAAAAAAAAATATAATTGTTGTAAAAATAAAAGAAGCATTTAAAAAATATATAGTCTCTAGGATTTAGTTTTAAATTAAAATTTAGTCTTAATCTCTCCTCGACTTTCTTATACATTCCTATACTGTTTAAATCTACTTCTACCATTTTTTTAATTAGCTTTTCTAAATTATTCTTTCAAAATATTTTGTAAAAAAAAAAAAACTATACATTGACAACAGGTTTGTCATGTAAATAAATTGAAATCATTTGGCTAATATATGCTATTTTAATACCCTTTATTATCCACAGCGAAATTCAAACTATAATTATCCAGTATCAACCATGTACTACACCGTTATGGATCCAGGAATTTTCCTGTTTATTCATAGGAAATAATGCCATGAACGCGAATAATTTGAGTTCTAATCATTAAAATTATATAAAATACAATAATAAAGTTTCATAGCGTAAGCATGCATTCTTTGTATAAGTACTTCTCCTTCAAAATTTAGAATTAGAAAATTTTCAGTAAAGCAATATTTCCTCTATACCAGTGATTCCCAACCTTTTTTTGATTGAAAAAACTCCTTAAATGTTTCGTAACATCTTGAATCCTTACCTGACTAATACATATTAAGTTCTACAGGGGGAGGGGGGGGGGGAGGATTATAAAAAAGCGTACGAAATTTGGTGTTAATAAGATATAATTAACTCAATATTTGAAATAAAATATTGCAAGAGTATTTATTGCTCTCTTACTTGCTTTAATTAATTAATGCTAATGAAGACCATTTTCCCTTTATATCTGACTTACTGGTAGAAATACTAGGTATATAGTTTCAATTGTTTTGTGTTCATGTGATTGTCACTTTAAACATCTGAATAATTAAAAAAAAAAAATACTTAATTTCAAAAGATAGAAAATTGTACTTTTTTTTTAAAGCTCTTACTAATTCTCGTAGAACCCTCGTTGGGAACATATAATATTATGCAAAAAAATTAACGTTTTTTTTCTTTCTTTTATTTTTGTGTTTTTTTTCTGTTGTTGGTTTATTTGCTTAAAAAGTGATTGTTAAAAAAAGTGATTGATCAAAAAATCTAATGTGGGCAGCACATGACTTCCCCTACAGACACACATTCATTTTCTCTTTCTTTCTTTCACAATTCTTTAAATTGAGTTTAATTGCACTAAATAGCATGGATAACCACTTTAAATTGCACTGAATTCGCAGTTCCAATTCGATTTTCGTTTCTGGACGTATTTTCAAAGACGTGGTAAAAATGGTCTTATTATTTTCGTCATCAAATGTTACGTATAAACAAGCATTTAATTGATTACATTTGAGAAAACTTAGTCTTTGAGCCATTTTGCAAATAAAGATAGGTTCTTTTTTTCCGAATCGTACCCAAATCCAACCAACACCAGGGTATTCCACAAGTAACTTATCTCTCCTTCCGAGAGGTTGGTGATAGGGGAAGGAGGGTACTGTCCCTGTGAATGCCTCCCCCACTGGGTTCCGGACTAAATTGTGTGGCACTTCCAGGCCGTCCAAACAGTTACCTTACACCTTTCTGGTAGGTCGGACGGTCTGGGTCTCAACAACAACAACAACAACAAGTAACTTATCTACCATATTTTGTGAAATTATGGTCAATTAGTTTTTAACTAGAGTGGATATATACATTGCACAGATAGATACACAGATAGACAAACACACACATAGACTTCACGCTAAAAATAGTTTTCTTCGGATATCAAAGTGCTCGAAACGTGTAGATCCGTCGAAAACTCGAGTTGCGATTTTCGACACTATTCCAATACTTTCTCTATACATTACCATGTATTGTATTGAAACTAAAAAGTGATTGCTAAAAAGAGACTATTAGATGAGGGCACCGCAGCTAGTAAGTGTATGAAAAGTATAAATGCATAAAATGTATAAATGTATGAAAAGTTTAATGAAAACTCAAAACTCCAGATATTTTAGTCTTTATTTTTTCCTCCAAGATTCATAATCTCGTAATAATCTTCAAAACTTGCACCACTCTGACTCGTGATTTTTATAAGTGAAAGTTCGATGTTCCGCCACTGGATGGATGTAGATAAATCGGAATCTGCTATTTTAAAAAAGCGACTAGAACTACTAAACGATTTAAACCTGGATTCTTAAATGGTCTAGTCCAGATCCACACATTATCTGAAGTTTTGAGATTATAAATTGCTTCCTTCTCTGTCAAGATTGTAAACACAGTAGATAATAGGATGCCCTGGCTAAACCAGAAGCATAACGTTCTGGATAAGATCTTGTATAACATCTGCATTTGCTTATCTGGTTTCAATCAGTTTCTCCCTGCATGCACCTGTCCTTCCCACAATAAATATTCTCTGGACATTTCTCCCAAAATCGGCATTTCCACCCAACGCAGAAGGAGCTGCAAACTGTGTTCCTGATAAACTAAATTTGTTATAAATAAATACTTTTACAAATTAAATATAATATAAATAATATAAATAAATTATAAATATAATATACAATTATAATATAAATAAATATTTTTACAAATTAAATATAATATAAATAAATTATAAATGTAATATACAATTATAATATAAATAAATATTTTTACAAATTAAATATTTTTATAAATAAATATTTTAAATAAATGTTTGTTATAAATAAATATTTTTACTTGTACAGAGAAAGAAAGTATTGTTTTCTGAAATTTTTTCGAATGCGAGATTTAGTGGCTGAGTACGTCTTAAGATTTTCTGAAAACATTTCGAACATTTTTAGAAAGTTGGTTGTGTGTATGTGTGAGGTCTGGACATAATAATTCTGGAATAAATGTACATACCACCATCAAATCTTAATAAATAATAATGATTTAATTAGAGAACAACTGGGTAAGCCCATATTATAGTGTTCAACATATAAAGCGAAACATACAAAAAGGCAATATTAAAATCGAACAAAAACTAATAAAAATCTGATGTGGGCAACACATGACTTTCCTTATATAATGCTAGTTTTGCAGTGCTAGTGCTTTCCTTATATATTTGCTAGTTTTGCAGTCAAAAAATAATGTATAAGATCCACTGCGCTGTGTTTTTATAGTTGAATTGTACATTTGGCGATTTTCCGGATGACAACATGTAAAACTATTTCAAAATACTCAATTACCTTATACTTCGCGCAACTCTAAATAAACAATTATCAATATTGATAGCATCCTCAATAAGCGATATAATCCATATATTAAAATACCTTAATAATTACGTCATCAAATAGGCGTCATTTTCATTAATTTAATGTTATTTTTGCAATTTTGACGATATTTTTGTCAATCTAGAAGCGAACTATCGCCAAGTTGGAAATACTTTGCTAAATTATTCGCTGAGTTTGCCAAATGCATCACCAAGTGTTACAGACAAGCGGAGAGAAAGGTATTTCTTATATCTAGAAGGTATACCCGTCATATAACGGAAATCAGAATTTGGGAGACATTACTTCCCATTTGGCGTCATTTTTTTATCAATTTGTCGACATTTTAGCAACATAGTAACATTTTAGCAAACATTTTTAGTAACATTTTAGCAACATAGTCGCCAAGTTGACGACATTCCGCTAAATTTCTCGCCAAACGTTACGGACGGACGGAGAAATGTGTTATTCTCATAGTCTACGCTTATGGTCTTTCCAAGATATTGAACTTTCATTATCTAGTCGTCATTTTCATTGATATAGCGTCATTTTCATTAATTTGACGACATTTTCGTTAATTTAGTAACATTTAAAAAAGTCGACAAGTTGGCGACATTCTGCCAAAATCTCGTCAAGCGTTATGGGCGGAGATATAAGTTATTCTTGTAGCAGATAAATGACCATTAGCGTGCAAATACAAAAGTATTACCTAAAGTATCTTTTCACATGAATGGAACTAGCTAGATGCATGAGAATTATGTCATCAAATTTATCGCATGATATTACTTATGTAAAGTGCACAAATTTCACAATAGTGAATATTTTTCTTATTTTATTTTACATGATTTTTTGATAATTGTTTTAAAAAATGTGCAATATCTCGCGAATGATTGATGCTAGCGTTCTAAAATTTATCTCAATCGTTTTCTAATGAAAAATTACAAAAGAAATTACTATTTGTGTAACTTTATTAAATGTTTTAATTTTCTGATGATTTTTTCAAAATTTCACTTGAAAATTTAGGGGGGTTCTGAACATTCGATTGCGAATAAAAACAATAGGCTTCCAGTATTCATAGATTGTAATTTTTGTACTAAATTTCGTTCGAAACGGTCCATTTGTTCGTCAGTTATCATATCCACAGACTCACACTGACATACACACACATACTTTCACATACACACACACTTTCACAGACACACACACACAGCCATAATCTCAAAAACGTCTGATTCGTGTTCAGGAATGCTTGAAATGTGCTCTCCCGTCAAAAACTCGAATTCGAATTTTCGACCCCGTCACAATACTTTCCTTATACATTATATGTATATAAGGAAAGTAATAAATAATCATTTCAAACGTGGCACACCATTACCACCTGAATGCATCAAGTATTCTAAACATCTCTTTTTAAAAACATTAATTTACTTAAGATGAATATGTAAATCATTACCAATTTTAGAAAAATTATTAAAATTTTCTATTAAAAATTTGCAATACAATTATGCTCAAAAGGATTCATTACGCAAGTTGTAAGAACTAGTTGAATTGCAGAACAGCGGAATCGATCAAATGAATCGATAATAAGAGTAAAATCGATTATGTAAACTTGGGAAATGGAATCTATTTCTAAAGATTTCGTTAGAAATATGAGCAGCTCCAACACCTGTGTATCTATAGCAATGTTTTCAAAGTGGTTTTCGCAAAGTGATACTTTTGTTGTTGTTGAAACCCAGACCGTCCGACCTACCAGAAAGGTGTAAGGTAACTGTTTGGACGGTCGGGAAGTGCCACCCAATTTAGACCGGAACCCAGTGGGGGAGGCATCCACAGGGACCGTACCCTCCTTCCCCTACCACCAACCTCTCGGAAGGACTTTCGGACCCACATGTTTAACGTGATCGTACTCCGCGTGAACACGGCGGCAGTTTTGGCAGTGGCTGGAATCGAACCCGGGCCTACCGAGTGCAACTCCAGCGCGCTAACCAATGGGCTACCGCGCCCTTAGTGATACTTTTGTGTAAATTTTCCTAAAAATTGAAAAAAAGAACGCGTAAAATTTGAATGCATAATTTGAACTACAATAGATTTTTTCTTATTTTGAAAATCCGCCATCAAATTCAATTTTAGAAGAGTTCAATGAACCAGAAAGTTTAAAAAGCACTGATCTATAGTATCAAAAACTAAGAAATTTGTTTAGTTCGAGTTTTAATTTATGACCCAAGACATCGTACGTAAATTAAGATTTCATACAATAGAACGTTTTTCAAGGACAGATTTGACATGCGCATTATATATAATTTTGATGGTACAGTAATATTTATTTTCAACTACTTCTAACCAGAAATGGATGGACTGAATTGCTTAGGAGTTATCGCACGAGCCGTTGTTCTCAAGATATTATAAATTTTTATTCACACAGAGTGGGATATCTCTTGAAACAATCAAACGAATTCCTTCACATTTAATATGTTTAATTGAATAAAAAGAAACCCGATAAGATTACTGATTTCCAGCGAGATTAAATCATAAAAAAAGATCTAATTTTTGTTGTTCTTGAATATTGAAATTTGTTCATTTGTTGCGAAATTTATGTATTAGGCACATCAGATTTTGCATATCTCGTTGCAATGAAAATACTTTGTCCAGAAGTTTTTCTTTCTCATACTGCCGTATAGAGAATGCATTCTTTTCCCGAAAATTTTCAAATTGGAAATTCTGATAGAAAAAGTGACATTTCCAGACGTCTTGACTGCATATCATATCATAGGAGCACATATAGGAGCCAGGAGCTTACATCGCATTTTTTTTGTGAACGATCGCGATCGTTCTTAAAAAAATGGCTAAATGTCACTATACAGAACTATTTTAGTAATCCGACACTATTAAAAACCAAAACTAGTATTGGATTATTGGAAATTAGGGTAAATAAAGTAATGTTGTCATATTATTATGTATGTAATTGTATAATTACTATAATGTGTGTGACATGTACAAAACAAATCTTGAGGCACGTATTATAATCTTACGCATATTGTATACGTTCGTAAGCTACTATTTGGTAAAAAATATTGTTTGGAAAAATAGTTTGTTGCTTTGTCGATGGCGTTTTTCGTCAACTTTACGACTTTTGGCGAGTCGAATCCGGATAATTTTTTTTTTAATTTTTCCATTAGTTTCGGTGGTACGAGAACTGTTTAGAAATTTCTATAGAGACTGTATAAGGAAGTCATCGTTCATTTAGACAGAGATCACGTAATACGAACCAAATTCAATTATGAGATACGTCAGTGTTTTAAGAACAGTATCTGCCATTTTGAGAATTATGAGCATTTAATTGCTGTTTTATTGTACCTGACAGTTGCTTTTTGATATTGTAAGATAGTTATAGTGATATAAGCTGTAAATTGTTCCTGTTTACGCTTATTGGTGCTTTTTAAAGCGCGAGTTATCCACTTCGGACTCATTTTTGTACCCTGAGAGAACACCTACGATTTGAGAGGATACGTTGCAAAATATCTTCAAAACTATTTACATATATAACTACTTAAATTTAAATACTGTTCTATTTTGTTTTTTAACACTTTACAACAAAGTTGAAAAATGTTTATGACTTTGTTCATTCTGTCTGTCTGTCTGTCTGTCCGTTAGCACGATAACTGTCGTAAAAATGACTTAATCAAAATGAAATTTTAGTATGCTGCTCAGACGGTCTGTGGGACCTTTGGGAATATAAATGAATAATATCACCCAATTAGTTTTGGATTGAACCCGGGTTGAAAAAATGAAATACATTGAACCCTATGGGACCTAATTTTTAAAACATTTTTTAAGCGGATTTAAAATCCACAAATTGCTCCGAAAATTCTAGGAAATATTCAAATTATCCCATAAAATATATAAAAAAAATTTCAGCAAAATATATTCAGTAGTTTTTAAATAAAAATTAAAATAATAATTACACATCCTATATGAAGCGATCACGTGACCATCATATGAAGAGATCACGTGACCCACTTCAAAATGAAATGTGGCATCCATCTTGTCTCAAAATCGTGATTTTTCAAATTCTTTTTAATTTATATTGAGTGTTGTATCTGTTTTAAAACCGCTTTATTTTTGCTTAAAGTCTGTGCATCTACATACTAAAACAACGCAATTACAATATATTTGAGTTTAAATGATCATCCAAATTTGATTATTTTTACAACGAAGCTTATTTTTTACTTATGTAAAATGTAAACAGCAAAATATGTAGAATGAGTTGTATAAGAATTGCTGTATTTCTTTAACGCAAAATTATTTAGCTCACTCATGGAATCTGCATAGCTGATACAAATGAAATATTCATTGATTTTACAGAGACAAGGATGATTTTTTCCGATGAAGTTTTAAGCATAGAGTTTAATTACTTGCACCTCCATGGTCTTAAGTTTTTAATAAAATAAATTATTATAGTATCGTGATGAATGAAATGAATGGGAAAATGTTTGTGAATGAAATGCTGTTTTTATAGAGAGCGCCAGGCGTGTTATATTTCGATGGCGTCATTTGAATAAATTTCAGTTGTTTTCGATTTCAGTAGTTTTCAAATATAATAAATTATTGTAGTATTATGATAACTATAAAAACATTACCGAGGAATGTATCGCATTTTAGAGATGTTTAAACTAGGCAATTTACATTTCGATGCCGTCATTTGAATGAAGTTCATTTTTTCCGATGAAGTTTGAAGTTTTCAAATATAATAAATTAATGTAGTATTGTGATAATTTTTAAAATATTACTGAGGAATGTATCGCATTTTAGAGATGTTAAAGTTAAATTGCATTTAAGTCGGAAAGTGTTTCATAATCAATGTTTTATGCATGATTGATCTTTCTTGTTAAATATTTAAATGTGTTCATTTAGCAACATCAATAATTAAAAAAAATTTAATACAATTAATAAATTTAATTATTAAAATTTGTAATTTTTTATATGCATTTGGGTTGAACATAATTAATGAATTTAAATAATTATTGAAATTTAATTGAACATGTTGAGTGAATTTTAATATTTAAACGTCATAATTTTGAAATGTTTTGCTTACGCAACGCACTTTTAATAATTTCAAAGGCATTAAATATTAAAATCAATTTAAATGAAGGTATTTAAATAAATTTCAATTTTAAATAATCTAATAGAGTTTAAGTTTGCATTTACAATATTTCAATAATATAATATTTTTATCATTTTGATTAAATTGACACCAAAATAATGGTTTTGTTTATATATACAATTTTAAAATAGTTTAAATACCAGATACACTATATTACGCGCTACACTGTTGTTAGAATGGACAAGCGCTAAGCAAAATTGAGAAAAATATTCCCTGGAGAATTTATATAACTATTACTTGTGAATGAAACATGCAGTTTTAATGAGTTCTATTTCAATGTTAAAGATATTTTACAACTACTTTTTAATATCGCCAGGTTTTCAAAAGTGATGATTCAAGTTTTATGATTTTTTTGCAAAAATATTGCACTGCAGTTTTTCCACAATTCCACCTTATTTTCAAAGTTGCAATATATTTATTTCCATGATCTTTCATTTTTTCTTTATCTTTTTTTCTTTTATCTATGTACAGGTTTCACTTTAGAATTATTTATTTTCTTTTTACTTTTAAATTATTTTCACTTAAATTGGACTCAATCTCCCAAATATATTTAGCTATCTGATTTTTCTTTGTCAATTTAAAATTTTCCTGCTTTATTAGTCTGATATCTTATATTTATCTGGAAGAAGTGAGGCCCATTTTTGCCTCTGGAGCATTTTTGTACTCTTTCTTATCTGTTACATACTGTTTTCTTTACAGTTATAAATTTATTCACGATTTCAAAAATGACAAAAATGCCATTAAAGAAAACTATTACCTAAAAACACATGTTTATATATTTTTTCGATCCAAACTAATATTCCTCATATTATCAAGAAAACAAGAGAAGCCGCATAAAACAAAATTTGTTTGATATTATGTGCCAAATTAATGTTCTTTTCTTTACTAACCATGAAATGATCTATAAAACTAGACAAAGATAAAACACGAAACACATAGATTCATATTTTGATAATTTATGCCAAATTGAAAATTTAATCTCTTGCAAAAGTGTTTTTCGGTTTACGTTACGTTGGTTTGGTAGGGTATTCTAGCTATAATTTTGAAAATTATATTTGGGCGTACAGATCAGGATCTTCGCAAAACATTTTATATTTTAATACCTTTCCTCTTTATATGATTTTGCTGAAAAAATGTTTCTTCTCTTTATTTATTTTTTGAGTTTTTCGTTTTTAAAAAAAACAATCATTCTCAATTTAGTGGTTCTAGGACAAGAACTCTGAAACATTTATATCTTTACCCTCAATTATTTCTGGATATAAAAGTGATGATTAAAAAATTACCAAAAATGATTTTAAATGACCGAAAACATCCCTAAAATAAATACATCAAATATACAATATTTACTGAAGTAACCTTTCGACTTAAAATCCCCTTCCCCGCTTCAAATAATAACAAATAAGATAAAATTATATATATATATATATATATATATAAACCTAACTCTAGTTATAGTAAAAAAATGCCCGAAATATCTACGATCATTTGAAAATTACACAAAACCCAAAATGCGTTATCTCAAATTTTCCTTTCAGGAACGTCGTAAAACTATCTATCAATACCATCAAGAAAAGAACTGCAAGCTTAATCCTAAAAAAATTATATTTAGGATCGGCAGTTTCAAATGAGATGTGATATGCCATAATCTTTATTAGATAACAGCCGGCTCCCCCACTTGGCGATATTTTCTGACGAAGTCCCTCCTACTTTTCCGACAACCCTGTTGTTGATAGACAGAAGGGAAGAGAGAAGGTGCCGCAGGCGAGAAGCTAAAACTTTGTCCGTGCACGTGAGGTAGCTTGTGGATTTTAGCGTGGTGTTTTCGGGGATGGTGAGTTTTACAGATAAAAATGGAATGTAAGATTATTACTGCTTGATTAACGAAATGTCACCGACGTTCTTAGATATTTACGTGTTTGACAGACCTGAAGAAATTGTGCTTATTACGGACCACAGCACACTGTGTATTTTTACTACGTGAGTTTTTCTTACTTCGGCACATACAACGTTTATGGAGTGTTGCTTTCTTCTAAGGATTCACTAAACTCTGCATCTTTGTTTTCATATTTTAGATGTACACGTAAGTCTAATTAATGATAACTATTAATTTTATGTTATCTTTCTTCTAACGGTATTTATTGTATTCGTGTTGATTGATTACTACATCAGCATTGTCAGGCCACGCTCTCTGCAATGCACAGCTTTTATGCGTTAATTTGGATGTTTTGATATCAAGATGAAGACTGTCTTGTTATTATTTATACTTTCTGAATTCCCGAAGCATCAATTGGATTTTTATGGTCACATGTTATAAATTAATAGTATAGTATTTATTTAATTTTTATCCCTCAAAATTCATTACAATAAGTTCAAACCGGCCACACAGAAAGCTACCATTAGCCTATGGGTTGGTCGTGTGGTCTGGGTTTTCTACAATAAGTTCAAAGATGGGCAATCGCGCAAAATGTTGTATATTTGTTTAGGTACTATTAAGAAATATTAATTATTCATAGTGAAACACTACATATAAAATATTTGAAGTCAAAAGTGTTAACTTCTAATTTGCTTTTAATATTCTATTCTACTTATATTATAATGAAACTTTTTGCACCAAGCAGTTCTAGTCGACAAAATTTTCATATTTTTCCAATAACACTGTTACTTCAAGGCAATTTTCATAATTTCCTATTATCAGTTCTACATTAAAGATTTTTTTTGTATGTGAGCAAAACTATTTAGTCCCCTCCCACACACATAACAAAACATGAAATTTTTTTTATGATATCTAGGTATGCAGCCGACCACCTGGTTCCTATTCAGCTACCGGTCATCATTGTATACACAAATCTAATGATCTGGTGAAATTAAAGTATGAGAAATTTCAGTGTTAATTATTTACAGTTAAGTGTGCAAAGCAGAGCCTTTAAAAATCATTGAAGCATAGAAATACTCAGTCAGTTTAATTTATTAACTTTTATTAGTTTATTTGTACATCTGAGTTGAAATGCATATGGTCTGTCATCTTAAATAATGTTAAAGTAGTATTTTTCTGGAGTTCTACATTGAGTGACATTAGGTACTGAAAATGAAGTCAGATATTGGGCTCTCATATTTAATTTACAACAATGGATATTATTCTATCTTCCTCTGAGCTGTGGCTACACAGACAGTGATTGCATTGGTCACAGTGAATATAGTTTCCATTCGAATTTCCTATTTTCAAATTTTATTAATATTTCACAATTTTTTTTTGCAATTGTGAACTTTTGGCCAATATTTTATATCCAAAAGGAAGAAATTCTAAATTGAGAAAAAATCAATAAAATATATTGTGCCTTTCCACGACTAGTAACAGTCACATTAAAAATGGCATGTCTCTCGGAGATGTTTAGCAGTTACGAAGGCTTTTGAGTCGATACCTCAAACATTCAACTCTCTTCCTCTTTTTTTCTACTGTCCGACTATGATACTAATATAAAATTCAAAAAAAAAATTTACGTCAATAGTTTTTAATGGGTAAGCATTTGATGTTTTTTTCATCTAAATACTATAAAGTCTGAGTATATTTTTACTAATCCCGACTAAACATCAAAGTGCTAGCGACTCTGACTTCATAACTCTGGCAGTTACATTAAAAAAATTGATAAATAAATAAAAAAAAAAACCTTTATTTCTTCAATTCTCTTTCCCACTTCTTTTTTGTAGGCCCGGGCATCTTATTGGATTATTATGTCCCTCCTTAGCTTCTTTATTCACACATGGGGGGCACATTTCTAAAATTGCATGATTCTCAGTGTTTACAAAAATCTGACATACTCATTCAAAACCATCTAGCTATATTTCATTCATAGACCATTAATTTCATCACCAGTTTACAAGTAGGGCATTCATACTTGCATGTTTCTTTCCTTCTCTCTCTATAACCCAGTAAAGCAATTCAAATTTACTCATTCGTTTTTGAAAATATTTAAATCATGTCCAGAAGCAGCAATTTCAATCATTTAGCACACAAAAATACAGTGAAGAAATTAAGGTACAACTTTAGTATGTGGAATCATAATCTATCGTTTTTTTGGTGAGCAAAAATGTCGCTAAGGAAGATGATATTTGAAAAGCTATTTTGAACATCATGTTAGACTTAGTGTGTAAATAATTAAAAAATATAAGTAAAATTAAAAACTGCATAAATAAACATAAATGTCATACAAAAAGGAAAGATAGCACATGTCAACACTGTAAAAATGGATAAAATAATGTAGAAACAAAAAGTTTACATAGGAATGGTTATACTCTGTTGATAGTGGAAACAGCCATTTGTGTAACAGTTGATCTGTAGCAATTCGAACATGTATCTATGCCTGCTTCATGAGCTTACCTCGCTACTCTCACAATACTATATTCAGAAGGCTCACCCCATAGAACTCTTATGGCAACATTTTTAACATGGGATATCACATAGACACTAGTGCGCATAAGATGGACCAACTGAACTACCAAGGACCAAGTAAAGTATGTCTGCCATGTTATCGCTCGCTTAGCAATATTTTTTAAATGCTGGTGGGGAAAAAAATGTACAGGACTGTACTTTTATAATTTTTGAAACTATAGAAATGATCAGGATTTAAAAATACATTTATCTGTAACATTAATATATTCATTAAGTAAATTTAAATAAACATAGTTGTATGTTTAATTCAAATAATCATAAAATGAATTAAAATATAGACTCATTGCATTATCTCACTGTAAAACATAATGCACAAAAAATTACAAGCTAACATACTCAAAAGACTGAAATATTATATAATATTTTCAGTCTGTAAGGTATACTAGCTTTATAATTGTTAAATTACTTGATTCATTATTTGTTCTGGGATACTGATAATAGACTGTTTTTTAATTATACAAATATTCTTATAGTAAATACTAAATTTACATAAATGCACTATCAAAATTGCGGTGGGCGAATTTTCCATCATACGTCACTTAATAAAAATTTTACAAAAATATATACACATACAATATCACATTCAACTTAATAATAAGGTATACTAGCTTTTTAATTGTTAAATTACTTGATTCATTATTTATTCTGGGATACTGATAATAGACTGTTTTTTAATTATACAAATATTCTTATAGTAAATACTAAATTTACATAAATGCACTATCAAAATTGCGGTGGGTGGATTTTCCATCATACGTCACTTAATAAAAATTTTACAGAAATATATACACATACAATATCACATTCAACTTAACTAGTTCTAAGAAAAACTATCCAAATATCAATTTTTATACATTTTATAAAAATGCAGAAAATATTTTTTGACTAATTATACAACTACCTCTTAGAATTTAGTCTAATCAGCAGTGATAATACCACACTAATTTCTTATGATCAACACGTATAGAAAGGGGAGTGATTTAGAGAATTTAAAGAGAACAGAAAATGAAGACTTGATTTTTTTACTTCCTGTTCCTGTGACATCTGTAACAGGAACATCATTGCATAGATGTGAAAAACTGTATTGGGTTCTCATGATGTGGTGCACATAATTCTGTACAATCTAGATTGAAAGCAAAAATCCCATAAATATGATATTTGTGACGTGCACATGCCACAGTGATAGTCTAGCATTTAGTTGTGAATATGCAAGCCACAAACTGCCATCAAATATAGACTATTTGATTTCAAAATTGCAAGGTGGTTTACATTTAGCTCCCTTAGGCAAGAGAAATTTAAAACTATATTTACTTTCATGAATGATGGCTATGAACCAATGAAATTTATCATACACAGTAATACCAGATGGCTTGTTAAAAGTAAATGCATTTCAGTTATCATTGCTCAGTGGCATAAATTGATTGCATGTTATAATGATAAATATTTCATGTTATATCATAAATATATTGCATGTTATAATATTGATTGCATGCATAAATTGATTTTTGTTATAGCTGACAAGGGATATCAACGATATTCATAAGGCAAATGCCTAGTGATATAAAGAACTATTTATATTTTCATATTGCCACTTGTTCAGGAATTTGATAGCATAAATGCTGCTGAATTTCAGGATATAAGTGCTAATCCAAGTAAAATTTTTAAGGATTTAGATATATTTTATAAATCACTGCAACATAGAATTGGGTTAAAACTAATGGGATTAAAATTCACAAAGATTCTGAATGATTCACAATTGAATAAATTTGACAAGAAAGCAGTGGAGCAAAGGTGCTTTAATTTTTTTTAATTGAAGCAAAATCTCAAGTGGAAAAATGACTTTTCAAAAGTATGGACATAGCTGAAAATCTTGGCATAATTCAACCAAGAGAATGCTTATTTCAGCTAAGAAAATCATTCAGAGACGTGCCAAAATGCTTCCTTGACTTTGTGAAACAAATGATTGAGAATTCTGATAACCTGGAAGCCCAGTATGATAATCTTCTTTTCGTAAACTAGAAAGAAGAGTTCGAAAATGAAATTGTAGAAAATCCTGTTCAATTTTAGGCAATAGACGAAATTTTGAAACCACACTAGGAATAAAATGCTTCCAAGAATTGGCGAAAATTGTTCTGCATGTTCTTTCAATTTTTGTCGGGAACATTTTTGTTGAACATGTAATTATATTTTCTTTTGTGCATAATGTTAAACACAGTGTTAATTAAATTTTAAGCTTCCCATTGATTAGTCTAAATTCTGTTTTATTTATCAGTTTTAATCCTTTTTAATTAGTCCAAATTCTTTAAACTTTTCATTTTAATATTAATCTTGGAAAAATATTGTAGGTTCTCCATGACTTTTTATGCAACTATTAAAATTTTTTGTTAAGTAATACCTCCTCTACAAACTGTTTTTAATTCAATTTTCTATAATGCAGAATATATTTTGAACATTTCTTAAAAGGGATCTGACAGTTTGTATTTTGTTTTAACATAGAACAAACAACATACAGTTAAAAACATCAATATTGTAAAATTTTCTTTTACTTTAATTTTGAAAACTATAATGCAGGGTAGGGAGCAAGTCACTTTTGTCACCTTTTTTAAGGGCTAGTCATTTGCCTTTTTTTTTTTTTAGATCTGTCACCTTTTTGCAGTTTTATATATTCATAAAATTTTAATAGGCAGTTTTTGCAGTTAACTGGTTATTTTGCAGACACATACAGTTTTAGGATGCTAGAAACAGATAACCACGAAAGCAGAACTCAATTTCGTAGTCACATCAGCTTAAACTGTTCACTAAATTCACAAAGCCATGAACCTCTAGTACATAAGCTATAAATGAAACTTCTTATGTGATCCAAATTATAATGGGATGCATTTTGATTCTGCTTTAAGGGGATTAAAGTATTTCTCAAGTCTTAAGATAAGAAGTGAAGTCTTTTCATCAGTAAATATTTTCCCTTTGGAATGAGTTGTAGTTAGTAGAGAGGTTCAACAAAAAATCCAGATTCAGATAGGATGCTATTTTTGTTCAAGGCTCAAAAACATTATATTATTGCTGGTAAACATCTTATTGAAAAACCTATTTGTCAGTGAAACATTCAATTTTTTAAATCCAAGTGAGAGGAAGAAACAAAGTTATGGAGATTTAATTAAACTTGCTAAAATAATGCCTTTTTATACTCCCGAAGATATTCTGCTTGATGAGTAAAAATTACTTCGTGGAAAAGGATGATGTTAGTGAAAATTCTCATGTGGGCAGCACATGACTTTCCTTATACAATGCAATGAATTTACTTCTGTTACAGTGAAAAGATTATGTATACAATACACAGTACTGTGTTTATGACTTTGAATTGTTCTTTTGGCACTTTTCCAGATGACAACATATAAAGTTATTTCGAAGTACCCAATTAACTTATACGTAAGAGTCACACTGAAATTTTTGAGATACGGCTAAGTGGTACAAGTTAAACTTACCAACTCTTAGAAGTGTTCAAAGTACTCCCTTCTAACATCAATGGACTTTTGTAGGCGAATTTTCCAAAGATTAAATGCTTCAAGCCATCCATTTCTTGGAATCTATAAAAAAATAAGCTTTTATAGCCTCATCAATCTCATCTTCAGAATGAAAACGATGCCCATGTAAAATTTTTTTTAGATTGAAAAATAGTCAAAAGTGATACATAGTAGCAAGAGCGGGAAAAGGGTGGATATTCTATCACTTTGATGTTTTTTGGTTCAAGAAATTAGACTGTCATTCTTGCTGAATGAGAAGATGCATTGTCATGGTGAAGCGTCAGTCCCCTAACATTCACTTCCTGAAGAATTTCTGGAAGACACTTAATGGTGTACCAGTTAGCTGTAATTGTATTCTGTCCTCTAGCTTTATGGATTCAACCATACATTACTTTTTTTCATGGCTCGTCGTCGTCTTTTCACCATTGTTGGTTTGGGGTCATCTTCAAAGACTCATACTTTACTTTTTTGACATGTTGGAATATAAATAACGGTATGTACATTTCATCACCAGCTATGATTTTAGAAATAATGTGGTGTCCATCATAGGCGCCGACTACGGGGGTGCAGAGGGGCACGAGCCCCCGCTGAACATTTCCTGAACATTTCCAGCTTTGCCTCCTCTGGGAAATTTCAAGATTTTTTTCTAACTTCATATTTCACTAAATACCAAAAAATGAAATTTTCTAAACATAAAAATAATTGAAAAAAAATCCTATCAACGTAAATGTCACATTTCAGTTCAGTCTTGTTCACATCTTTTTTACTATAGCTCCCTAAACTATCTCGCACACAAACCAAGCTCTTCTTTACTTCCAGGAAATATGTTTTCGCTAATCACAAAAACACTGGGTTACCAGAACTTTTTCAACTGATCACCTAATTCAAAGAGAATTTACAGCCATGTTATTGGCATTTTTAAAAAATAGCTGTTTCCCTCCAGTAATAACTATAAATGATTACCACAAAGTAGAAATGACTATTTTATCTACCTAAAGAGATCTTATCTGTAATGACTCCTCGATTCTATATACCAGTGCCGTCTTGGCAAAATTTTGCCAAGAAAATAGGCTATTTTATATAGGAGAAATGGGCTATTCTTATAGTAGATGAATGACTATTAACGTGCAGATGCAAAACTATTACCCAAAGTATCTTTTCTCGTGAATGAAATGAGCTAGATGTATGAAAATGATGTTAACAAATTTGTCGCATAATATTACGTATGAAAAGTAAACATATTTCACATTAGTTAATATTTTTTTAATTTTATCCAATTTTTTGATAAATTTATTTGAAAAATATGCAATATCTTGAAAACTGTTCATGTTAGCATTTTAAAGTTTGTGTTAACCATTTTCTAATGAAGAATTACAGAATAAATGATTAATTACATAACTTTATTTTATTGATGGTTTTGATTTTTTCAAAATTTCAGTCAAAAATTTAGAGGTTTTCCGAACATTCGATTAACAATAGTTTTCCAGTATTCATGAATTGTAACTTTTATACCAAATTTCATTCGAATCGCTCCATTTGTTTATGAGATACACACACACAACCACCTCAAAAATGTTTGATTCGTATTCAGGAATGTTTGAAAATTGCTGTCCAGTGTCCTGTCCAAAACTTGAATTCAAAATTTTAACCCCATTACTTAACTTTCTTTATACATTATATTATGTATATGTATACATTATACTATGTATATGTATACATTATACTATGTATATGTATACATTATACTATGCATATAAGAAAAGTAATAAATGCCAAAACTTATCCTTATTCAGGATCCCAACTGGTCTTAACCGGCCCACTTTGTTAGGGGTTTTTCAAAAAATATATTTTTTTATTGTAAATCTCCAGTTCTATATTCTGTTGCTGTATCTACTTCATAAGACTTTAAAAATCAAGTTATAATTAAAATTGGTATGCAGGAATTTCAATTAACAAATGTACTGTGTTTAAATTAAAGTTAAATTATAATATGTATCGAGTGATCACAGGAAAAGTCACCTTTTAGAAAAAATTAATCATCTTTCTCTCATTTTTTTACGCTTGCAAGTGTACACCACTCCGATAATGTAAAATAAATTTTTTATTAAAAATGAGGTTTTTATATGGATATAGACGATTTTGACTTATATGCTTAAATTCCATGCTGAAAAACCTTTTTTTTTTTTTTTTTTGCTAGTGAAGAGAACATGTGTAGGTTGGCTAATTTTAGATTGTGTTTTGGCTAGATATTTTGGCTAATTTTGCTTAAATCCACCTGGTAACCCTGACCCTATACAGCAATTTCCTGATTGCCGCGAAACTCGATTTAGCGGGGGGTTTATAATTAGCAACCAAATTTCAGTTAGTTAGCACGAATGAACATTTATAGCTAAGGCGTAAACTTAAAACACTAAATTTTCATATGTAGGTTGCATTCATAGAGCGGTGATGTTCATATACATGTATATATGTTTACATACTGTACTGTACATTAAAACATTTTTAAGAACATACAGAAAATTGAACGTCGGTTCAGAGGTTCATAAATTCCAAAACACTTTCATAATTTGATACATTACGCAATAACGCAGCACCCGTCGCCCCGCAATTAGTCTACATAATTAATTTATGTAAGTAGTAGATCAATTATGTATCCTGACGTGCTACTGTTGTCCATCCTTCTACTTTCCGTTAGACAAATTTCTATTAACTTTTTAAAAATAATTAACTATGGAAAAGTGCATTTGGTAGTGTTTCTGATAAAAGAAAATGAAAAGGTGATAACTTCAGATGAAGTTATTGAGATTTGAGCAAGGTGAAAGAAAGACTTATATCGGTCGAGACATTTTTCAATGAGTGAAACAATTGTTCGGACAATTTTTTGAAGTAGTCAGTGAATAGAAAGAAAAGGCAAGTTTGCATCATCGTTGGCAAGCTCGCAAATTATAAGAAATAGACGGAAACGTGATTGAAAAAGCATTAAAAATATTTGTCAGGACGCATTGGGATATTTTATATTAATTTTTAAATTTGATTAGTGCGGCGTTTTCGCGCAACTCGTCACACTAATCGACGGAATGCAGCAATTAAATAGTGCTTTAATTATTATGAGCACTTGGCATGCATGCATGTATGTTTAGCTCAGACTCATTTGTATAGGTTGTAACTTTTGAAGGCATACTCCAATCTGTATTGCAAGGTATTGATTTTCAAGATGATGGGTTGAAAAATAAATGTCACAGATAAGGTAATATTAATAAAATTTGTTTAAAAGTTCTGAAGGATTGAAAATTTTCTATTTACAGAAAATGAACCACAGAAACACATATATACCCCTGACTAAGCAATGCTATGACTCCTTTTCCAAGTTATTTGTTTTTCATTCGTAATTTCTTTTATCTGAAAACTTAATGTGAAGAGGCTTTTTTGTTGGCCTTTTAGCAAAAGATGTTTGCTGGAATAATGCTTTAACATTTTTATTTTTAGTTAATTTTTCTATAATTATTTCAATCCTCAGATGCCTTATCTCAGTAGCTTCCAAAAGGTGTGTCTCGGAATTTATGGTTTCAATGTTTATAATATGTTGCTTATTGTTGTGAAAATTTAAATAAAATTAAAACAAAAATTTCTTCATATGTGCGATATGTGCGCAAATTTTTATCAAAGTTTGCTATCCGTGTTAAGCTTTAATTGGCCATTTACAAAACAGTTGAGTTATGAAACGGAAGTTTCAAGAACTGAATCCGGATACTTTATTATTATTATTATTATTTTAAACATATTACCCAGAAATATCAAAGAAATCAATATTACATTTTCCGACAACATAATAGCGCGCAAGGCTTTTCTACAATGACAAAATGAAAACAAGGAATGTTTACCAAAATTGAGACCTAAGGTAAAAGAAATTTTCAATGCTCATCAAGCACAAGTTTCTCATTATACTAATACAAAGTGTATTGGAATTTACAGTGCCAATATGGACCTTATGAAGAGCTAATATAATTGTTTAGCGAAAGGGGGGGGGGGGGGGGCATGTCTCCACCCTATCCATAATTGATTTTTTGTGTAATGGAGCTTTTAGTATACAAAATCCTTGTACATCCTTTCCTTGATAAAAAACATATGAAAATTGATATGCTTCTATCAAAGAAATAAAGATTTTGTATTCTGAAATAGCTATTACATTCATTGTGAGATCTTTTAGTAGCTATATATGACAAATCGCTCCTCATTCTCTCCATCGCTTGTCTGAAATCTTCATTTTTGATATTTCCAGTCCCACTGATAGATCAAATTACCTCTCAAAGTAAGAGACGACATTTGAGAGACACACCCTTGCTCCGCCTCTGCCTCCATTTTTATCCTGGTTAAAAAAAAAACGAAAAATACCCCCCCCCCCCCCCATAACCATCTGACGTAACCGGAAATTGATTCATTTTCTTCTAACCAACTAATGTAATCAAATCTAGACGCCTGGCATTGCGCATGTCACCTTTTTGTTGCGCATAAAAAAAGCTTCTAAACCGGGATTCTTATCACGAGTTTTGCGCAAAAGGTAAAGTTAAGGGCATATTTGGGTTCAACTTTAACCCGCCGCCCGTATTATGGGTGGAGACTGGGAATACCTTGACAGGACTGCGATCACAGGATGATGTGTAGACTGTCCGCCAATCGAAAGCCCCCGCAACTGCTTTTTAGATGGATAGAATTCTTGATTTTAATTGCTATCGAGCAGTGTCTTAATAACTGAACTAGAGGGGGGGGGGGGGGATGGCAACGAAATGAATATCCTGGGGGGATATTACCTGTGAAAGAAACCGCTCTCTCTCTCTTAAAGGTATGATTAATAAGGTAGGCGTGACTAGAAAAATGAGTTATGGCGTCATCGATTAGTTCTTCCATGAGTTTTCCCTTTGGAATTTTTTAGCCACAAAGGAAATGTGTGATCAGAGTCTAGTAAAAATAATTTTATTTGATACTTTGCGTAGGTTTCCTACATATTAAATATTCAAGGAATGCGCTGTAAGAGGAGTATTAAAAAGTAAAACAGAATATATGTATTAATTAATCGGATTTGTTAATTATTAATTTTTCTTACCGGGACGTTATGTTATTATTATTTTTTAATTTTGATTAAAAAGTTTCCTCTCTATTTCCTTCAATGAGATTGTATTGCAATGATGTTAAGTTTTAATTATTCATGTTTTTATTGCATCGTTTTACGTACTAATTAATTTCCAAAATATTAACTTCATTTTTATTTTAACTAAGAATGATGTTGTCAAAAGTATTAAAAGTAAAACATTCGAAAAAATGATTGGAAACAGGTAAAAAAAAATATAGGCCTATTTTAGGACCCTTATTGAGATAAACTAGAAATATTCATTGAAAATAAACTTTTTGTGGTGGTGTATTCATCTAAAATAAGTCATTTACAAAATACGATGAATTCGATATTTTGAAATTTTGGTATTACAAGTTATTAATTTAGAAACTATTCCCCACAACACTTTTGCCGCATATTGTTTATATCTATCTTTTATAGTTTAGACAGAAGATATATCGAGTGAAAGTAAGCAAAGTGTGGCAAAAATTTGCTCGAACAAAAACTGTTTAGTTTTTCCGAAATTAAAAAGTGCAAAATACTAAAATATTAAAATTATTTCTATCAGGGTTGGCAAAAAACCACTTTTTTTTTTATTTTGAACAGGCCAGTGGTCAAAACTGGTTTAAACCGGTCAAAACGAAACTGGCTTTTTATAATATTATTATATATATACATATACATTTGGAATGTAAATAAACAATAAACTGGCGTTGCCACTTCAATTAAAGTATATGTTGATGATGTTGAATATTTTTTCTTCATATTATGGCATTGATATGTTTGAAGAATATATATATACATTATTATTATTATATATATACTACAATATGATTCTTTCTTCAAATTTCTTCAAACATATCAATGCCATAACATGAAGAAAAAAATTCATCATCAACAACATATACTTAAATTGAAGTGGCAACACCTGTTTATTGTTTATTTACATTCCAAGTGTGTGGGAAAATGTGTCTGGTATAATAGTGTTTAGTTTTAGTTGTGTGTGTTAGTAATAGTGTTTAGAATATACTTCTTTTCAAGATTAAATTGAATTATATTTAATTATGAGTAAGCTTAATTGTGGAGGAAAGAAAAAAGATCCTATTTGGCAGTTCTTTGAAAAAGTTAAAGGAGAATGTGGAAAAATAATAGGTCGTCAGAAGTGTTTAGAGTGTGGGAAGCTTGTAAGTGGTACGGTTCTAAGAATGAAATCTCATTAAGAAAAATGCAAAACCACAAAAAACATTGATCATCCATCAAGAACATCAGATTCCAAAAAATGAAGTCATAGTCAATCATTGGAATAAGAAAGTGATACAAGTAAAATTAAATCACTTAATCCAAAGAAATCCATTCGTAAACCAAAAATTGATGGTAGTTTCATCAAAGCTTCTTCAGAAAAAAGTAATGCATTAGATATGGATATAGCAAAAAAAAATTTTTGCATGCCACATTCCTTTCAGTTGTTCAGAAAATTATTACTTTAAAAAGATGAATAGTAATTTAAGGCCAGGTTACACGCCACCGACTAGGAAAAAGTTTGTAGAAGAATTGTAGACTGAAGTGAACAACGAAGTAGAAAAAATAGTCAAAAAGGATTTGGATGGCCAAAATGTCACACTAATTCAAGATGGTTGGTCCAATATACATAATGAGCTAATTATTGTGAATTCTATATCGACAGGTGCAAAATCTTTTTTTCTTGTCATAAGTCTCTCCAAGCAGCAATAAAAAATACATCAGGCTATTGTTTATCTTTAGCAAAAGAAGCTGAAGTGAAATACAATTGTAATGTTAAAAGCTTCGTCAGTGATGGTGATCACAAAATGAAAAAGATGCGCAAAGAACTTCAAACCCATCAATTAATTGATGGTGACTTTTTCTTCAGTTACAACTGTGCATGTCATTTTCTAAACCTTTTAGGAAATGATATATCTAACTCCGTTAAAACAATTATGAGTCAAATAATTGACTCATAATTGTTTCACATTTGAAATCATCATGCAGCAAAGAGCTATTTAAGCGAATATGATGGATCTGTTATTCCCCAATTACCATGTGAAACAAGATGGAATAGTCAAATCACATGTCTTGATTCTTTTTTAAGAAATAGGGAGTTTTTGATGAAGACTGTTGATAAATATGAAGATGAAATTCCAGCAAATATAATCAATATCATTAATAACATCCATCTTTATAAGGAAGCCAAGCATTTTTTTACCCAACTTAAGCCTTTAGCTGCAGCTCTGTATCGCCTTCAAACTGAAAATGCCACAATAGCTGATGTTGTTCATGAATTTCTAAATTTACAAGAAAATCAAGACTTGAAACCTTATGAGACATTGTTGAATAATAGGCTTGAACAATGTTTAACACCAGTTCATTTTGCTGCATATATGTTGCATCCAAAATACAAAAGTGAGAAGTTGAACTCCATCTCCAGGAAGAATATGTACGTCAACTGCTGTTAGAGATAAATACAGATTTTCTACCTATATTAATCCAATTCCAATCGCAAACTGATCCTTTTCCCAAATCATATTTTTCAGTTTCTGCCGTAAATGTAAATTCCATATCATGGTGGTTATCACTAAAGAAACATATTGAACCTAAATTCTATGAACTTGTAATTCACTTGCAATCATGCATTGCATCATCAGCAAGTGTAGAAAGATTATTTTCAACTTTTAGTTTTATTCAAGACAAAAGTAGAAATTGTTTAGGAAATGAACGGCCAACTAATTAATTGTTATAGAATGCTTAATTCTAAAACCTGTATTGCTGCAAATTAAGAAATAAATGGCTATTTGTATTTGAGCAAGTGTTAAATTGTTTTTTTTTTTTTTTTTTTTCACTATTTTGGTTAAAAAAAATAACAAAAAGTCACATTTAGGTGGTTTAAACCACTTAAGGCATTTTGGACAGACCGGTTTTAACCGGTTAAAACCGTATTGGTTAAAACTATTCCAACCCTAATTTCTATATATACATAAATGGTACTATATTTCCGACAAAACAAGTAAAAATTGTTTTATCTATAAAGTTTTTATCTATAAAGTTCGGAGATATAAACTCATAAAGTGTTAACATTTTTCATAAAGTGTTAACATTTTTCGTAACTTTAGCCAGAGATAGGACCCAACTATGGATGTTATTTGGCATCAAAAATTTGGAATTTATACGAAAAAATAATTTGGATACGAAATATGAAAAAAAAAAGTATATATATATATACACACATCTTTTCATCATTCTGATAATGATTGTGATACAATAACTAAACACCTGGAATATGAATGAATGAGAAAGTTGTGATTAGTTCAGGTATTGGGGACTTGAATTATTGTAATTGTAGAACAGAAATTATCTCAAGTGATTCATCCGAAGGGAAACCCGCCGGCTGAGAAACAGGTTTAATCTACGATATCCAGCACACACGATATAAATTTGAGCTCTACTGTAAACACCTAAACTCGTTTTCAGTACCCCGTAATCATTTCCAAAGACATTTCTTCGTGTTAAAGTAACGCTAAATGATTTGGATCGGGCGTATTCTGGCGAGGACCCCACGTTCACAAAAAATGTATTTTGTCACATTACTTTCATTTTCTCATACATATTGCAGAGATAAAGTATTTTTTGCTGAACATTGATGCTGAAATAAGAAATGTTTATGTTTAATTAAAAAAAAAAAAAAGTATTTTTAATATTTATCGAAAAGCAATTCATTTATTTTATAAAATACTAGAAATATTTTAAAATATTTTATCGATCTAAAAAAAATCCCCAAACATTTCTATTTTCAGCATCTATGTTTGATAAACAAACAATGGGGGGAAATCCTCTGAACGTGCTAAAGGTTTAGGATGATTCTCCATTGGATTAACATAGGAAAATAGAAATAAGCGACTAGAGAAAAAATATCTGAAGTAGAATTATAGTTTTCCACAACTATCTCGTTTTCTCAAAATTACAAAATAATTATGGAAATAGTGGGAGGGATTCCAAAATTATATCCTGCTAGAGTTCGAGCGTAATCTGCTAGAACAGTAGACCTGAAAATTCAAATTTTCAAATAGCAAGTGGCCAGTAGGCAGTTTTAGTTTAATAGCTACTCTGTCACAAATTTTTCGTAATATCGATAGGTATGGTTACATCTACTTAAATATGTAATTGTAATATGTATTATATATATGTTACGGTCCGCATTATCTAAAAGGGCCTGTTAAACCTAGGTTTATCCAACGATGCTTGGGCAAACCTAGGTTTAACTAACCCTTCTTGAATAAAAATGAATTTGTCATATAGAAGAAGCATTTACATTATTAAAATGTGTGTATGTATCAATGTCTTTCGTTTGTCTCAGTTGAATCGCTCTCCTAAATATCGTTGTCGGTATGTTATGAACATTTTTCTGTGAAAGGCTGTTGGATATACAAGAATTAATACTATAATGACCTGTCGGGGCCGCTTGGCGAACATTTTGGCGACGAATTGGACGACTTTTTTTAATGTTGCCAAATTGACGAAAATTTCGCTAAATTGATGCACAATTAAAGAAAAAGACGCCAAATGTATAAAGTTTAAAATAAAGTGGGATTTTGGTTTTAAATTTTAAGAATGGATTGGAGTTCAAACTATTTTATAAACGAATAGTATATTATGTATGTTTCGATAGAGTCTGTCTGTTCATCTGTCCAACTGGAAATCATTAAGGGCAAGGTAAAGTAGAGAGAAGAGTAAAATATAGATATAATAACCTTGGATAGAAGAGTTTCTCTCTATATTAAAAAAAAAAAGTAGCTGATGCTAACAAACTGCCACTGCCGCTGTTTGACAAATTTCGCGTTCCTCAAGTGTCTCTGTTTCTTTCGTACCTCAAAAATTTAAAATTTGGGGCATTTATAGAGAAATGTTAGGGAAACACGCTGAAATAAACCTTTTTGCGATTTAAACTTTAGTTTAAGAAGTATTTAATGTCAAAGTCAGAATATTTGAGCTGCAAGTTCACGTCTTGGACAGGCGTGCAATAGCAAGACCACGAATATTTGCAGACATGTACCTACATAGTTTAATTTTTGCAAAACGGATTCCTTTTTATAAATTTTGATGTAGTGCATGAGTTAATCTACTTTTTATACACTTCTGAAGTGAAAAATTTTCTTCTATATGGGCACGTTCCTGGAGTTTCCCTATCTCGTACCACAAAAATATGAAATTCGGTACCTTTGTAGAAAAATGGTGGGGGAATACGTTAAAATAAATCGTTTTTCTATTTAAACTTTGGCTTGATTTGAAACAGCTCGGGAAGCGAAGTTCGTGAGTAAAAGCGGAGCTCCCCCCTACAGTTTTTTTTTTAATCTTGCCCTATAGATTTCTCCTCATCACCGCTGTACACCAGGAGGGGGGGAGGGGAGGCAAATTAAAACTTTTAAACCATAATTATATGTTCTTCATTAGGTACATTGAAATTTAGCGAGAACTTGCAATGCATCAGATCAGATTGTTGCAGATATCATTGAGTGAAAACTGAATCATAATTTCCTATCTCGGTCCTTTAGTTGGAATAGCATTCCACGAATACACAGTATAATATTTAAATTCACATTATAATCATAGCTATACAAATAGAACTTCTCTCGTGAAGAATTCAGTCAATCTGAACTTCTGAAGAGGGAGGTTTTGATTATAAACGAAGCTACATTTTTTATAGCTTTGTTGCTTTATCAACTGCTAAACTATTGAGTAACTTATTCAAAATTAGTTAAAATGTAGAGAATTACCTATTACAAATTTTCTTCAGGACCAGGTTCAGGAACTGGTACTTGTGGGCAAGACCGGTTAAAAAATATGAAATTTTGATCCATGCAAGTAATTTGATGAAACATCATCTGATTATTCAGCCATTTTTATAATTAAAATATCCAATATTGTATCATTTAAATTTCAGAAAAGTCGAAATATTAAAAAAAATATATATTTTGTAAAAGACTAAAGAATTCAGCGTTTATGAAATAAGCAATATGATGAAATTTTAATATGAAAATGATAAGTTTAATGTCCGATAAAATATCTAAAAAAAAAAAAGTGACCGAAATATCGCGATAATGTTAATTTGGAAATTGCTGAATTAAAAGCTAAAAATAGAAATATCAATAAATAAAAAAATCATATAGATTTATTTCTTAAATAATAATAATAAAAAAAAAAGTAGCCTGCAGTTTTAATTATAATAAAAACGATAAATTATACCAAATGGTCTATTAGCTTAGAAAAGTAAAAAAAATAAAAATGGGGGATATTGACATTGACTTAAAATTAAAAAATACTGACAGAAACTTAAAATTAGAAAAAGTTAATAAAAATACCTGAAATAAGTTTAATTTTAATAAGTACCAAAAATGATATTAGTAAATTGCATTAACGTATTGCTCTATAAAATAAAAATATTTATGAATTTTTGCTTGTATTTTCAGATAAAAGTTGAAGTTTTGTATTTTGTTGCAAATCTTTTGAATCTCCCCTTGTGATTGCCCCCCCCCCCCCCCCCCAGCGGCCAAATTAAAAGGGAGATTTTCACTCTTAAATATAGACTGAGTTAGACAGTCCTGGGTTGTTTATGATTCTGTAAATTAGAAAATATTGTGTAAATATAAAATGTTGTATATGTAATGTTACAATAATGAAAGCATAGGAAATTTTGAAATAACCCGCTTATCGCACTCAGTGGTTTTTTTTTTCAAGTGGGCCCACCTGAAGAAACCCATCCCCTTTTTTTCGGACTTGGCCCACCTAGACAAGCCCTTTCAATTTCCCATGAGAAATACCAAGCTTTGTATCCGATTTACATAAATCAATAGTGGCCATTAACTGTCCTTTCGAACAGTATTCGAAAAAATGGGTTAATTCAACATTTATTAATTGTACGGCGAAGTTTACGAGTTGTATTAGTTGATGGCAGCCATAAACCGACTTTATCTGCACTTTTTGAAAAAAAGAAAAGAAAATAGGCTAGGATCTTAAGAATGGAATGTATATAACAATTTAATATACTCAATAGATACTACCAAATTACCTTCTCTACACTGTGCAAAACAATGTGATATTGGACAATTTGTGTAGTATATATCAGTGTCCTGAGGTAGTTTAAGTTAATAATGAACCAACTTTTTCTACGCGTTTTAAAAAAATGGACTAGGATTCTACTTATTGGGTGCATAGCAATGTCCTCAGATAGTTATAATTCAGTAATGGCTGTTAACCGACTTTCCCTTCATTTTTAGAAGGAAAAAAAAATAGCATACTAGACCACTTGAAATATATATAATTGCATCAAGGTATTATTTCTACTTTTGTGAATGTTTGACTTTGAAAATTTTATATCATGCCTAATTTCATTACAATACTGAATTGATGATAAATTCAAGTAGTTATCTCAAAAAAATTTTGAATATATGTCATGGGGTTTTCTTTCTTTTCAAATTACTTTGTGCCTACTGCATGTCCGCATAAAAGCATCCTTGGGAGATATTTTCGCACGAAATCGTAAATCTTGGTATCTATCGTTAGCCGGGACCTGCCTGTGTAGTGGGCGGGAAGCCCTGGCTACATATTTCTTTACTTTGTGTTAGATATGTCCGATTTCAGCAAGTTTGGTTTTTATCATTAACCATGACCTGCTGATACAGCTAGTGAAATCCGTGCATTTTTAATCAATTTTTATAACCAACAGTTAGCTGCAGGCACCGCATTTATTTGAAGTTTTCAATCATATCCGAATAATTCTATCAAATTTTGCCTGGGGTTAAATTAATTCTACAGCAACTGAGAACATTATATTTTATTTATTAATAAAGTAATACAATTAATTAAATAATTAAAAGTAATACAATTTTATACTACAATATTAAAATGCAAAATTAAGAAGTTTTTAGTGGTTATCGGGACTGCAAAAACCCACAGCATATTTCTCATCACTTATATAAAAACCATTTGAGTCCATTAAACCAATTAATTCGTCAAAACTTTTATCAAAACACTTTACACGATGCACTTGATTCTTTCATCACAGTCATTGTTAAAATTAATCAGCTGCGAGTAGAGCGACGTGGTTCCCATACATGTTACGCATATTCAGAACCATAAAAACGCATTCTCAGAATCTTTCTTGTGCATCAAAATACATCTTTACCCAGACTAAGGCCAAGACGCGTGCTGGTAATCCGCGCTCGACGCGGATAAAGCTCGAAATTAATACAATTTCAATATCATTTCGAGCTTTATTATGAGAAGCTGCGGTAAGCTAGGTTTATCCAGGTAAATCTAGGTTTATACTCAATTCAGGCCTTACCCGTAAGATATATATACTGTCAGTGAAAATTATATTCAAAATAAAAGGACCCATCATATAACTTTCTGAGACAGAGACTAATTACCCAAATTCAACCCTTTCCATTCCCATCTTTATATTTGGAGGACTTATTTTTAGCGCTGTATAAGTAATTAAATTTGTGTAGATAGCGTTTCTTTCAGATGTATCTCCGGAGGGGCGAAGCCCCCATCGGAGACGATAATTCGTACCCTCCGCGAAGACATTTTATATTAACCTAGTTTCTATTTTATGTGACAGCATTTAGATATATTTATAATTTATATAGGCCAATAAAAAATTTGCCCCCCCCCCCCCCTCCGGCCGAAAAGCTCTAAAAGAAACACTGTGTAGATGTGACCATCATAGGCGCCGAGTTTACAAAATCTCAGGGGGGGCACAGTCCGATAAAGTTATATAAAAGATTCACAAAGTCGATAAAGATATAACAACTTACAAGGCCGCTTTGAAGAAAGCAAGCATATGTCAGTTAGGTGACTGCAATTGGTTCGTGGTCATTTTAAGCCCCTTCTTCAGGCCAAAAGAACAGTATCCGACCTTAACAATCGCCAAGAACGAACTGCCCAACGAACGGCAATAGTGGTTGTTAAGGCGACGCTTCAGTTAGCTTTCATGCCCATGTTAACCTATGGGGGAAGTTCTTCGCTAATTACACATTGGCAAATGAATAATTTAAAATTCTGTTTTTTGCACATGATTGTAGACAGTTTAATGCATTGAACTCTGTCATCAATTTTTTAAATTTTATTTTAAATATATCTTGAAATGGAGTTAATTTGTCAAAATTTCTTAGATAAAACATCACCTTCTTAATTGCACTATAAAAAATTAACTATCAAACGTTTCACATTTTGAAAAAGAGCGTTCAATAGATTATACTTCTGGCTTCTTTTTAAGATTTTTTTTAGATTTTTGAATTAATTTGGGATTAATATATTGGAATAGTAAATCGTGTTTCAACTGCTGAAACTTCCAATTTTCAACGTTAGCCACACCTCCTATCCTCCCAGGGGAAAAATGGGGGTGAAAATTCTTGGTGTGGAGATTTGAGGGGTGGGTGGATGATTGACTGGTATTGGGGAAATGAACGAAGGGGTACATTTGTTGGTGTTTAGCAGGTGTCTTTTGACTTTGGTCCAGTAAAGAAAGAGAAGTCCTTTGCGTTACAATTTGTTGTATCAGTACAGATAATTCCTCTCGCGCTGGTTTACTGTTTTTCTTCTTGCATATATTTGTTCCATACTTATTTACTGTAAATATTATATTAATTGTAGTCTTTTAGGTCACCGGGGGGCCCGTGAAGATAATTTTGTATAGCGAGAACAGAAATTCTCTAACTTCTTTTTAGGGGCACTAAATTAAATATTTTAACAGAATATTTTGATTAACAATGTCATTTAGTATACTATAGTAATTTGCGCATGATTGCAAATTTTAAGTTTCTTTATATTATACTAGCAGCGAATACCGCTCGGGATTTACCATGCAAAACTGTGAAAAAAATTACACCTAAACATATAGGGCCGTGAATCTTATACATTGTTTTGTCACTGTGAAAGATGTAAATTCATTGCATTATGTAAGAAAAAAATCTGATGTGGGCAACACATGACTTTCCTTATATAATGTAATGAATTTAATACTTTTACAGTAAAAAAAAAAGGTTTTTCATATAGTAGATACTAATATTCTTTCCAAGATATTAAATTTTCGACAATTGGTCGTCATTTTCATTGATTTAGCGTCATTTTTATCCATTTGGCGAGATTTTCGTTAATTTGGCAACATTTCAAAAAGTCGCCAAGTTGGCGATATTCCGCCAAATTCGTCGCCGAAATATCGCCAAGCATTATGCACTAAGAAATAAGTTATTTTTACAGCAGATAAATGACTATTGGCGTTCAAATATAAAAGTAATACTCAAAGTATCTTTTTTCTTGAATGGAACGAGCTAGATCCACGAGAATGATGTCACCCAATTTATCGCATGGTATTACATATGAAAAGTGAACTTTTTTCTTAATAGGAAATATTTTTTTTTTATTTTATATGACTTTTTGATATTTTTTTTTTTAAATGTGCAATATCTCAAGAACGGTTCATGTCAGCGTTCTGAAATTTATGTCAATCGTTTTCTAATGAAAAATTACATAAGAAATGTCTATTTGCGTAACTTTATTAGTGGTTTTGATTTTTTGACGATTTTTTCAAATTTTTACTCGAAAATTTAGGGGGATTCTGAGCATTCGATTGCGTATAAAAACAATAGGCTTCCAGTGTTTACAGATTGTGATTTTTGTACCAAATTTCGTTCAAATCGGTCCATTTGTTCGTCAGTTATCGTCTCCACAGACTCACTGACACACACACACACGCACACACACACACACAGACATCACTTCAAAAATGTTTGATTCGTGATCAGGGATACTTGAAACGTGCTCTCCCGTCGAAAACTCGAATTCGAATTTTCGACCCCGTCACAATAATTTCCTTATACATTATGTATATAATGAAAGTAAAAAAATCATTGCATAATATAAGTCATAGCAGCATAAGAAAGAATCTTCCTCATAAAATGCTGATAATTAAATAACCATTTTTAACACTTTACTACATAGTTGGAAAGTGGTTATGGCTTTGTTCATTCTGTCTGTTTGTCCGTTAGCACGATAACTGCCGTAAAAAGCCATAGAGAGCCAGGCGATTTATATTTCGATGACGTCATTTGAATCAAGTTCGTTTGAATGAAGTTTTTAAGTTTTCAAATATAATTAATTATTACAGTATATTACCGTTGAATGTATTGCATTTTAGAGATACTCCGTACGAAGAACAGGCATGCTGCTAGTTAGGCAATAAAATTTTACTCTGCACGGTGAACGCAGATGGGTCAATTTAGAACCCGATACAGAAAAATTATAATTTTGGATAAGAAATTGAAGACTTCTTTATTCTACTACATTCCGAAGTCTAAATTAAACATTGCTCTTCACAACATTCAAATTTGTAAAGCTATAGTAAGAGAACAAAAATTATGCTCTGGCCTGGATACAGCAGTATAAATATACACCGATGCACCAATTGTCATGTTTCGTAACATCATGTGATTTATAAATTGAATAGGGAAGAAATACATTCCAAATTTAATTTTTGAGGAAATGATCATTAGATTATTATCATTGGTCAAGTGCCAGTTTCAATTTGTTTTATTTTTAAATTTGTCGCAAAAAAGTTTAATCTCTTTTGTACTGTGATTGTTTGTCTGGTGGTGGAAATATGAAATCCAATAAATAAATGAAAATAAGAAATCCAAGATACTGTTTACTTTAAAATTTATCACTGATATTTTATGCAATTTCTTCTATGATTTTAATTTCAGTTCTTAGATTTCGAATGTTTCTAAATTATCAAAATTAAATAAATTTTATTCTTAAACACAGTTCCGACGATTTCTTTCCTATAGCAAATGTTGAATAAAAATTTATCTGAGCAAACTGTCATAATTTGAAATCAACATATAGATAATGCGAATTATTGTCCTTGAATGTCTTACACTTTTACTAAAATTATTAAATTTTAAAAATATTCATAATTATGTCATAATTAAAGAAAATATTATCTATCTATATTTACATAGAAAGTTTAATCGCATTGAAAAGTTTTTAACAACACTAACAATTGCGGCATATGACATGTTTGTTTTGCTACCGCTGCAACGAATCTTTGATGCTGATGAGTAGTTCTAACTAAATAGTCATTGCACTGTTCACTGATAAATGAAGAAAGCATTTTTAAAAACATAATCCCAGTCTTTTTTTATCCCTTCTCATCTTCAACCAAAATGATAAATAAAAATTCATTTTATATTAATGCTCATTCTTGACTTTAATTATTTTTAATTTGAAATTAATTTTAAAATTTGGGTTCCTTTACATTTAATACTATATGTGATGAGCTTGTGTTTAATTCCTTAAATGGCAAATTTTAATTCGCATACAAGCCAACAGGTTTCAAAATATTCAGGCCGGTCCGCGTTGGAGTTGGTTTTGAGTATTTACGGTACGGCTCAGGTATATTCCAATGAAAAAATTTCGGGCTTTGGACGAGTCAAATCTTGACATTTTTGAACCGGGAAAATTTTTACTTTCCTTATATACATAATGTATAAGGAAAGTATTGTGACGGGGTCGAAAATTCGAATTCGAGTTTTCGACGGGAGAGCACGTTTCAAGCATCCCTGATCACGAATCAAACATTTTTGAAGTGATGTCTGTGTGTATGTATGTGTGTGTGTGTGTGTGAAAGTATGTGTGTGTGTGTGTGTGTGTGTCAGTGAGTCTGTGGAGACGATAACTGATGAACGAATGGACCGATTCGAACCAAATTTGGTACAAAAATCACAATCCGTAAACACTGGAAGCCTATTGTTTTTATACGTAATCGAATGTTCAGAACCCCCCTAAATTTTCGAATAAAATTTTGAAAAAATCGTCAAAAAATCAAAACCGCTAATAAAGTTACGCAAATAGACATTTCTTATGTAATTTTTCATTAGAAAACGATTGGCATAAGTTTTAGAACGCTAACATGAACCGTTCTCGAGATATTGTACATTTTTCAAAAAAATTATGAAAAAGTCACATAAAAAAAAAATTCCTATTTAGAAACATGTTCACTTTTCATATGTAATACCATGCGATAAATTGAGTGACATCATTCTCGTGGATCTAGCTTGTTCCATTCATGAAAAAATATACTTTGAATAATACTTTTGTATTTAAACGCCAATAGTCATTTATCTGCTGTAAGAATAACTTTTTTCTTAGTGCATAACGCTTGGCGAGATTTTGGCGACGAATTTGGCGGAATGTCGCCAACTTGGCGACTTTTTTGAAATGTTGCCAAATTAATGAAAATCTCGCCAAATGGATAAAAATGATGCTAAATCAATGAAAATGACGACTAATTGTCGAAAATTCAATATCTTGGAAAGAATATTAGTATCTACTATAAGAAAAACCTATTTTTTTACTGTAAAAGTAGTAAATTCATTACATTATATAAGGAAAGTCATGTGTTGCCCACATCAGATTTTTTAAATTAGACCTGTGCAGACCTCTAGTCTCTAAATAACTGACTTTTGATCTTCGACTTTTCCTTTTCTTCTGCCGGCTCCAAGAACTGGGATTTTTCCAAATTTAGATAATTCCCCCCATTATTGCAGTGACGCAGTAGCCGGAACACATTTTTTTTTTTAATTCTTAAATTCTAAAAACTCCTTACTTATTCCCATTATTTATTTATTTATTGAAGATAAAAACGGGTTGCTTTTCTAGTTCAAGGACTCCAGAATGACAAACTGAATGATTGAGTAAATATCTTTTATCACATATGTGTTTAGGAAACGTTTTGAAACTTTAATTTCGAAGGGGGGTTAAATACGCCTATGCGCATGTGCTTAACATGTGTGTTAAATGTTTAATTGGCTGAATAACTGAGAAATGCCCAGTCTAAAATGAGACATATATTTGAAATTTGGTGCATGAGTGAACAGTCTGAAAAAGACAACTGAAAAAATTGAATTATTTAAAAAATCGTGTTTTGTAGGTTTGCTCATTAGGAGGCCGTTGAATTTCAATGAATATTCAGCTAGTGTTTAACTATTTGGTAAACCAATTAGATTTTCCCATTAAAATTCCTGCTGCGTTAGGTTCTGTCCCGCATTTGAATTTATGAGTGCACAAAGATTTAGTCTTCTAGGTCACAGGAAGCTTCTGAAGGGTTTGGAACGACAAATACACGCAGAATAATAATTATACAGGTATTTATTGAATTACAGTATCTGTATAAATGAAATCATTTTTCCTTTCTTGTTTGTAAATAATTTTTATTGTTTGTATAAATATTCGGTGAACCAGTAGTTTTTCTCCCTCAAAATTCCGACTGTGTTAAGTTCTGTACCGAAGTTGAATTTTTGAGTATACAAAGATTTAGTCTTCTAGGCCACCGGGGCTTTTGAAGGGTTTATAAAAACAAAACACATTCAGGACAATTATTATATAGGTCTCTATTGAGTTACTATGTCAACAAATGAAATCATTTTTCTGTAAAAACGCCGTGAAAGTGCAGTACCGCTACTAGAGACTAGCTATTTGAATAGAATTGCAGTTCCGCAGCGCCCGTGTAGTGGCAACCGCCATTTCTATTCATTACTAGGCAGAACCCGAGATTTTCGAGTAACCCCGGTTAAAACAAATCGTTTTCAACACATGGAATTCTCATGCTAAATACTATAATTTCTAAATATATTCTGCAAGGCTAAAAAATGCGGTATGTAGAATATCACATATTTTTAATGCTGTATCGTCCATTTCAAACTACAAATTTCATACAATGCACTCTAATGTATACTATTTAAAAAGGAAATAATGATATATTCAAAATGACTAAATAAATATTAGTTTTATACCATCGCTCTGGACTCATAGGCATAGAAATATCATTAATTTTATTTTTAATTCCAGTTTTTTAATACACACATTTTAGTGTTGTACCTAGATTAGTCTCCAAAATACACATTGAAGTTACACACACACACATATATATATATATTTATATTATAATTATATAATAATCGGTTAGGAGAACTCTTTGGTTATTCCTTGACAAGAAATAGAATGGATAGGAAACTTTCTTTCAGTAAGTGGGAAAAGCCTCCAGTTACGTTTTTTTCATTCTTTCATTCATTTACTTTGTCCCCCAAACCACACACCCTTCTAAGATTCCCCCTTTATCCTCTTGGACAGGCGAGCAAGTCATAAACTATAGAGGTCCAAGGGCCTTTCGTCACCTTTACTTACTCTCATTGGCCTATCAGATGCCAATCATTTGAAAAAAGGAACTGCCCATCTCTTGAGCCACCGGGTGCAATTTTCAAGGGAACGGTGATTTTTTTTAACTGAAGCGTCCCCTTAAGAGCTCATACGGTTATTTTGTCCTGAAAAAGGGGGGATTATAATGCCATCGAAGCAACTGTAGTCACCTAACTGACATGTATATGCTTTCCTCAAGGAAGTTTTGTAAGTTAATGGCTTCCAAGCAGCAATTTTGGAGTGAGATAACCGAGTGGTTAAGTCACGGGGATTGTACTCGGAGGACCCGAGTTCGGTTTTCGGCTTTGCCTAAACTGTTCCCGTGTACGAGCACGTTAAATTTGTGGGTTTGAAAGTCCTTCCGAGCGATTAGATGGCATTGTCTCGGCGGTCTAAACAGATATCTTACACCTTCGGGCAGGTCGGACGGGCTGGCTCGAAAGAAAGATATCAGCAGTTTTATTTATTGTACGATAAATATTTTTAATCTTTTTAGGCCTATTTATATTTGTAAGCTAAGCGTTGATTAGTTTATCGTTGATTAGAAGCGTTGATTAGATTTTAATATAAGAATGAACTAGTAGCAAAGCTGTTAATTAATAAAAAAAAAATCTGAAAGTTAATACACGTTAACGCTTAATATCAACTCTTAACTACCTATCAGGTGATTTTGACACAAATTAAAACAATGAACCCAGCAACAATACAAAAGTATCCAAATACTATTGTCTATATTTAAATATTTTTAAATTAAATATGTAAATAAATTGATCATCATTATAACCACACATTCAGCTAAATTAAAAAATATTTAAAACAAAGCAATTTACAAAAAAATCTCATAAATAATATTTTTATGCAAAATTTGGATGACATGTTGGTTGACATTTCTTATCACAACTAAAACTTTAATATTTTTATCAGGGGGGTGGGCTGAGTATACCTAGTGTGTGTGTGTGTGTGGGGGGGGGGGCTTAGCTCCCTCTGGCCCTTGCCTGACTACGGTGCTACGTCAAACGTCCAGTGCTCACCAGGAACTTACCCGCGGGGTTTGCAGCTTCAAACGGAATGGATGCCACCTGTAAAGACAGCACTGATATATAGAATCCAGGAATAATTACAGATAAGATCTCTTTAGGTAGACAAAATAAGTCATCTCTACTTCGTGGTAATCATTTATAGTTATTACTGGAGGGAGACAGCTATTTTTTGAAAATGCCAATCCCAGAGCTGTAAATTTTCCATTTCTCTTTTAATTAGGTGGTCAGTCGAAAAAGTACTGGTAACCAGGTGTTTTTGTCATTAGCGTAAACATGTTTCCTGGGAGTAAAGATCAGCTTGGTTTGTGTGCGAGATAGTTCAGGGAGCTATGGTAAGGAAGATGTGAACAAGACTGAGATGTGACATTTACGTTGATAGGATTTTCTTTCAAATATTTTTATGTTTAAAAAACTTCATTTTTTGGTATTTAGTAAAATATGAAGTTAGAAAAATCTTGAAATTTCCCAGAGGGGGCAAAGCCCCCTCTGGAAAAGTTCAGCGGGGGCTCGTGCCCCTCTGCCCCCCCGTAGTCGGCGCCTATGGTGACCATGTACTAGGGTTGAACTGGGCGTGTTTTTCGGCCCGGCCGATTTTAAAGTAGCGACCCTAGTTCAGTGATAATGGAGTGGGAATCAACACAATAAAAAACAACTGCAAAAGTCCTATTTTTCAAGGGAATGTTATAAAAGAATATATCTTAATCTATAATAATAAAATGCAATGTCTGTCTGCGTGTTCGCTACTCCTCCAGAACAATTACCAGGTCGCGCTCAGTTATAAAATTTTACACGCAAAGAGTGGCGAAGCATTAGGAAAGACAAGGTTATCAGTGTGTATCCACGTTACTTTTATTTTAATTACGGCCAAGTATTTTAATTATATATAATTCGAAATACACGTATGAAATGTTTTTCGTGTAAATAAATGCAGGGAGATATTGACAAATTTTTGCTCTGCTTGGTTTTCTTTTCCTTGCTTGCATTGAGAGAACTCGCCGCTTGCAGGAGAGACATCTTTTGTCTCTCCCTTCAATGTTTTATTGAGGGCTAGCTGAAAGAGTATGTGTGCGTTAATTCTACGCTAGCTATAGTTCTCAGATAGACGTGTCTATATGCTGTTTTCAGTACATATATTTGCTGAGTTTCAAGTCTTTGAGGCCCTAACTAACTAGGTTCCACTATTGATCATGTCGTTTTCATTGTGGTATGCAATTTTTTATTCCTTGGATACAGAACTTTACGGGTCCAGCTTGTTTTGGGCCCGCAATAGTTAAGGTGCACATCTTTGGGATTGACTTGAAAGCCGGATTACCTAGAAAGATCAAATTACGCACATCTTGCCTTTCACTGTATATTTTGAATTTCGAATCTTACTTGCCCAGCCAGCCCTTTCGTTCTGTCGCATGTTTTTTGGAATAGCTCGAGAACCGAAGCAGCTAGAAAGCTTAAATTAGACACATCGTTGCCTTTTGTTGTAATATATTAATTCTATGGGTTTTGTACCTTACCGTCCATTCCAGTCTGAGCCTGCAATAGTAAAGTACATGTTTTTTTAGGAATGACTCTAGAACAAGAGCAGCTTATCATCGTCACCAATGGCTCGATAGACAGCCCACTGTGGGCCTTGGCCTTCCTCAGAAGATTCTTTTAAGCTGTCCTCCATGGAGCAGTGCTTATCCAATTTTTAATCTTTAACACTTCAAAGTCCTTGTCCACATAATCCATCCATCTCAACTTCGGTCGTCCTCTATAGGTCTTTCCCGATCGGTGAAAATATATTAATTCTTTGGATTTTGAACCTTACCGTTTCGTCTAGTCTGAGTTCGCAATAATAAGGTGCATGTTTTTTAGGAATAACTCGAGAACCGGAACAGCTTATCATCATCGTCAATGGCTTGACAGTGAGACACTATGGATTAACTTAAAAAAGTTTAATAACTTTAGTGTTGTTATTAGAATCTCCGACAGCTTTCTGCAGGGCTAAGTTGAAAAGTAGACAAGCAATTCTATTTTTGATAAAACCAGAGACGCTACAAAGCTGAAATTAAACATAGCTTATCTTTCATTGTATATTTTGATTCTTTGAATTTTTAACCATACTGCTCCAGCCCATTCAGGACCCATAATAGAAAGTTACATGCTTTGGGGAATAACTCGAAAATCGAAGCAGTTAGATAGCTTAAATTTGGTATTCGTTTGATATATTTACTTTGGATTTTGAACCTTACCGGTATTACCTTTCAGGGCCCATCATAGAAAAGTACAAGTTTTGAGGGAAATTCAAGAGAACAAAAATAAATTTTAAAGATCCACACAAACTTTTATTTTAAAATGAAGTAAAAAGTACAAATCAAATTAGAAACATTGTATTTGCTAATTTTGGTTGCTTGTTTTATGTCTCTCCAAATTATTTTATTACGCTTCGCTATCAATAGTCAAAAAGTTAAAAATATCTTCGTAAACAAAACATTCGATTTAGCTCTGCAGAAATAAAACCATTATTAGAAACTTGTGTTTCTAAAAACATTAAAATTAACGCTTCCAACTAAAGCGACCCAGCCGGTAACAGTACAGCAATGTGCCGTGCAATCCGTGTTCGGCCTGAGGGTCAGACCAGCCCGAAAATTTACCTACACGACCATTGAAAATCTGTTAAATTGCCAGTACAAGTCCTCATTGTTTAACAACGTGCCTACCTTGAAAGTTCGAGGACCCGAACCGTCCCGTTATTGTATGATAAAGGGCCGGTCCCTATTCAGTCCATGGACTGCACCAATCAAAAACCCATCGATGTTCTCGGCCAGTGATTAGAGTGGATAAGTATGTTCATTGGAATGTTCTTTATGTTGATTGAAATGCTGTCCCTCATGCATCATGAAATGCATCAGGCATTGCCCGATAGGCCAGTCCAACCCTGCTATGTACCGTTTTGCCACACCTTTGAACAACCTTGCCGTTTTGAACACCTAAAACTCCTATAACTAGAACCATCCTCTTTTCCGAAAAGTTATGTTATTCAGTTATAGATGCATAGAATGACCATAAGACAGTTTTGTGTCTTTTACTTAAAAATGTACACTGAAATAAATATAAATTCAAAGTTACTGACTACTCATTTAATAGCAAGCTCACACATTTGTCCTTTCCTGTTCGTTATCAATATTTTACTTTCCCACTTTTTTAAATTGACACGTGGTAGTACATTAAATTGACTTATGACGGTATATTCCACGAATAAAACATCCGTATACGGGTTTACACCTATTTTCTTTTGAGTTTGGGCTGATTTGTGGTAAAAATAGCGGTAAAATCTATTTTAACGTTAGGCGATGAAATCTTACCTCTTTTTTACTAGCTTAAGTAGTCGGCTTTTGTGAGTTTTTCTTGGTTTTCGATTTCTATATCTAAAACGCCGCCAACAATAAAATGTAATAAAATGTGGCGGAGATCGCTACCGTCTTGAACACTGCAAAATGTGACTGAACTTTTTCTTCTGTTGAATAGGCAACTCTTTGTGTTTGCAGTTCTCCGAATAAATCGCTACAAGTAAAAGGGGGAGAAAAAAATGAAAATAAAGTTTTGCCGGTGACATGTTACTGGAGGGTGTGTAGAGTTTTTCTTTGGCGTTGGCATTTTGATTGACGCCTGTGCCGAGATTGCCGCCTACGTGTTGACTATGACAGGGTAGTGTTCTTATATTTTTCTCATTATGTTCCAGTTTTGGTCGTCGAAAAGTCTTGCGCCCTGTAATCATGTCCTCGATTGGATTTTATTGATACCATATGTTATCCAGAATTAAAGGAAATATTGCCGTTTCAAGTTTAAGACGTGTAATTGTTGAAACTGACAGTTAGAATAATTTTTTCGGAAACTCTATGTATGTATGTTTGTTTGCGGTTTTCACCAACTTCAAGAAATAAACGCTGGAAATACATAATATTTTTTATAATTGAAGGAAAATTATTGCGATAAGTTGAAAATTTTTGTATCATTTGAAAGGACTGACATCCTTCGAGTTGCAGACGTAACCAGGATCTTGGAAGGGGGCGTCGAGGATTGAATCATAGATCTTCTATTATATTTTGTATAGCAGAAGGTCTATAATTGAATCCAGTGGAGTCATATAACTCCAATGGAGAAATCGTATAGCTCGACTTTTTCATATATCTATATTCCACACATTGTTTATATCCACTTGAATCACAAACAGTAAAAGAAATGAAAAGAAGAAACACTTATATAAAAATCGAGGATACGTTTTAAGGACATATAATATAAAAATTCAATGTTTAAAAATGGAAGTGCAAACAAATTTACAACTTATGTATCCACAGGTAATCTTCTATTTGGCTGTACCACATATTATTCATTGGAAGATATTTTGTAACGTTTCACTTTAATAAGATACATAATATTTTAAACTATCTCATTTTTACTTTTGAAATTCTACTTCGAAACACATAGCGCTTCTCTTGGAACAAGGTAATTATTTTAGAAAATTTGTTTAGCTTCTATTGTGTATTTTGAGCGTTTTTATTACAAACTTATCAACTAAATCTGATTCTCAACAATTCTGAATTCAGCTTATGATTGCTCTTGTAGACTTGGTCAAAAGTTATGGAAACGAAACATTAAATTTACATTAATTTTAAATATAGAAAATTTTAAGAAATGTTAAAAACCGCCTCAAAACGCGAATTTTCGTCTTAGAAAAACAAGGTTTATCTTAAATGGAAAATGCAGATTTTGAAAATGGAGTTATATGCATATGAAAAAAAATGCATTTTTTAATTATTTGCTATTAGCAGCTCGACACCTGCCATTTTGCTTCAAAAGAACGCTTATGGTACGATATAGGTATATATAATATCCGCGTTAAGGAAGAAATCCCATACTGAAAACACGGATGCTTCAAGTTGATTAGAAGAAGATTTGGATATTGCAATGTAGGGATATAAAAATTAACTTAATGAAAAATGTTCCAATGGGGTATAAAAAAAATCGGATGCATCTAAACAAAGAGAAAGATAAAAAAATTTCATTTTTGAAGTCATTGGGGGAAGGGGGGGGGGAGGCCGTAAGTTTGCTTTTTTTCTTAGTTGTATCAAAATGAATGAATAAACAATTAGATACCACATTTTCATTTTTGTAGTCCGTGGAGGAAACGGAGTAGACTAAATTTTCACCCACAACTTAGTTTTGGGAGTAATAAACGAAAAATGATTCAAAGGTGTTCCAACTCAAATACAGGAAAATAATATGGGCGCTTCAGGATGATTGGAAAAAAAAGAGGATTTATTAAATGTAGAAGGCAAAAAATCTATTAAAATATTCGAGTTGGATATCAAAATATCTGGCTTATCAGTACTAAGATGAAAACCATTACGTTTTTCAATTTTTCTGAGTGGATGAAAAAGTAATCAACATTCTCGTTTAAAATAAATTTCAAAAATGCATTAACCTAATCCAAAACAGGAGACAAATACCATAGCCGCTTCACGTTTATTAGAAGAAGATAGGGAGGAGGTATAAAATGTGTGTGTTTTTGTAGAAGGGAGTGAAAAAAAAAAATCAAAACTCGCATGGTGCGCCAAGATTTGGAAAATAGGAGACATTAATATTTAGAGAAAATAACAATTTTTTATTTGTTCATTCATTGGAGAATGAAGACATTAGCTATACATGTTTTTGTAAAAATTATTAAATGAAAACATCTAAATTAGTTTCAGAAATACCATTAAGTCATGTAATATGCAGCAAAAATTATCCGGTTGCTGCAATTTGATTAAAAAATGAAATATTTTTAAAACTGCGAGGTTAGAATTAATGAAATTTTAGTTGCTGCGTCTAACACGTACCAACACGACTAAGAGAAAAATGCAAATTTCACAATCTTGCATACAGAAACATTAATAAACAGCGCTGATCCATGTGCTTGCTTCCCAAATTATTGTTGCTTGTAAAGAATGGGAACCTAGAAAATGACATTTAACTTGAGAATAAACTGGTTAAAATGCTTTTTCAAATAAATATTGACGTCACTTCTTGCCTTCATTAAAAAAGACTAGATTTTATTTCTTGAAATGGAATGCACCATTCCCCTTTTGACTTTCCATTCTATGCCAAATTATAGGTTAAGATAGGGTAACGCGTAGCGCTCCTGGGAAGTCGCATGTGCAATGAACTACAAAAATGATTCGTCCTTGAATTCTGTGAACTAATTTTTTAGTGTCTTCTGTTATTTTATTTCTTTGCGTAGTTTTTCGTTGGAAAATCTTAAGACTGGCCTTTTCAAATGCTCCCCCTGGTGTGCAATTATTTTTCTGTAATGCTCTTTTTCGCGATGCTTTTTTTCTATGCTATAAGCAGAACTGTGGTTTAAAGAAAGAAAAAATTTTGGATCACATCTCACTTTAAATTAAACCTAGATATTTGTTCTATTGTAAAATGGTTTCATAAATAACAGATATTTTTATGCTATTTCTCTCACATTGGATTCGAAATTCCAATTTTGATGACCTCATTTCTATGATTGCATCCGCAGCTGCGCGCTGTAATTCATGTATGCCATTTTCCATTCGTAATTATTCTTTTGTCTTCATTTTGAAGTATGATGTTTTCTGAAAAATGGCCAATCTTTCCTGGAAAGATATTGGTATTTACCGTTACATGTTTTTGTATGAAAATGCTTGTCTTCCAGAAAGATTTTAAATGATTTTCTTATGTTTGTTGTTTTACTTTTCTTAATTTCTGAGTTAATCTTCTCTCCTTTATAACTAGGGACGTACTGTATATTCAGGATATTAAGACTAGCTGAAATGTACAAGGAATTCTCGAATATTAAAAGAAAAACTATTGAGTCACACAAGTCGTCTTATTACACAGGGCAATTTTCATTGCCGGAATTTCAGTTCCACCCACACCCAAGCATTTTAAAGTATTTTTGTAGTATAATCGTGATTTTTAAGGTACTGTATATTCAATCATGCAATTAGATAAAAGTTCATGTAATTGTCATTCCATATCCGATGTCCACCTTAGAGCCAAAATTATAACCACCATCTTTGAAGACAGAGCCAAGACTAACTAGAAAGACAGACTTTGGCGCGAAATTGCAGCGGTTCTTTCAAGTTAGTCTTGAGACAGGGCGGTCTGACGTCAAATTTTGTTGATCTCGGATTGAATTGCGGTCAAGTGACTTGATCAAATTTTCTTGTTGTGCACGACAAAATTGCGGTAATTCGGGAGCATGCTTTCATACCATTAAAATGTAGTGTTTCTGCAAGATTGCTGGAAGCAGGCCCTTAGCCTTCAAATATTTCCGTAATGGCCTAAAGCGTCATCAATGACGTGCACGAAAATTTCAGCAAAATTATTCGATATATCAGCGAAATTAATGTTGTATGATCCAGATTTCTATTATACTATTTGTTTTAAACATTTTTTTACTATTGACGATATAAGTAAATATTAAAATGTTTTGTAGAGGATCCCCAAATGCAATTAGGCTCTGGGGTCATCTAGTGTGGGTCAGGCCTTGGCTGGAAGGAATTGCTGGTAGGACCTAAACGTTTGTATGAATTCAAACACTTTGGCTGAGAATCAACTCTGCATTAATAAGCTCAATGCGGTGATGTCTTTGCTCAGCTATATGGAATTTGTTACAGTCGAACCTGCCTTAAACGGAATTCAGGGAACTGGAAGAATTGCCTTGAAAAGGTTTCCGTTCCATGCAGGTCATTTCAGGAAAATATAAGTTTAAAAGTTTAGCTGAAAATGCTGATAGTTTATATGTATGTAATTGCTCACTTATGCACCAGATTTTAAAAATTCTGAAAAGTATTTTTAGATAAATCCGATTAATACTATATTATACCATATTAGCTAATTTAATAATTTTAAATATGTATATACGTACAATTTTGCATACTGCAATCACAGTAGTATATGTAAATAAGAAAATAAGAATATAGTGTACCCCATGTCCTTAACTGTTGCTTGTTATTACCATACCTTAAAACTTAGATGAATTGACTTACAGGCAGAATATTACTGCTTACCCTAAAACAAAAACAAAAAATCTGATGTGGGCAGCACATGACTTTCCCTGCAGACTTATATTCACGTTCTCTTTATTTTAATTAAATTTAATTCACTTTTAATTCAATTTTCGTTCTCATTTGATAACTGGACTGATTTTCAAAGGTGGCGTAGAGAAAATACAAAAAAACTAAAATATCTCGAACGGCTAGTCCTAGTGTAATGGGGGTTGGTCTTATTCTTTTCTTCGTTAAAAATTACGTATTAAACAAGCATTTAATGGATATATTTGAGCATACGTAGTTGTTTATTTTAGATTTTGGCGATTTTTGCGGGCCATTTTGCAAAAAAAAGGCAGGTTATTTTTTTCCGAATCGTATCAAAATCTAATCAGCACCAGGGTGTTTCACAAGTGACTTATCTATCGAATTTTGTGAAATTCGGTCCATTAGTTTTTCAACTAAAGTGGATACAAGCTTTTGCGAGCTATTTCGCAAAAAAAAAAGGCGGGTTCTTTTATCCCGAGTCGTACCCAAAACTAATCAGCACCAGCTTCGCCCACAAGTGACTTACCAACCAAATTTTTTGAAATTCGGTCCATTAGTTTTTTAGTTAGAGTGTATACAAAATCTGCACAGACGTCACGCTAAAAATAGTTTTTTCGTATTCTAGAGGTCTTGAAACGTGTAGATCCGTCGAAAACTCGAGTTGCGATTTTCGGCATGATTCCAATACTTTCCCTATACATTACCATGTATTGCAGGGAAAGTAATAATTAAAGAAAAAATGTGAGATGAACTTTCAAAATAATTCAAAATGGTTTCTTGGGCATGTGTCTTACTAATGATTTCAGTTAAAAATCGCGCATTGATTAATATTTCTAGCATATTTCAGAGTCTCCCTGTATAACGGAAAATTCTTGGAAGTTCTGAAATGCCTTTCAGAAAACCGTGATAAAATTTAATAGAAAGTTCTGTGAAAAATGGTTTTGATGGAAATAAATGGCTAAAATAGTTGAATGATTTTTACATTTTCTGTTTGTTACAACAGGCGCTTTTCATTAACGAGATGTTTTAAATTGACCGCCCACTACCGCGTTGTGCAGATTCCGTTTCACACATGGAAAAATAACATGAATTTCCTATATTTTTGGACGGGGCTAAGAATATTTTCCGCTTATTATAGTATTCCGTTTCAAACAGGTTCGACTGTACCGGCAGTCAATTGCCGCCTAGATCTTGCGTTCACATTGACAAGTCTTCGCTGAACTGTGAGAACTATTTTAATTACGCCCAATGTAATTAGCGCTTGTTAGCGAATTATAGCTGCTATGTGTGATAGGTACTTATTTAATTAAAATTAATAGTATTAATGAACTGTTGGAAAAGACACCAATCTTTGAGCTTTGGTATGAGAAAAAATTGTGAATTGAACTTAGTGACAGTACTTTCTGAACTCGAAATTCAATTAAACAGAAGAAAGCAACTAATCCTATACTAGGAGTTGTAATGCAAACATAATTTTTAGAGTTTCGTGTTAATGAGCAGACGATATTCTCAAGTGATTTGCGAAACGAAATTGTAATGAGTATTCCAATGTTTACATCTTGCATAATAAAATATGTTTGTCTGTGCGTGCGTGTGTGTTGTCTGTAGGGTAAAGTAATTTTTTTTTTCATTTTAGCGACTTTTAGTTAGTATTTTCATCGTATTCTGCCAACGATCGGCGATTGAGCGCTTTTTTAGGGTCTATCAGATGAGCTTATTTAGGGTGTATTGACGCCCGCGTTGTATAATTGATATGGTTTCCCATGGAAGAAATGCTCAGCGTGGAAATGATTTTAGTTCAAAACAGGTGGTTTGGCAATAAAGTGATGTTGGCTGCATCTGTAGTGCATTATTTAAGTAGCGGAAGCTTATTTAGGACCCCGGCAACGTCGGGTAATTCTTTCTAGTATTTCATAAACAGCACATTTTGAAGTGATAAAGGAATCTCTTGTCAGTGTTTTGTCTGAGAAATATATTTTTCTTTAAATCCTGTCATTGCTATAATTACTAGAGTGTGGACAAAATTAGTCCTAGCTTTCGCAGTACTGTGAAAGCTAGGACTGCCTATGTTATTTACCCGATTTTGATTTCATACGCTCATTAACTATACTTGCGGCAAAACTAACTTTGCTTTAGAGAAGGTATAGAAAGAAAAACTATGACCCTCTGCTAATTTATATTTAACGTTATTGTTTTGCTATATGGTTTGAGTTCAAATCTATTGATTCTTCCAATTTAAATCCAAAATTATATTCATGGTTTTTTATATTTTGATAAAAAATATAATTCTAAATTGATATTCAACATTCATGATTTTTCATATTTTAATAAAAAATATATATCCTAAATTGATATTCAAAATTAAATCTGTTGCAATGGAAACCACATAGAAGACATCTTCCTGTCTGTTTGTGTCGTCTGTAGAGCGAAATCTATGTGTCGTACGGCGATGAAATTCATGTCCAGTGTGATCAACATCTGGATGTATATGAAGGTAAAACTGTGTAAATAGGCAGTTATGTCTTTCACAGTAATACTGCCTGAGCCAACGGCCCTACCGTGCTGAAAACACCGGTTCTCGTTAGATCACCGAAGTCAAGCAGCATCGGGTGCGGTTAGTACTTGGGTGGGTGACCACCTGGGAACACCGCGTGCTGTTGGCACATTTCGGGCGCGGTAGCCCGGTAGTTTGCACGCTGCCACAACTGCCGCCGTGTTCATGCGGAGTACGATCACGTTAAACATGTGGGTCCGTAAGTCCTTCCGAGAGGTTGGTGATAGAGGAAGGAGGGTACGGTCCCTGTGAATGCCTCCCCCACTGGGTTTCGGTCTAAATTGAGCGGCACTTTCCGGCCGTCCAAACAATTACCTTACACCTTTCTGGTAGGTCGGTCGGTCTGGGTCTCAACAAACAACAGTAATACTGCCTGGAATTGCACTCGGTACTGCCAAAACTGCCGCCGTGTTCACGCGGAGTACGATCACGTTAAACATGTGGGTCCGTAAGTACTTCCGAGAGGTTACTTAGAGAGGAGGTAAGTACTTCCGAGAGGTACACTTTTCTGGTAGGTCGGACGGTCTGGGTCTCAGCAACAACAGTAATACTGTCAAGTTAGCTTTGCCGCAAATATATATTATTAAATCAGGCGGCCAAAATTGCTTTTTTTTAAGGGGTATCATTTTTATACTGGGTTAATAAAACAGTTATTACTCTTTATGGATGCGTCATATTTTTTTTTCTTAATAAGTGATTTGCCAATAATTATTTTAGGCAAAGGTGACCGCCAATGAAATACGTTCTACTAGTCAGTGGCCACTAATAAAATTTTTGAGTTGTTCATTTTCCGTACAATGCACATTGTACATAACCATAACGGATCTTCTCTATATTCATTTCGCCGTTGACAGTTTAAATTCTGTTTTCTTTCAATTTTGTGAAAATTAATGAATTCCTACTTTTATGTACGAGTCTTCATGACTTTGTTCCGTATTTTTTGTATAAATGGGTGTATGGGCCCTTAAAAGTTTCAATAGCCATGTGTTTTTTGGTAACTCGTTAATTCATTATTGTCTTATTTAAGTTATTATTACTTTTCTTACTTTACATAGTATACGTAAAGAGGAAAAAGTCTGATGGGACCAAAACATTCAGGTCTCTGATTTTTATGCATCTACACATTTTGAGCATACCATCTTTTAAAAAAAATTGAATACATGAATGCAATTAATCCCTGCTTTAAATTCCGGGCAACAGCAGGTACATTTTCTGGTATAGTATGTGGAGGGATTGATAATGTGAACTACCAAATGGAAGTTAATAGTATGAAAATAGTTTTTAGTAACTGAGTTTAAACCAAATGTTTACACAGGTGGCACTAAGCTGTTGCTAGCGTGAGAAAAAATATACTTTTGAAGAATTTGTACATAAAATATTAAAAAAGGAAAAGAAACTTTTTTGCAACCTTTTATTTAACTTGATCTGGTGTTTATTTATCTGTGTGATTCAAATCGTCGAAACCCTAACTAATTAGTCCCCATTTGTCACGGTAACATGAAATTTGGTATGTCGCTTTCTTTTGTGGTACATTTTATTTCTTTTGATTTTGAATCTTATCGGGCTAGCCCGTCGAAATGTACTCTTTTTTTAAAAAAATAACTCGAAAACCGGATCAGCTAAAAAGTCCCATATTTAGTATGTCATTGTCTTTTATGGTATATTTTAATTCATTGAATTTTGAACCTCTTATCAGGCTAGTTCGTCCAGGGCCCGTCGAGGAATGTACTCGATTTTGGAAATAACTCGAGAATCGGAGCAGCTAGGAAGTCCAAATTTAGTATGTTATTGTCTTTTGCGGTACATTTTAATTGTTTGGATTTTGAACTTTATCAGGCTAGTCTGCTTTGGATCCGCCATATGAATGTACTCACTTTTTAGGTTTGGGGATAAACTACAGAACGAGAGAAGCTAGAAATTCCAAAATTTAGGGTATCGTATTTTGCCGTGTATTTTAGCTCTTTCCATGGCAAAGATTGAGGGGACTTACTTTGTGGTTTGGAGCAAGTGTTTCCCCAACCAGGATTTTGAACCTTATCGTGTCAGCTCATCTTGGGCCAGCAATAGGAATGTACTCGTTTTTTTCCCTCTTGGGGGGGGGGGGGTTGCTTGAGAACCTGAGCCACTAGGAAGTCCAAATTTAGTATATATTGTTGTCTTTCATACATCTAAGTTACATGTATTTTAATAAAAGGCGTAATTTTCTTTCTTTTACTTGTTTCATTTTGATAATGATTGTGATACAAGTAATATGTGTACTAAAATAATGGAACATGAATGTAGGAGAAAGTCCAGTGGAGACTCACAGTTCAGATATTTCTTGAAAAGAATCATGAATGTGTTGTTTATATTCTCGCAAAAAGCAATCTTATTTCAAATTATTTTAGCTATTCACCATTATGCTGAAATAATGACTGTTTTTCTGGTGATTGCATTTCTTCCTTTATTTATTTATTTTTTAAATTCTCCTATTGTATAGGTGGTTTTCTTCATGGCATTAAGTTTGCTGAATATGTGTATTTTCTGCTTTTATAAATTATATGTTTAAGCCTTTATTCTTTTAAGGTTTTGGTAGTTGTAAGAGTTCGTCGATGCTACTGGTTGAAAACTCTAAATCTTTCACAGAAAACTATTTAGTACAGAGCGGTTTATTATACCGCACGGACAATTCCTTTGATGCTGCCGGTATTTTATTGTTTGAAATGTTTTTCGCCATTTTTTCTTGCATTATTTTAGAACTGCATTTTCCAGTGTTTAGATTTCGCTATTAACATTGAAATTCTTGAAAGATTTTTTTTTTAAATGACCGTGAATAGTATTAAAAAAATGTTGTTTAGTACCAGTTTCAAAGTAGTAGTTATAGCTAGTAGTGCTCAATTATTTTCAAGAATACATATATTTCCTTTCGGCTCGAGATAAGTAGCTTGTGTTGTACGGTTCGTTATTTCAGAAATTTTTTATGCAGTAATGTAATTCCCCCCTTTTTACTGATTATTAATGTAATTCATTGTTTTTTTTTAAAGCTGTATTTATTGAAAATACTGTTGATGGACTTAATGTAAAGAAATATCTGGCGTCTTGAACTATGTAAAGAAATATCTGGCGTCTTGAACCCATCTTTCTCTTACATTCCATATTTTTACGCCCATTTCTATCGCAATCAGTACCAGCGAAAAATGTATCTTTTTAGTCTTTGTTGGCAAATTATTCTAAGGTAATTAAGCCGATGCATTGTGCTAATTTGTATTATTGCATACTATTTTAATACCTTATACTATAGCTTAAATTATGTGGTATCCAATAGCCAACTGATTAATAACTTTCAAATTTGGCTTGTACACTTCTGTGTACTAGTGGCTACAGTGGCTAGTAACTTTTTGCCATCAATCCTAGTGATGTCAAAGATCAGTCGAGAAATTTGTAGGAACCTGGCCAAACGAGGGGCAAATGGGATAAAAATATAGTCCAAATCTCTTTTTTGTATGTATTTATGTAATATATTTTTTTAATTATTGTTTTTACCGAGTATAACTTTTCTTTGTTGCATTTATAGTAACTTGTGCTTATGTCATTGGCCAGTAATTAGTCAAAAGTGGCTAGTAAAAATGTGGAGTTTACTAGCTAGTGGTTACTACTAAACTCTAAAACTATTAATATTTAAGCAATACTTTCTACATGCACTACATCTACTCAGAAAATTCCAGTGATACTTGCATTCATTCTAAAGTTATCGTGTCCTCATCACACACACACAATGACGGACATTTTCTTGGCTGAACTCTACTTTTTCAAACCAGAATCCACTTTTAAGTAGCTTGTGTGATTTTATTTATTTATTTTGTAAATTTTACAAGAATTTTTTTTATGAAAAATCTGTGTTGTTGGTTCAAATAATCGCATGTCACCCTCCATTTTAAAGGGCTTGAAAATATTATCTTTTGATAGATATCAAGTTTTATATTGTTCCCTGGCGGGTGGGGGAGGGGGAGGGGGATAATAACGTCACGAACACAAAATTGTGTCACGGCTATTTTTCACTTCACTGCGGTAATTGAAATTGCTTTCGTGATCATTAAACCATAAATGACGCCTTTTATGTCAAATTTTGTCCTATGCTGCTATGTTTTCACTCGAATTTTAAAAAATTCTTTTCGATAACAAAGCCAAAAATAAAGTTTCGTTAAAATCCATTAATATTTTTGGTATCTATAGTGTACACAAGAAATTGACCACAGACAGACGGACATCACTTTATAAACAGCCAGAACGTATTCAGGAGGTCCTAAAACATATATTGACATCAAAATCTCGAAATCGAAAATTTTCGTAAAAACAATACTTTCTCTATACTTCGTATGAGAAAATAAATATTTTCAGGTATGTAATACCTTCTGTATATGAGAAAGTAAACTAGTAAATCAGGGAAGTTTATTGTTTGCGTATTAAGTTTTTAAAAATAAAAAATAAAATGATGTAGGCAGCACATGACTTTCCTCGCACACTCAAATTCATTTTCTCTTTATTTCTTTAATAATTCTTTATCAATTGCATTTTTAATTCAATTTTTGTTTTCATTTGGTAACTGAACATTTTTTTCAAAGGCGGCATAACAAAAATGCGAAAAAACTAAAATATCTCGAGAACGGTTAGTCCTAGAGTAATGGGGTTGGTTTTATTCTATTCCTCGTCAAACATGACGTATAACACAAACATTTGAGCATGCGTACTCTTTTATTTTAGAATTTGTCGATTTTTGAGGGCCATTTAAAACAAAGCCCGGTTCTTCATTTTCGAATCGTAACAAAATTTAATTAGCGCCAGGGTATCCCACAAGTGACTTATCTACTAAATTTTGGGAAATTTGGTCAGTTGTTTTTTAGCTAGTGTGGATACATGAGATTTTTGCGGGCCATTTCGCAGAAGAAAATAAAAGGCGGGTTCTTTTAACTCGTATCGTACCATAATCTAATCAGCATCAAGGACACACACAATTGACTTACCTATAAAATTTTTGAAATGGTCCATTAATTTTTGAGTTAGAGTGGATACATACAGATCGCGCATACAGATCAGATAGACACACAGACTCACGCTAAAAATAGTTTTTCGTGTTCTTGAGGTTCTAAAACGCGTAGATCCGCCGAAAACTCGAGTTGCGATTTTCGACACGATTTCGATACTTTCCCTTTACATTACCATGTATTACAGGGAAAGTAAAAAAATTACATTAGGAAAATGGCAGTGTCAAAAATAAATTTGAAATGCAAGCGATAATCCAGGGATGCAGTATTCTGGATTTTTAATAAATTGAAACAACAAAATATTTATTATGTAAAATTCAAAACCTACTGTGAATTGTGGATAAGTTTAAAAGCATTAATATACAGTTGAAGTGCAACAGCTTTCTTTTTTATTAATTTATTTCTATTTTTAACACTTTACAACAAAGTTGAAAAGTGTTTATGACTTTGTTCATTCTGTCTGTCTGTCCGTTAGCACGATAACTGCCGTAAAAATGACTTAATCAAAATGAAATTTTAGTATGTTGTTCAGACGGTATGTAGGACCTATGGGAATATAAATGAATAATATCACCCAATTAGTTTTGGATTGAACCCGGGTTGAAAAAATGAAATACATTGAGCCCTATGGGACCTAATTTTTCAAACATTTTTTAAGCGGATTTAAAATTCACAAATTGCTTCGAAAATTTTAGGTAATATTCAAATTGTTCCATAAAATATATAAAAAAAAATTCAGCGAAATATATTCAGTAGTTTTTTAAATAAAAATTAAAATAATAATTACACATCTTATATGAAACGATCACGTGACCATGATATGAAACGATCACATGACCCACTTCAAAATGATATATGGCATCCATCTTGTTTCAAAATCGTGATTTTTTAAAGTTCTTTTTAATTCATATTGAGTGTTGTATCCGTCCTAAAACTACTTTATTTTTGCTTAAATTCTGTGCATCTACATACTAAAACAACACAATGACAATATATTTGAGTTTAAATTCTCATTCAAATTTGATTATTTTTACAACTAAGCCTATTTTTCACGTATGTAAAATGTAAACAGCAAAATATGTAGAATGAGTTGTATTAGAATTACTATATTTCTTTAACACAAAATAATTCAGTCCATGGAGTCTGCATGGCTGATATGAATGAAATATTGATTGATTTTATAAAGAGAAGGACGATTTTTTTCGATGAAGTTTCAAGCATAGAGTTTAATTATTTGTAGCTCCATTGTCTTAAATAAAATGTTTAAATAAAATAAATTATTATAGTATTGTGATGAATGAAATGAATGGGAGAAAGTTATGAATGAAATCCTGTTTTTATAGAGAGATCCAGGCGTGTTATTTTTTCTATGACGTCATTTGAATTAATTTCAGTTGTTTTCGATGAAGTTTTCAAATATAATAAATTATCGTAGTATTGTGATAATTCTAAAACTATTACCGAGGAATGTATACCATTTTAGAGATGTTTAAACCAGGCAATTTATATTTCAATGCCGTCATTTGAATGAAGTTCATTTTTTTCGATGAAGGTTTAAGTTTTCAAATATAATAAATTAATGCAGTATTGTGATAAGTTTCAAAATATTACCGAGGAATGTATTGCATTTTACACTTGTTTAAATAAAATTGCATTGAAGTTGGAAAGTGTTCATAATCAATGCTTTAAGCATGATTGATCTTTCTTGTATTTCAGTGTTCCAAAATAAATGTACTATTTATCCCGTATAAATATAAAAATCAAACCGAAAATTTATTCTGTGTACTCGCAAAATACGTACACAGAATAACTACTGAAAAATCAAGGCCGCGTTTACCCAAGATGGACATCCATTTGCCTATTTTACGGATATAAAACGCCAGGCCCGTCAATAGCTCAGATGTATTATTTTAGGTATATATTGAAAGAAAGCACGGGATTAAAAAAAATTGCAAAATATCTTCAGGCTCAGGTCAAGACGAGCAAATTCTAAAATTTTGGCCTGTGCAGATCTCCAATGCAAACATCGATTTGTAATATTCAAACAGCATAGGTAAAGCTACAGGGGGAGAATGGAAATGGTTCTATATATTGATACGCACATTTTCAATATTCAGTACCTTTTATTTATTTTCTCATTAATAAGGCAAATATTGCTTGTATGTCCTTTTATACACGAACACCTAATATATCATATTTTAATGCTATATCTCTCTAATCATAATGTAATGAAGAAACTAAACCGTCGAGTATTGATAGCAAAAGTCTATGTAGAGCAGTGGATTCTCCAATTGGAAACGATTAGCTATGCTTCTTTAGCATCGAAAACACTCTCAGATATCTATGGAATCAAAGGCTTGTTCATTCTCCAGGGAGTAATAATTTAGAAGTAAGGTACACTTTTGTATTTAAATATTTTCTCCGTCTCAAACTCCTTACAGACTATTATCCCAGGAAATTAATGTTCGGCCCAGCGGAGCACTTTCTCTAGATCGTTATCTCCCGATAGTGAATACCAGACAAAGCGTCGGCGATTTCTTCATGTTTCACCTGTGATTACTACAGACATCCAGTTACATGTTCTTGGCCCCTTACTGCAATGAATGTAGTCATCAAGTACCAGGTGCTGCCTGCTCTATTATCGGAAAAGGAAAGCGGAGAAGTGAGGGGGTTGGCACCAAGAAACAAATAGGGAATCTTCGGGAGGAGTGGTCTTTGCTCAAATGAGAAGAGAATGAGACAGATGGGTGCTGGGTTATTGTCAAGATCCGGTTTCGGTCTTTTCGCCAGGCTGTTACTTCGCACGCGAGGACGTGACTCAACGGTCCAGTCTTCCACATTCCTCGCACTCTGGAACCCCCCTTTTCTTGTCATTTATTGGAGTTCAACCCCCCATCTCCAGACTTCCCCATCAGCGCATTCTTGAAAGCGCATTACTTTTTCCTGTGCTGCAGATTTTCGTTCCTCTTCCAAGGTAATAGGTTGTAGATCAGCGGCTTCTTTCAGCTCTTCGAGTGAAAGGTCCATAATTCTTGCTTCCAACTCGCCCCCTGAAACCTCGGAGCTGTTTCGTTTTGCCAGCTCTTATCTACTGCTGCTGGTGAAAAGTCCGCCCCCCCCCCCCCCCTCCACAATTTTCGCGGAATTCTTTGGCAGTCGGGGAGTGTTAAGAAAATTCAACATAAAGTAGTATTTTTGCTTGGCGATGCTTTGCTTGTTTATTTCCATTTCCACTTGGCTGATTTATTCAGAAGTTGTTTATGTGGCCAATTTCGTTGATGTATTTTGAAGTTGTTTTTGTGACAAATAATACACCGAAGCCTCGCTTTCGTTGGATGGGTGGGGTGGGGATGTGTTCTTTGAAAAAGAAATTCAAATCAAGGTAAAATGTTGCTTAGGAAACAACTGAAGTATGGAAGATAACGGCAATGGAATTTTCAACAACATTTATTTATTTCAAAAATGTAGTTCCTAATACCCCATCTTGAATTATGAAGTTTAAGTATGTCATGTTAATAGAAAACTACATATTATCCACTATATTGTTGAAGAATAGAATAAATTTATAATTCAGAAAGGTCTTCCTAATCATTGAAAATAAAATATTTCTGTAATGTCCTCTGTACCCTTAAAGTGGTCCTACTCCTTGTCATAAATATTGCCTTTTTAAAATCCATTAAAACGCAATACAGGATATCTATAGATGTTGAATGACCTTAAATTTAAATCGCCAATTGGGACTTCGAATTGCGTATAAATTTTTTAAGATGTCATTTCGCGGCATTCCCATTTTTCAGTAGCTTGCTAATGGATTATGTAAAAACCGAGTGACTTGGCAAAGCAACAACACGTATCGCAGAATTCCGATAATAACCCTCCCCTTTTTTCAAAGAAAAGTTATAAAAAAACACTCATACACAGTGATTATAATTATATATATATATATATTTAAAAAAAAAACAGTGGATTACTATCAAAATTTTGAATATAAATGAGGGGATCACAGTTTCAAATAAAAGGCTGATTTTTAGAATCAAATTAAAAACAATTGTATAAATTTTTTATTCTATTAACACTCCAAAAACTTACTTAACTTTCCTGTTGCTATTCTGACTTACAAAACAAGGAAGGCGAGATTAAATGAGGGGGGAAAAACTTATATATTCTTTCACGTTTCAAGAGTGTCATTTGCTAGAAGTAGCGACTTTGCATCTGGTGATAAAAAATTCACCTTTTTAAAATAGTTCAAAATATTAAAATATCGGAATTATAACCACTATATTTCGAAAACTAAAGATCCAAAATCAAATTATATATACTTGTAGGGCTTTCAAAGGCTACAAATTACTTCATAATAGTTCAATAGTTCATAGCACTTTTAGTTTTCAAGATATAAGCGTTACAAACTTGAGAAATGGACAATTTTCAGTCTTTATAAACTTGACAAGACAGACGATTCCTTAAAAATTATAAGAGATTTGTAACAACAAATTATTAATTTAGTAACTGGATTTTTTACTGAACATTTTTGTCCCTTACTGCTTATATCTATCTTTTATAATTTAGAAGATATTTCGAGTGAAAATAAATAAAAGGAGAAAAAAACTTCATTTTTTTTTTGTTTTTCGAAAAAAAAAATGTTTAAAATATTAAAATTGTTTTTATATATTTATAAATAAAATAACTACTTCTCCGACAAAATAAGTTAAAATTGTTTACATTTTTATCGATTGGGTTAGGAGATTATTTATATCTTATAGTTTGAAAGATATTTTGCGTAAGCAAAGTGAGATCAAAAGTCAACCAAAACAAACTGATTAACTACACAGGAACTCACAGCAAATTTCTGAGCTGGGTTAGTTCCCCTGCGCCTGGGATTGGCCTCAGTATTTAAAAAAGCTCCGGAAAAGAGTGTCCGCTCCATAATCGGGAAACGTTAGGTTCATTAAAATAAAATCTTAAGACGTAGCTCGCTTAAAATATTTATAATTAATCAACGAATGGATTTATGAATTTTTTATGGAATAGTCTGATATATTTAGCAACTGCTGTCAAAATATAAATGTTGGACGGCACGTCATTTTTTATATCGTAATATAAAAATCTGAGAGGTTTAAAACGCACGAAAAGTAAAGAAAAATATATATTTTTAAATTCATGAAGATTCGTCTTATTAACCGTAAGCATTCCGTTCACAATTTGTTTGAAAGATAATTTTTCGATGGTGTCAAGATGGAAACGATGGAAACCCTGTGATAATATCTAGGTCTTTAATGACAGCATTTGTGTAAAAATAGTCCTAAGACTTAAAATAACTATTTCGAAATTAAAAAAAAGGAAAAAAAAAAGCCGAAGGTCACCTGTTTGGGTCCGGAAGTACCTGTGTATCTAATTTAGTGGTCGTGCGACGCTTAGATTTTTCGCTATAAACTGCACTCATACACAGAGAGAAAGATTTCCTTTATTGAGATTGCTATATGGCATATTTCAGGGAATTTTGTCACTCCAGATATTTATAGCTGCAATCTGGATAATCATGCATGATAGATAGCTGCAATAATATGCAGCAATGGCTGAAATAAAATGATAATGTGACCTCTGCTGCGATTCTTAAGTCTGATATTGTTATCTACTTATCTACATGAAGGAACTTCACTGTAGAAACAACAAAAGTACCCTTCCGTTGATGCACCGATCCCCAAACCTTTGCAATTTTGGAGGACAAAATACAGCTTCTTTCCGCAACTTAAACTTCCCTGTTAGAATCCTGACTGGCAAAAAAGCGAAGGGGAGATCAAATGAGGAGAAACACTTTTATATTATATTCTTCCATGCTTTCTAGGGGGAGTACTCTAAAATCTACAACGAACGGTCTCATGGGAGATCAATTCAGAAGAAACACTTGCATGCTTTTTAGAGGAGTACCCAAAAAGCTACAACTAGTTGCCTCATGTCCAGGGCCCGACTTAACCTAACTGGAGCCCGGTGTCCCAGTTAAGCTAAATTAGACTAAATCATCTTTCGACATATATGAAACAAGCAAAAATATATTTTCAAAAACATAATTGCATTCTAGGAAAAGAGAGAAATTGCATTTCTCAAAATGAAGTTCTAACACATTGTAATGGAATTCAAATTATTGATAATTTTTTCATAGCCGAAACCAACACGCTCTAGATCTTGAATTAGTGCGATAATCCCTATATATCCCCAAAATGAATCTTTTCTCTGGGCAAATCTATTCTAATGGTATATTTTTTTCAGGAACAAGTCCTTCATTTTTTGATGTTGCAATTGTTGGGATACCTCTGGTACAGTGTCTAGAAGGAAGTGTCTGTCTCTCTTCCTTCTAGGCACTGTACCTCTGGCATGAGGGGCCGGGGCAGCTGCCCCACATGTCTCTGCGTTAGTCAGACTTTGCTCATGTCCGAAGTAAAATATGATGACCTTTGAGAAGTTCCACTTCAACTTTAATGTCGAGAAAAGCGTTAAAGGGTTAAAAATGGAAATTTTATAGAATATTTAGAGTTGTCAATTTTCAAATGAAAGTATATTCCGGAATCCCACCCTACGGTACTTTCAAAATATTCTATGCTCAATTATGTTACATAATGTTTGTCACTAGAGCTTTATAAAACCTATTTTGTACATTTTATAGATTTTTTTTTATTCCTTTATTTCCTCCTCCAACTCTCAACTACTTGCCTAAAATTCTTCCCCCGATTATAAGGGAAGATTCTGGATCCCCTCCCCCTTTTCATACATTTCATTATCTATAATGGCATGTTTGTAGCTTGCAGATGGTCTTGCTTCAAAGCAAAATGGTCTTGTCACCCTCTTAGAAGTGCAGTTCTAAAGAAAAGGTATTCACGAAGAATAGATTTCTATATAAAGGAGAGAGAAAAGGCAAAAAATGTTTGGTGAAAGAACTCGCTGTCAAACAGGGACATCATTTTTTATCTTGCACTTGTACATTTATATATATATATATATATATATATATATATATATATATATATATATATATATATATATATATATATATATATATATATATTGCTACACGAGCTTTAGTACTGATCATTTATCTATGATATTTATGCTTATCCGGCCTTCGATTACATATTGTGCTGTTTTCATTGCAGGATTTTTATAAAGAAGCTATACTTTTGTTTTTCTACTGTGTGTAAACATACATAAGTTGTGTTAACAGGGCTTCAATCATTTTTGCAAAAGCCATACACTTGAAATAACTTGAATTTTTTTCCTTTATATACAGTGACTAAGTGTGTTTAAAAGAAAGTAAACAGTGGAAGGTCTTTTTTCAACTGTTAGCTGTAGACACACAGTTTCAGTTGCATAAATGCTTTAAGTAAAGTAGATTATTTGCAATTTAAATAATGTGTAATATTTTTATAAAAAATTAAAACAATTAAATTTTTATACAACCAACCTTTTTGGTGAAATGATTAAATTTCGGAAATGTTATTTAACGTATATCGTTTAGTCAAAAAAAAAAATGTATCTTAGAATTACAAATTTAACGAAATAAATTTGTCAAACTTCCTGACATACACCACTTTATCGTGCTTTTGATACGCTTGTAATCATCACAATTCATGAATCCAAGAGCCTTTTACAAATTGAAGTGATTCACAGAAATCATTTAGTAAGGTTTTAAAATATTTTTATTTTCTGTAATTTGTCTTTGAAACCATTAAGAACAGACAGATGACTCTGGTTAAAAATTATTTTAACCCTTAAATAAGGACAAAAAATAAAATAAATAAATAGAAATAAAAAATAAACCCTTATAATTATGATTTTGTTCGATTCTGTAAAATGGTTTCTTAACAAAAATCTATAGGTGAAAAAAAGCATATCCTTTATTACTTTCCTTATATACATATAATGTATAAGGAAAGTATTGTGACGGGGTCGAAAATTCGAATTCGAGTTTTCGATGGGAGAGCACGTTTTAAGCTTTCCTGAACACGAATCACGAACGTTTTTGAGATGTGGTGGTGGTGGGGGGGGGGGGGGGTGAGACGATAACTGATTCATGAGAAGAAAAGATACTTTGAGTAATGCTTTTGTATTTGCACGCAAATAGTCATTTATCTGCTACAAGAATAGCTCTTATCTCCGTCCATAACGCTTGTCGAGATTTTGGCGGAATGCCGCCAACTTGGCGACTTTTTAAATGTTGTTAAATTAACGAAGATGTCTCCAAATTAATAAAAATGACGTTAAATCAATGAAAATAACGACTAGATGATGAAAGTTCAATATCTGGGGAAAACCATAAGCGTAAACTATGAGAATAACACATTTCTCCGTCCGCCCGTACCATTTGGCGAGATGTCGCCAACTTGGCGACTATTTTAAATGTTTCAAAAATGTAGCCAAATTGATAAAAATTACGCCAAGTGGGGAGTATGTCTCCCAAATTCTGATTTCCGTTATATGACTGGCATATACCTTCTATAAGAAATACTCTTCTCCCCGTTTGTCTGTAATACCGAATAATTTAGCAAAGTATTTCCAACTTGGCGATAGTTCGCCCCAGATTGACAAAAATATCGTCAAAATTGCAAAAATGACGTTAAAATAATGAAAATGACGCCTAATTGATGATTATTAAGATATTTTAATATATGGACTCTATCGTTTATTAAGGATGCTATCAATATTGATGACTGTTGATTTAGAGCTGAGCGAAGTATAAGATAATTGAGTACAGGGTGTATCATATTGAATGGGACAAAAAGAATAGCATAGTACAAATTCTGTAATTGATTTATTTAGCCGAAACAAATTAATTCTGAAACTACAATTATACAAGTTTTATCTGGCAACAGCGAAAAATCTTCCGGTTACGAAATCTCCGCTAGAGGCACTGTTAATTAAAATGGCGCCATCCATGCAAGAGAAAGCGTACTGTGTTTTGGAATACGCCAAACATCATCGTTTATCGCCGTTCAAAGACATTTTAGCACGAAATTTGGTAAAGAACCACCGCATCGTCACAACATCGAACGGTGGGTGAAGCAGTTTGAGGACACTGGCTGCTTGTGTATGAAAACCAGCCCAGGAGGACCAGGAGCCAAAACCGAAGTGGTAAAAATTCATGAAAAGTTTTTACGAAGTCCCACAAAATCAACGCGTCGTGCGAGTTCTGAACTTAATGTGCCTCATAACAGCAACTGAAGCAGCGGATAACTGAAGTGCTTGAATCATTAACAAAGGATGTTCTATCACGAGTGTGGCAAGAAATGGAATACATCATGGATATTTGCCGTGTCACTGGAGGGGCACACATAGAACATCTATGAAACTTGGATAACTATAGTTTCACTGTAAATTTGATTTATCAAAATAAAGTAATTACAGCGTTCACAGGTATTCTTTCTTTTCGTCCCATTCAATATGAAACACCCTGTATTTTGAAAGAGTTTTACATGTTGTCATCCGGAAAATCGCCCAGTGTACAATTCAACAATAAAAACACAGCGCCGTGGATCTTATACATTATTTTTTGACTGTAAAACTAGTAAATTCATTGCATTATATAAGGAAAGTCATGTGTTGCCCACATCAGATTTTTTTTTAAAAATGGATTGGAGTTTGGTTGTATTCGGAACTGGGAGATTGATTACATTTGATGTAAATCTCAGGGTTCGGCATTACTGAATAACGACATCATTTAAACTCTAGTTACTTTCCTTATATGCAATATAATGTATGAGAAAAGTATTGTGTTGTGACGGATTCGAATTCGAGTTTTCGACGGGAGAGCACGTTTCAAGCATCCCTGAACACGAATCAGACGTTTTTGAGATGATGTGTGTGTGTTCAGACCCCCCCCCCCCCCCTTAAATTTTTGAGTGAAATTTTGAAAAAATCGTCAAAAAATTAAAACCTTTAATAAAGTTACGCAAATAGGCATTTCTTATGTAATATTTCATTAGAAAACGATTGACATAAATTTTAGAACTCTAGTATGAACATTTCTCGAGATATTGCACATTAAAAAAAATTATCAAAAAATCATATAAAATTAAAAAAAAATATTACCTGTTGTGAAATATGTTTACTTTTCATAAGTAATATCATGCAATAAATTTGGTGACATCATTCTCGTGGATCTAGTTAGTTCCATTCATGAGAAAAGATACTTCAGGTATTACATTTGGACGCCAATAGTCATTTATGTGCTACAAGACAAACTTATTTCTCCGTCCATAGCGCTTGGCGAGATTTTGGTGGAATGTCGCCAACTCGACTTTTTTTTAAATGTTGCCAAATTAACAAAATGTCGCCAAATTGATAAAAATGACTAAATCAATGAAAATGACGTCTAGATGATGAAAATTTAATATCTTTGAAAGAATATAAGTGTAGATTATAAGAATAACACATTTCTCCGTCCGTTCGTAACGCTTGATGAGAAATTTAGCGGGATTTCGCCAACTTAGCGACTATTTTTAAATGTTTCTAAAATGACATAAATGTCGACAAATTGATAAAAATGACGCCAAATGAGAAGTAATGTATCGTAAATTCTGATTTTCGTCATATGACGGGCATACCTTCTAGTATATAAGAAATACTCTTCTCTTCGTTTGTTTGTACCACTTGGTGATGCATTTGGTAAACTTAGCGAATAATTTAGCAAAGTATTGCCAACTTGGCAATATTTCGCCCCAGATTAACAAAAATATCGTCAAAATTGAAAAAATGATATTAAATTAATGAAAATTTAAGCCCAATTGATGAAGTAATTATTAAAGTATTTTAATATATGGACTATATCGCTTATTGAGGATGCTATCAATATTGATGATTGTTTATTTAGAGTTGCGCGAAGTATAAGTTAATTGAGTATTTTGAAATAATTTTACATGTTGTCATTCGGGAAAACGCCAATCGAAATGCAACAATAAAAACACAGCGCTGTGGATCTTATACATTATTTTTTTACTGTAAAACTAGTAAATCCATTGCATTATAATATAAGGAAAGTCATGTGCTGCCCACATCAGAGTTTTTTAGTCATGTAGCAGCGTTACTTAAATGCTTAAATACAAACTGTGAATCGACGTTAATGGTTATGTAATATATTTTCTGAAATATTTGCATGGAATAAATTTCAATAAGTAGTAAAAGTTCTAGAAACTACTATTTGCAAACGAAATTGATTTTTGTACGCCCCTTATTCTTCAATGAAAATTTTCATTTATATCAAATTTGATCGTATTACACCCAAATTTTGTCAGTTTTACTAAATACGGTAACATTTTTGTAATTTGACTTTTTCACTAGAGAGACTATAAAAGTTATTATTTTTTTAATTATCGATAAAAATATTGCACATCATTTAAATTACTATTTCATATCTTCCTACCTGGCAATTGGAATTAAAAGGACGTGTCTACAACGAACGGTTCAAAACAATTTCCGATATTCACCACTTTTTTGAAACGTCCGTATTTTATACTTAAAAAAATCTGATGTGGGCAACACATGACTTTCCTTATATAATGTAATTAATTTACTACTTTTACAGTAAAAAAAAGTAGGTTTTTCTTATAGTAGATACTAATATTCTTTCCAAGATATTAAATTTTCGACAATTAGTCGTCATTTTTATCTATTTGGCGAGATTTTCGTTAATTTGGCAACATTTCAAAAAGTCGCCAAGTTGGCGACATTCCGCCAAATTTGTCGCCAAAATCTCGCCAAGCGTTATGCACTAAGAAATAAGTTATTCTTACAGTAGATAAATGACTATTGGCGTTCAAACACAAAAGCATTACTAAAAGTATATTTTTTCATGAATGGAATGAGCTAGTTCCACGAGAATGATGTAACCCAATTTATCGCATGGTATTACATATGAAAAGTGAACATGTTTCTCAATAGGAATTTTTTTTTTATATGACTTTTTGATAATTTTTTTTTAAAAAATGAACAATATCTCGAGAACGGTTCATGTTAGCGTTCTAAAATTTGTCAATCGTTTTCTAATGAAAAATTACATAAGAAATGTCTATTTGCGTAACTTTATTAGTGGTTTTGATTTTTTGACGATTTTTTCAAAATTTCATTCAAAAATTTAGGGGGGGTTCTTAACATTCGATTGCATATAAAAACAATAGGCTTCCAGTGTTTACGGATTGTGATTTTTGTACCAAATTAGGTTCGAATCGGTCCATTCGTTCGTCAGTTATCGTCTCCACAGACTCACTGACACACACACACACACACACACACAGACATCACTTCAAAAATGTTTGATTCGTGATCAGGCATGCTTGAAACGTGCTCTCCCGTCGAAAACTCGAATTCGAATTTTCGACCCCGTCACAATACTTTCCTTATACATTATGTATATAAGGAAAGTAATATTGGCGTTGCCAGGATCTCTGAAATGGTAGGATGCGACGAAATAGCGAATAAGGGGACAGAGAGTTACAATGCTCTGTTTCTTTTTCCAATAGGGTGGGAAAAGAAAATTTATATAATTTTACTTCCATAGTTTAGGTAAGCCATAACCCCCTCCTGCCCAGACCATAAATTTTACTGAAGTTTGTACTGCATGACAAGGTGAAATTCATTCCTTTCTACATAACAGTAATGGCATTTCTGGAATGAATACAAAATATTTTATGTGATTGGGCTACTAGAATATTTTTAGTCCTTTAAGTTTCCACAGTATATGTGTAAGGGAAATGTTGTGGGAGGCATACATATCAGACGATCGGATTTTGAGGGATTTAGCGTTTTGAACAACTTCGACAACAAGAGCTTGAAATTTCGTCCCAGTAGCTCAACGGTAGAGCGTCGGCTGACCAGTTCAGAGATCCAGGGTTCGATTCCCGGTTGGGGCAGCAAGGCACTTTACACCTTTTATGTTTTGAATCATAATTTAAGCTATTCTCTCTTTATACAGTGGAGGCCATTTAAGAACGAGTTCGCTTTCTATTAATAATGCGTTATATGAAGTTTGGGGCGGACCTCTACTTTATACGTATTAATCGTTTATAGCTAGCTAAATAGTGACATTGCGAATAAATATTTTGATACCTCACATTCGGTATAAGCAGGTTCAACTGTATATATTTCCTTTTGCAAAGCACATTCACTCCACACACACACCTTTTTATATTTCCCCCCCTCCTGATATTAAAATATTAAACTTCCTCTACTTATATTATTCTTACCCACCACGATCATCGCTGTCTTCAAGAGAATCCGTGTTCTAAGGACACTATTTGCTTCGAGGAGCTATTGAAACCTTAAAAACACATTGGACAAAAGCTCAGTGGAGCATCTCTTAGCTTGTGATTGACTTGTAAAAACACGTTCTCTGTTTTTACGCGTCACTTAATTCTTTTAAAATAATAAAAATATTTGAGCGGTTCCGCCTAGTATTATGTAATGGAAATGATGGATCGAGAAACGAAGTGTCCTGATAGTGTTTTATTTCTCTTTTAATTCCAGGTTCCAATGAAGTGACAGGAGGCATTTGGATCTACACGTTACAATGTGGGCTGCGCCTCGGGCATTTTGGGCAACCGTCCTCTTGTGGCTTATAACAGTCGCTTCATCAGGTAAGACTTCTTTTTTTTTTTAATCATTCAGGAATGTCGCTTGGATTGCTTTTATGTGGGGACCTAATGTAGTGCGCAATGGTGACTAATATTTCCACGTAGACACTTGCGTAAAACTGCATTATAGTGACTCTCAAGAGCGCCCAAACATTGATCGCAAATGCACTAGCGAAAACTTTTTGCCGAAGAAATGTCACATCTGATATGCATAGATTTTACCTTATTTAGCCCATGATCAACGTTCCCTCTAATACAAAATTTGCTATAACTGCGCTGGTTCCTTGATACAGGAGCTTTTTACCTTGCAAGGTCAGATTAAGCCATGAGCTTTTGGGGCACCAGGGCAGAGGTTGGCCAATGAGGCAGTATAATAAGAACTCCATGCTGTGGGCAACTTGCAATACAAAATTTTCTCACATGACAGCCAAAATGTTGAGGAACATATTATTATTTGGTTTCTATTATTTTTAGAGAATCTTTTCAAATAAGTAAAAGTCACATTAAGGCGATAAAATCAAAGGACATTGTGAAAGTGATTATTTGTAAGAAATGAATGTAAAATGTAGTGACAAAAATTTTACTTAAAAGTTGTTCAGCCTAATCTTATCTTGCCGATAACTTTGATATATTTTATTATTAGCTATTAAGTGTAGACTTGCAATATGGTACACGGGTCAATCGTTCAATAAAAACCCCTGGAAAAATCGTATTTTCCGAAAATGCAATTAAAACTGTTTTGTCTTTCAAATTAATATTTTAAAATTCTATTCTTTACTATTAAAACACATGTTTCAAAGCGAAAATAAAAGGAATCAATAATAGGTAGAGTTCCATGTTGTATCAGAATGTCACAAATTCTGTTTTTTCCTTGACTACGGGTCACAGAATAAGTGGGGTCCCTGCTCTGTGCAAGACTTCATTGGGGTAATTTGAATTTCATAGCTTTTTTTTTTCTTTTAAGATTTTTATTCAGGGGGGGGGGGGGAGTTTTAAATTTCAAGGTACATACATCTCTTGTACGCATCTTTCCATAATATGTTATCGCCTGTGGCAAGAATCTCATCTTTTTCCCCTTTCATGATAGCCATTCCGTCTCTGAAAACCTTCCATTTCGGAATACGTGAACGTGTTAAAGATGAGCGTCTGCTGCTATGTAGTTTTTTGTCTGTTTCATTAAACTGTCAGTGGAAAGGCGTCTTAATAATCTCTCTCAACGCCGACTCCTAAAAACGGCGCTGATTGAGTTCAAAACCAAGGTCGAAACCTGTAACAGTGTTGGGGGAAACGAATATCTTTTGCATCCCCCATCTGGTCGGGTCAAGAAGGAGAGTTGGAAAATTGTAGCGTGTAAATTGAATTTATAGCCGTTTGTCAGTTGGGGGAAAGGACGTGTTAACGGTAAAGTTATGGCAAGTATTCAGATATTTTAAATGTTCCTGCCATTTATCGCATTCGTAGCTAATTGCAGTGGGGAAACTTAAAATCCTGCGCCCCCTCGCAAGTTTTTGACTTGCCCATGCCTACTAGCGGGCTCAATCTTGAGAGGCCGAGTCCGATTTTTTAGAACCTAAGTCCAACTGTTCAATATAAAATGAAGTTCGAGATTTGAGTCTAGAAAAACTTACTACATACTTTCTACTAATTTTCAAAAATTTCATCTACTTTGCATGTTATTATAGAACATTTAATATTAAGGCCATACATCTATTTATCTTTACTTCTTGTCATAGAACAAACAATATAACTTATTCAGTAAGTGTTTGAGATAAAAAAAAAAAAAAAAATAGTTCAGAAACTCAAGTAATTTTTTAGTAAATAAACTAGAAAGTGATAATTTACGATTTATTAAGTTTTGTAAATATTTTTTTAATCTTAAACTATTTTGCAAAACATGTAAAAATGGCTGTACCTATGCAGAGCATTTGTGCTCTGGTATCTTTTAATGCTCAGTATTCAGTAAATATCTAATCTCTGAAGTTTGAGTCTCCATTCGACTTTTTCAAACATTAATATTCCATAGTATTTAATTATGTTTGTCTCGTAATCATTATCAGAATAGAGATTACTTTTACGCCCCTAATATCCCCAGACACACGCGGATTAATAACTATATGACCCTCTAATGAAGCATAAACCAAAAACTTTTTTTTTAAGTTAAATTAACTTCAGATCAAATAATATATATATATATATAATGTATTGTGCCAAAAATTACAGTACTTTTTATGCCAAAAAAAAAAGAGAGATAGTTTCCCTTTATCTTCATGTTTTCTTGAAAAGAACACGAGAATCGACTATAAGAATAACCCATTTCTCCGTCCGTAACGCTAGATGAAAATTTTGGCAGAATGTCGCCAACTTGATGACTTTTTTAAATGTTGCCAAAGTGAGGAAAATGTCGCTAGATGGGAGGTAATGATTTGCAAATTTTGAATTCCTTCATATGACGGGCATACCTTCTAGTATATAAGGAATGCTCTTCTCTTCGTTTATCTGTAACATTTGGGACGATATTTTGCCCCAAATTGACGAAAATGTTGCCAAAATTAAGGAAAATGACGCCTAATTGATGAATTAATGTTTAAAATATTTTGATATATAGACTATATTGCTTATTGAGAATGCTATCAATATTAATAATTGTTAATATAGAGTTGCGTGAAATAAAAGTTAATTGGGTACTTTGAAATAGTATTGCATATTGTCATCCATAAAAACGCCAACTATACAATTGAACATTAAAAACACTGTATCGTGGATCTTTTCATCATTTTTTCACCGAAAGAAGTAAAGCCATTGCATTATATAATGAAAATCATGTGCTGCCTGCCCACAACAGATTTATTTTAATTTCCCCTTACCCTTAAATTTAACCGTGTATGCTGACAGAGGTTAACTTTATGTTGAACCCTAATTTCTTCTCACATACCTAATACCACCTCGTATGCACGAGTGTTAAGAAATATATATTGTATAAAAAGTATTGTATAAAATATATATCATACATGATATATAATTAAAAATTTCATGGAAATTTATTATGAAAATGATAAATTTATAAAAGCGTTATTTATTTTCTCTTTTGTATATGGTATTTTTTCTTTCCGGTTCATCCGCATGATTTTGCGGTATAATAGTTCCGCCCGTGGCAGAATACAATTTGAAAATGACGCCTAATTCAGCATTTTCCTCAATCTTGATTCATCCGAATCACAATTACTTTTAATTGTACACCCTTGACTGTCCAAGTTAAAAAGAAAAAGAAACCGGTCCCCATCCAAATAAACAAAGTCAACATACCCTACGTGGAAAACGCTAAATATTTAGGAATCACGTTTGACTCCAAACTGAACTGGAAGCCTCAGATCAAAAGCGCAATTAAAAAATTCCATTCGGCCAGAGGCCAACTGTCAGCCATACTCCATTCCCCTCACGCGAGCTAGAACACCAAAGTATTACTATACAAGACAGTACTTAGGCCCATCCTCTTGTACGGCTCTGCTATTTGGGGATTCGCAGGGAAAAACCACATCAAGAAACTCCAAACAGCTCAAAACAAGACACTCAGGGCAATCAGGAAAGCCCCTAGGTTTCTCAGGAACGATATCATCCACAGCGACTTCGGAGTAACAAATATTAGCAAACACATCTCAAAATTAGCAATTAAAATGTTTCAAAATTTAAATAAAATACCCAATGAAGAAATCTGCAACTTACCGGAGTACGACCCCCATCAGTGCAAGTTTCGGAAGAGACCCAGAGCGTCCACAATACTTTAATCTCTATAAGCACTTAAAAATTTAAAAGCACTTTGAAACTTGTAACTAAACAACTCATCTCTACACTTGATAGATTGAATAGCGGAACTGGGGAGTCTCTGAAAATTGTGGACGCTCAATCCCGGGCTCAAGAGGAGTCAGGGCTTTTTGTCCATTCAAAATCTTTTGAACACCTTAGAAAACGGAGAACCTCATGGCCAATGTCATAATACTTACCTCAACTAAGTCATAGATATAGATATATATTTAAAAAAAAAAAAAAAAAAATATTCACTTTCCACCTAGTAACATTTCTATACTCCTCGGAGTATTCCCATCTCCACCCCCCAATTCTTTGGAGCAATTCAAATAATTAAAGAGAACATTATTGTGCACATACAGCTCGGAGATACGGTCATAGTTGACCAGTCGCTCCAGAATTGCACCCTTGACTTGATGTCCATAGATTTCAAGTGTTCCCCCGTTTCAATTCGTGCCTTCAATTCAAACGTTTGTCAATTTAATAAATACTATATTGTTACAAGGCAGGATGAGCAAGGATAGCCCAGTGATTAAGGCAAGAGGATCGCACGCGGTAGACTCGGATTCGATCCTCGATGGTCCCAAAACTATCCCCCTTGTCTACGCGAAAAATGGGCATGATAAATCTGTAAAGCCCATCCGAGAAGTGATGAGTCAGCGGAAGGTGTGAAAGGATGGTACTGTCCATGTGGCTGTCACCCCCGTTGGGTTCTAAATTGGGTGATATTAGGCAAAAGTCAGACGTTTATCATGGTGTACATGAGGTCCTTTGACCAACAAAAACTGCAGCATTCCTCCCTTTAATATATGGAGTTTGTTGTATGTGCTGAAGGGAGTTATTTGATAAATTACAGTATTAAGGGAGTTTTTTGATAAATTGCAACATTTCTTCAAAATCGAACAAATTTATTTACGTTAACTTTGGAAGTTGAATTGCCAAAATACCTCTACCGAAACAGACTCTCACAGTGAAGGAATTGTAATAGAAATGATTACCATTTGGGGGCATAGTATTGAGAGGCACGCCGTCTGCTTTTATTTCTTTATCCAATTCGCAAATAAATCTAAATATTTACTCGATGACAACCGAAATCCTCAAAACTGTTTTTCTCCCAACTCATTTGTAAGATTGATAGCAGGGTCGAATCCTAGCACCTTCCTTTACGAGTGGCAACTATCGCAACTATAAACAAGGTAGGATGGAGAGACAATAAAAAAATAAGCAAAAAGAAAACTAGTGCTGGGGGAAAGGATAATAGTTGCGCGTAGAATTTGGAACAAGCGGCTCAAAGGCACTAATTTCCGAACCTAATCATAGCCTTGCTCGTTGTATGTGATTGGCAGTGAACGTCGTTAAGGTGCAACACATTGGCCGTAAACGGCAGAAAATGTATTCTTCATGCTGTTCTATTACAGGTATTACGGGTACCCCAGTAATGGAAACTGCTGCCCATCCCCCTAACGGATGTAATGCAACATCGTCGATTTTTAGCCAAACAAGTGACATCAAATTTGAGAACAAAGAAACGCAATTTCGTTTACGTCGAATTTTGAGTTTATTCTGTTGAGGCGAAAAGCAATTTCTGCCAAAGACTTGCTGCGAAAGGGAAAATGCATTTTCAGGCATGGGGAAAGTATATAGATTTTCTAATGGGTTCGAGCAATTTTTTTCTTCTCGTATTTTCTCGTTATTTTTTCTTATTACGGAATAATAAAAATATTTTAACGTACTGACATATTTTCCAATAGCTTAGGGAATATGACAGTCTAGGGAAAGTCAATAAATAACAGAATTAAGCACTCAGTCAGTGCAAATCAGAACAGTTATAAATTGCTTTTGTTTTTAGAAGCAACGCCCCCCCCCCCCCAAAAAAAAAAAAATTGCATGCCTATCGCAAATTTGTATTTCTGCAAGTAATTTTACGTAAAAATGGAATGTAGTTGCAAACTCATTATAATTTTTATTTAATGAACTTTTGAATGTAAAGTGAATAAAACTTGCAGGTTGCACTTTTCTCTAAGAGATGACTATTTTTTACATTCTTTTCGAGTTTATTACGTTTTATTGGTCACTCATTCCTCCCACTCCCCACAGTTTTTTGCATCTAGAGAATTTTGTGTATTCAAAATTTTATTATTACTTTATGCCCTTTAGAGAATTTTCTGTTTCTTCTACATGTTGGGAATTTATCAAGGATCTGCTAATTTATTTACGATTTTTCAAGTATAGATAAATTTCTGCAATCCATAATTTTTACCGTCCCCCCCCCCCCCCCACTTAATAAATGTTCCATATATTGCAATTTTAATCAGAATTTAAAACTTGAGAGATTCCCTTCCCCCACCCCCCACCCCCTTTGAAGCGTTTTGAAAGAACACAGATTTGCAAATTTTTCTCTACATCTAGCACTTGGTAAATATTCCTCTGATTTATAATTGTATTCCCGTTTTTACATTTAGTGAAGCATCAGTAGTCCAGTCTGTCACCTGTGGTTCTTAATATTTGCTTCAGGGTTCGTGATTTTTTTTAAATAAAAAATTAATCGGATTTTATTTATTTTTGGAAAACTTAAAATAATTTCATAAATATCATAAATAATTTAACTTTATTTTGTGAATTTTAAAAATAAGTTTCTGAAAATTTAAGCTTATTTTGGAAATGATATAAAGGGGTTAAAAACATATTATTAAACAATATTTAAAAATTTGAATTTAAAATATTCTTTCAATGGTTCTTATTATTAGCACATTATATTTATATAATCAGAGGCATAACCTGTAATGTTGAAAATTATAGTTTTAATTCAAAATGTATTTGTGATGGGTCCTTTTCAAAATTACATGAATTTTCAAGTCTTAGGAAAATTTGAGTAAGGAAACTGGGTTATGTTAAGACTTGTAAAAAGTGATTAGATTAAAAAATTGAAATGTACTTTAGATGTATACAAACTTCAGTTAATTAAACAAATTCTTAACATTTTTTTTTTATTATTATTTAGTAATATTTTGTGAATATATATTTCTCTTAAATCAAATTAAAATAAACTAATAATTTGATATTGCAGGGTTTTTTTTCTTATGAATAATACCTGATTTAAATATGATTAAAAAAAAAAATCACTGATTTAAATCTACAAACCCTGATTTGTTTTGAAATTTTTACCCATATTTATTTTCAGTCCCTAGTCTCTATTTTCCAATCTGAATCTCAAAATGAGAATGTTTTAGGAAATGATCATAAAAGACATCTTTTTAGAGCATTCTGTCATCTAATTTGTGTAACTAGCAATTTTTACTCGAAATTTAGTTTAAAGATATATGGAGCAATTAAAAAGTGACGTTAAATTTTGTGTAACATTACTGCTTCATGCTACAGATGCACAATGTAAGAAATACACCATTTTATCTAATTTATATTAAATTTTATATCTGAAAGGCTATTTGTGAATGATACATTTAGTTAGATTTTGTGTCATAACTGCATTTTATGCTAGTAACTATGTATGCTTGGTCGATAAAAATTATATTTTGGTGCAATGTGATAGATCAAGGTTGGCATGTAGTGTTTGTTAAAGCGATATTTGAATATGGTAAGGTTTTGTACAACATTTTTAGATTGTGTGTATGCACATTTTGAAAATTCCTGGTTTTTGCCTAATTAAAACCAAATTTGATATGCCCTATAGTATAAATTATGATTTTCTTGTGTGTATTAGCCTTTGGCTAATTGTTAGGAACCGTTAAATTAAGTTTATTTACTTCATTTTTCTCCCTTTTAGATTTAGAGCTTGATTTTGAAGCGGAGCCAACTTCCCGCCTTGTGAAAATCAGTGAATCCCGTGCAGTGTTCAGATGTATTGCTACTTCATCATTTGCCAAGATTAGGTGGTTATATAAGGGACAATCTATACCCCACTCATATAGATGGATTAGGGTATCTCACCACAAACTCACTGTCCTTTTAGGACGAATGGATAAAAGCCTTAAATCACCACACCTTCTGGAAAATGCATATTTTCAATGTGAAATAAGATTAAAGGATCAAGTTCTAGTCAGTGCTCCTGCTAAATTAGTTGTAGCTGGTAAGTTGTATATACTTAAGTTGCGTATTTTTTTTTCTCCCGTCAGCGGGCATGGATGTCGTCATGTCGAAGCCAAGTCAGACTTCCGCCCTTTGGGGTGCTTCTATAAAAGTGAAGCTGCAATTCTTCTCCCTTTCGCCATCATGGTATACCCTGGGGGGTCTTGTGGACGTGGTGTGTAGGTGCCCGTTCACCATGGGGGAATTAGTAAAAAAAAAAGTTGTGTATTTTTACATTTTCTTATAATTTTTTTTTTTGTTTGTTTCCATACTATAAATAATATATGTAAAGGGGAATTATAATGGAGGTTAAAAATTCATCTCTCATATTTTGATGGGTATACACATTTTAATATTTATATATATACAGAATAACTAATTTTTCAAAGATGTGAGTCTATAGGCATATTTTTCAATGTGCACAAATCAAATTAAATTTCATATGATTTATCAACAAACATAAGACTTATTAGTTTTTAGAGAGATTGAACCAAAGCAGAGATATACCATCTCATTTTCAAATAATATTTTTTGAAAACTAGAAAAATCTTGTTGAATTATGTCATTTTTATTTAAAAGCAAATTACACAATTTATAGGGTGCATTTTTTCTATAAAAGTAAGATCATTAATAAAATATGCACACTGTTATCAAATGAGTGAATGTTTTGCAAGTGCTTTTACCTAGAAATGCAATTCCTAGAAATGAATTGAGATTATTTCTTTACAGTAATCACAAGTCATTAAGATATGTGATTTTTCCAACAAGGAGAGTGCAATCTAAAAATAATAAAGTGGTTTTTGAGAAATTTAATATGCTTATTTTAACTGTTTACTACAGTGAGCTAATTGATTTTCAGAAGGTTCAAATCATAAGAAAAATATTTTCTTTCTTTGACCTTTCTACTGGCAAAGTGCAAGTAGACTGTTGAGACACACACTTTTTTCAGGAAATTTTCAAAATACTTTCATTCTAAATTAAAACTACACCTGCTTGAATCAAAAATTAAATTCATTATTATTAGTTTTTTTTATCTTTGTTTTTGGTACAGAGTTAGTAGATAACACAGTAATGCAAGTCCCAGGTGGAAATCAAAAAATGTAAGCCAATTTAAATTAAATTCTGTATCAAAAATCTTCTTGCACATTTGTATTTATAAATTTTTGTTGCTTATATTCAAACGTTTTTGTCTCGTGTATTTCTTTATTTATGTAACTCTTTTAATAATTGTAAACGAGTCCCCATACATTACTTTTGCCTAGGTACTAGGCAAGAGTTAAGGCTGCTCTGAACACATCAGATTTTTTGTAGAAAAAAAATGAAAATTCAGTCCAACATAAATTTATTTTTGTGTTAAATTTACAGCTTTTGTGTCTAACTGGTCAATCACATTTAAATGAAAACATGAAACAATCTGACCTGACAGAACATGGGTAATCTCATTTGATAGTTTACAGATATAAACGTCATACAGATCCAATTTCATGTGCTGGGTTCCTAGCTATAATGTTTAAACCTGGCTCAAATTCACCCAATAATGCATTCTCTCCTGGAATGTTTGGTCATACTGTGTGTATATAATTTATAATGCTGACAATATGTACATTAATAAACAAGAAAGATTAATCATGTATAAAGCATTGATTATGAAACACTTTCCAACTGCAATGACATTTTATTTAAACATCTCTAAAATGCGATACATTTAGCGGTAATATTTTTAAAATTATCACAATACTACAATTTATTATATTTGAAAGTTTCATCAAAAATAAATGAGCTTTATTCAAATAACGTCATCAAAATATAAATCGTCTGGCTCTCTATATAAAAGCAGTGAAAATTTCATTCATAAACTTTCTTCCATTCCTTTCATTTAGTGGCTATATTTTTTAAATTATCACAGTACTACAATAATTTATTTTACTTAAAATCTTAAAATCATGGAGGTAAAAGTACTGTATAACTCCATGCTTAAATCTTCATCGAAAAAGGAAATGGAATCATCTGCTTCTCTATGTAAAATCAATGAATGTTTCATTCACATCAGCTATATTGCAGACTCCAGAGCTAGATAATTTTGCGTTAAAGAAATTCAGCAATTCTTGTACAACTTATCTTACATCATGATCTGTTTACATTTTCCATACATGAAAATCAGGCTTCGTTGTAGAAGTAATCAAAGTTTGATGATCATTTAAACTCACAAATATTGTAATGGACAATTCCAGTCTATTTTTTTTTTTTAATTTCTTTATTCGATTCGAAATGTTTCAAAATGAAGAAAAACATAAAAAATTTTATTCTCCGAGCCGTATTTATCTTTTTATTTGCAATCAAAGTTCGCCTTTCTGATTTTTGCGGAAAAACGATCCAATTTGGCGCGAACGGGATGTGACGTCACAAGGTTCTAGTCGTTCTCATCGCGTGAATCTGTGAACGTGTGTTTACATTTGAAAAGTTCTGTTTATTATGTCTAATACTTATAAGTATTGCATAGTTCCAATGTGCACTTCTACTGGTATGACATCACCAAATAAAATCTGTGCCTAAAAATGATGTTGTTCGTAAAAAATGGTGTCAAGCAATGAAGAGAGATACTAAACAATATCCACCACTGTCATTAAAGACAACTCGTTTTATATGTGAAGATCATTTTGAAGTAAGTTACAATGTTATTTTTTGTGTTAGTATTTCATATTTGGAAACGAAGCTTTTTTAAACGAAAACTTTAATTATATTTACGGTGTCGAATCAATAGTGGGTATCATTCCCTATATGTCACTTTACATCTTAATATAAATCATATAGCTTCTTAATATTACAGTTTAATATTCCATCACAGTCTTTTTTTGTAAGAGAGGATGTCATTAGGTGATGATCAATGCCAATAAGATGTTATAATTAAAAATTCAATGTGCCCTTAATTCAAAATTATGCAAATCAATTCATCTGTCACTGAGAAACATCACATTTTGTTTTATCTACTGATATTCATATATTATATATTTATTGGTGCAATTACATAGGTAATAAAATTATTTTTATAAGCTTAATAGAAAAATATGCAACACAGATTAAATTTTTGAGGGCTGACTACTAATGGAACATAATAATCTCTGACTTGCATTTGATGTTGATTTTTGTTTTTAACTTTAGAGTAATGAAATATAAAAGAAAAGTTAAGGAGTTTATAGATAATAAATCAGTGTCTGTATATATAAATTTAATATTTCCACCTGCGTTAAGAATGTAAATATTTGTGCTGATGCTTAAAGCTAATAACAGAAAATGCAAGATGCAGGAGTCAGACTAATTATTTGTTACATATCAGAAATGCTATCATGGGGACATACAGTTGGGGAACATCAATTTTATCGATACTGAGTCAAGGCTGTCGATACTAGTAATCAACAAATTATTTAGAAAATTTATTAAAATAGCTTACAACTTAATATCTATATTAACTGCTGACACTATGGTCGAGCGGTCAAGGTGAGCATTTCCAAGCGATTGTTCGACTGCCGTGTTGTGGGTTCGAGTCCCGCGTAAGGCATGGATGTTGGGTTGTTGGGCGCAGTGTGTTCCCCCCTCCCCTCTGGTGCGCCTGGGGCAATGTTCTAGGATGGCTAAATGGTTCACGTTCCTGACCGATGTATAGGCGAATGATAGAAGTCAAGTGCCTGGCCATTTGATTAAAAAAAAAAAAATCTATGTTAACTTTGCAGTAAAGCGAAAGAATAAGAGTATGCTATTGAACAGAATCTTAACATTTAACATTTTTAAACATAAATTCTATTATTTTATATTGTTGGTTTAAATTAGTTTTTAGAAAAAAAAGCTAAAATATGATTGAGGTATGGTAAGGTATTTTAGATATAATTTTAGAGTAGATAAAAAATTCTATGCATAAAAATTTCGTATACCTGTATACTGCAGTCAGAAGTTATAATTTATATTTTCATTGAGTACATGTGCTTTTGAAAATTTATAAAATAATTACATTCTATCTAAAACAAAAAGCAAAGTTGTTTTAGTCACAAAGAAAAAAAAAATGTAAAACTGCTTTTAATGTAATTAAATGTAAAACTGCTTTTAATATAATTAAATGTAAAACTGCTTCTAATGTAATTAAATGTAAAAAACTGCTTAATTTGTAAATAAGATATTATATTTGGAATCTTCATGAAACATATATAGCTAAAGTGCTCTTGCACATAAAACATTTATTCAATAAAAATTAAGCATATAAATACAAATGTTTTCTTTAATTTCCAGAAAAAACTCAAGAAAAGAGATAAATCTTAACTATCAACTTTTACACCACGAAATTTAGCTGTCACAAAATCCATATTGTTTTTAAAATACAGAGCCATCATGATAGAATCAATCTTGGACAAATTGTCTGATTGCCCTTTAACAAAACCTGAATCCATGTTTACAATAAAATAAAATAAGGAACAAATAATTTAAACTCAAGCAGACCAAGAACAAATGGGTAAAATAATTATAAACAAAATTAAACACGAACTACTTGCAAATATCTTAATAGAAACAGCACATAGTAAAATGTTGCATCACAGGTCGTTCGGGTCGTGTGACGTCACAGCCAATCACGGGCTGTTTTGTCTTTGAGAAGATTTTGCAGTTTTTCATTACTTGATATTTAAATAAATAATTATTTTAAGAGATTTTTGCTTGGATATTTGAAATCAGAAAAAAATTCTCTATAAATATCAATTGGTTTTAAGAGCTTTTAAAAAAATCGGAATTGTCCATTGTGTTGTTTCAGTATATAGATGCACAGAAAAAAAATAAATAATAAAGCGGTTTTTGGACAGATGCAACACTAAATATAAATTAAAAAGAACTTTAAAAATCACGATTTTGACACAAGATTGGATGGCATTAATCATTTAAACTCAAATTTATTGTAATTGCACTGTTTCAGAATATACATGCACAGAAATTAAGCAGAAATAAAGCGGCTTCAGGATGGATACAATACTAAATGTAAATTAGAAAGAACTTTAAAAATCACGATTTTGACACAAGACGGATGTCATATTTTACTTTGAAGTGAATCACATGATCTCTTCATATGATATGGGTGTAATTATTATTTTAATTTTTATTTTAAAAACTACCAAATGTATTTTGCTAAAATTATTTGGATAATTTATATATTTCCTAAAACTTTCGAAGCAATTTGTGAATTTTAAATTCGCTTAAAAAATGTTTGAAAAATTAGGTCCCATAGGGCTTAATATATTTCATTTTTTCAACCCGGGTTCAATCCAAAACTATTTGGATGATATTATTCATTTATATTCCCATAGGTCCCACAGACTGTCTGAACAACATACTAAAATTTCATTTTGATAGTCATTTTTACGGCAGTTATTATGCTAATGGACAGACAGACAGACACAGGCAGAATGAACAAAGTCATAAACACTTTTCAACTATGTTGTAAAGTTTTAAAAACCAGATATCTTATTTTTTGCATAATACTTTGTCTATAATTTACTAAGCGCGTTGAAGTGAAAGCAATAAAAAAAAATAATGTAAAACTTTCTAACTGAAGAACAAAATCAAAGAAATTTTCAAGCTGATAATCTTTTATTCTACAAGGTGTGACCAATAAGTAGGGTGAATCACCCTTCAAATCGAAAAAATGGGAGCAACCCGATTATCAGCAACATATGCGTCATGTTCCGTAATATTCAGTTAACAGTAGTGCATGGGTATCGTGCGCCTGTGAGTCTTGATAAATTTATTGACTTTTGTCTATGCGGTGGTTTTGTGGCGTGTCATGGAGCAGAAAATAAATTTGTAATTCTTATACAAATTGGGTAAATCAGCAGGCAAAAGTCATGCAATGCTGAAGCAGGTGTACGGAGATGAAACCGTGACCTTGAAGACTGTAAGCATGGTTTAAAAGGTGTAGTGATGGGCGCGCGCGTGAAAGTGTCAAAGATGACACTTAGGAGTGAACAGCCCACCACCAACAGAACAGGGACAAATGTTGAGGGAGTACGTGAACTGTTGCAGCGAGATCAGTGATTAACCATCGGGATGATGTTGGACGAATTAGATATCCCTCGTGAAAGTGATCGGAAAATTGTGAGACAGGATTTGAGAAAATGCAAGGTTTGTTCGCGATTTGTTCCTTATCACCTAACAGAGGAACAAAAACAGCAACAAATGGAATGTTGTGGCGACTTCATCGACATGGCTGACGAAAATGTGCAGTTCGTGAAAACCACTGTAACCAGGAATGAAACCTAGTGTTTCCAGTATGAGCCGGAGACGAAACGCCAGAGTATGGAGTGGTGTGGACCCAACTCCTCTCTCTATCAAGCAGTTACTGTAGGAAGATACGTTGTCAAATATAATATTAATCGAAATATTATTTTTCAAGCACTTTAAAGTGAAAGGTAACACATTATGATTGTAATCACATGGACCAACAATACTGATTTTTCAAATTTTTTCTTGTGAAATTTGAAAAAAATAAATAAATAAACTCATAAACTGCTTAAAAATAGATTCTGGTATGGAAAAGTCGAGGAGAGCTATACTCCAGTTAATTTTATGTGGATCACATTTATGATTGGGGGTATCTTTGGTTGAAATCGGAGCGATACGAAAAATGTAAACACTTCAAACACTTATATCTCCAAACCTAATAGATATAAATGTAAGCAATTTTTTCTTGTTTTGTCGGAATTAGGGTACAAATTATGAATATATAAAAATAATTTAAAATTTTTTTTTGGTCCAAGCGATATTTTTTTTTTCTTTCCTTTTAAATTTAAGTTCAAAATATCTTTGAAACTGTGAAAGATTGATATAAATAGTAAGGGACAAAACTGTGTATCAGAAAATCTAGTTTCTAGATCTACAGTTTGCATTTAAAAAGCTCATAGTTTTTGAGTAATCAGCTTGTCAAGTTGAAGATTGAAAATTTTCCTTTTTCCAAGTTTGTAATGTTTATATCTCTAAAACTAAAAGTGCTAGTTATGAACAATAGTGAAGAATTTGTAGCTCTTTGAAAGCACTATAAGTGTATATAACTAGATGTTGGGTATATAATTAGATTCCTATTCAAGGATGCTCTAAACGTCTATGCCCATAGAGGTTCAAAAGTGAAAGAAAGTAATGGGTTTTATTGATGTCAATTGTTCTGCAATACATAATTCCGCATGTCTTATAATTTACGCAATTTTCTTAGATTCCGATTTCTTGGAGTATATAATATTTACTTACAGCAATATGTGCTACCATTTCATAATAAACTGTTCACGTATCAATGTCATTAGGATAATAGTTTTGTAAACAGTTAATTGTCCTCTACTGCATTCTGAACACTAAAAGAGCAATATAGTTTTGTACCTCTGAAATATAAACTTTTCCCTTTTATCTAATAGCTTACACATGCTTCAAATTTGTGTATTTTAATCTCTTGTTTTGCATTCAAATTTTTATGAAAATATATAATTTATTTGTAGTTTAAATGAACTATTTTGTTTTGATTCTGATTCTTCGTAAATGTATCTTTATTCTGTGAGAATTATTATTTGAGTGTTATTTTCTGTCCGTAGTAAATACAAGTATGAAATCCAAGAATAATCTCTTCTGATGTCATCTTTTCTGTAATAATTCTGCCCTGTCTTAAAATTAAAGACATCATCAAAAATACAAAACATTTCGCAAAGTATAAAATTAAAATCTATGCCTGAACAAACTTATCTTATCCTTCTCTCTATTTGCAATAAAAATAAAAAATAAATAAATAACCGTAATATATTAAATAGGAGTATATCAATTATTGTCCCTATATAGATACTACAATGCATAGGGAAAGTATTATGACAGTGTCAAAAATTTGGATTTGATTTTTCAACGGTAGAGCACATTTCAAGCATCCCTGGACTCAAATCGATCATATTTGAGATAATGTCTGTTGCTGTTGCTGAGACTCAGACCGTTCGACCTACCAGAAAGATGAGATAATGTCTGGGTAAGTCTGGAATGGAGCGTTTCGAATGTATTTGGTACAAAAATTACAATTTATGAATACAAGAAGCCTATTAATTTTAAAATATAATTTTCAAAAAATCAATCTTCAATAATACTAGGCAAATTAACTGGGGTGTGGTTCAACTCGACTTTCTCATACCAGAATCTTTTTTTTTTCTTTTCGAATTTTACAAGAAAAAATTATTTAAAAATCGGTAACATGAGTCTAATTGATTACGACTCTAGCTTGTTATCCTTCACTTTAATGGGCTTGAAAAAATATTTGGATTGATACCTTAATTGACAATGCACTTCCATCCCCCCAAAAGAGGCTAATGACGCCACAAACAAAAAAATATTCATCGCGGCTGTTTTAAATGTACAATATATAAATGTACTGCATAAAATGTACAATAAATTTTAATTTAACATCATAAAAATAAATTCAATTAAAATGGATTAAAAGTATCAATAAAGAGTTTAAAGTGCTTCACAGATGAAATTTTATGCATCTCATATAAGAATGTGTTTACCCAATACGAAATTATCAGAAATTAAATTAAGCTAATTTATCCAGTCCATTCGGTTTTCATTATAACAATAATATATTTTAAGTGCACAACGTCATACAAATGAATGAAGTCTGTATAAACTTGTTATGCGAATTTCATTAAAAGTATTAATTGAATAACAGAAGGGTTTAGTAGATGTATAAATAACGAGTTTAATAAATGCGAAATGTAATTATGTATTTCATTTAATTTTCAAATTTAAGATGCAAACTGAAGAGTAGCCTTTAACGTTTTTTACGTAATTACATTCATAAGACCATAATTACATGTGCAAAAATTGCTGATGCTACTTCCATGCAAATTGTAGAAATGCTGATAGTGACATGTGAAATGAATTCACACTATGGCTGCAACTCAGCCCTTTTTACCCTTTGAAGAAGATCATATTTTCAGCACATATTATGATACTATTCGTCCTAAGTAACAGTCAATGCGCAGAAAAAATCATAAACTTGAACTCTGCCTGTTGCAGCATAATAGATCTGAGGAATATGCCGAGCAATATGTTTGACCTTTGAAGAAACTGCGCAAAAAATTCACACAAGAAACTAAAACATTTTCTCTGTAAAAATATTTTTGCACATTAGATCGCTCAAGGCGCCGCAACTAATACATATGCTATCTCTGTAAAAATATTTTCGCACATTGGATCGCTCAAGGCGCCTCAACTAATACATATGTTATCATTCTAACCCTATCCTCACTATAAAACATCTAAAGCCAAACCGCACACTAAACGTACCAATAAATTTAGGGATCTTGACAAATACAGTACTGCCGAATTTTGCAAGAAAGGAAATTTCCGTAAACAGGAAATATATAAAGACATCCAGATTGGAATCCTTCATGGGGAGGAACTTTTCTGTGGTTCAGATGGGTGCTGTGTCAAATTTACAACCCCATTTATGGTACGAGGAAGCCCTATGGCAGGGCAGGACTATCAATAGGCACACAAAAGTACATTCTTGGCACTAAGCACATATTTAGAGACTTAGAAAAGCAGGATTGATTTTCAAGATGAATGGACTACAGAAAGACGCAATTATTGCTTTTTTTTTAAATTGAGAAACGATATAAAATATGATTGTGTTAGAAAAAAGTTACGGAACTATTTTACATAAGATTTTTATAGGCTAATGACATCATTTATAGGACACTAACATGCGTTTCTCTCAAGATATTGCATGTTTTGTATATAAAATATAAAAAAATCATTATAATTATAAAATATAAAAAAATCATTAATTTTAAAAAAATCATAATAGCCTTAATTGATCTTATATTTATCCAATGAATTAATTGTATGTAAGTACAAGTAACTCACTTTTATTAAGAAATTAATAAACCGTATTGCATAGGAGCTATCATGAGCCGTTCTTGAGATACTATTCTTTAAATTTTAAAAAAAAAAATTAAGCTTAAACTTTACAATTAAACATTATTTCTCACACAGACGCTTAATTTTTCTTGCATAGACGCTCAACTTTTCACACACAGAGGCTCAAATTTTTCTTGTCCCATAATATTAAAATTTGTTACGAAATTCGCGTTTAGGATATATCAGATTTTTACACATTGTAAATAAATTCTCAAACACATCTCGATAACATTATTCGAAAAGTGTTTAATATGTGTTCAAATACATTTTCTTCTGAACACATTTCGATGAAAAATTTTTATAAACGCTTGAACAATAGCATAAATGAAGAATCTCTGTACCAGCGCAATTTCTCATATAAGTTTAAACGTGTTGATAATTGTTTTTCAAAAAAATTCTAAATTCGACATTTTAATGGGCAAATATTTTCACACTTCCTAAATGCATTTCACACATTTGAAAAGATTGTAGTGTGCATAAGTATGTCTGTGATTTGTGGACGCAATATTTCAACATATAATATTTTTTAAATCTAAGTGTAGATGTATTCTGTAAAAAACTGGAACTCCTTTTTACTTTCCTTATATACATAATATAATGTATGTTGAAAGTATTGTGACGGGGTCGAAAATTTGTATTCGAGTTTTCGGCGGGCAAGTTACCCCGAGGGATACACTGTCAAGTATAGTATTAATCGAAAGATTATTTTTCAAACACTTTAAAGTGAAAGGTAACACGTTATAATTGTAATCACATGGACCAACAATACCGATTTTTAAAAAATTTTCTTGTATAATTTGAAAAAAATAATTAAACCCATAAGCTCCTTAAAAATCGATTTTGGTATGGAAAAGTCGAGTCAAGCTACATTTTATTTTATGTGAATAGCATTTATGCTTGGGGTATTTTTGGTTGAAATTGGAGCATTACAAAACATGTAAACACTTCAAACTCTTATATCTCCAAACCTAATTCTTGCGGATCTAGTTTGTTCTATTCATAAGAGAAGATACTTTGTGTAATGGTCTTGTATTTTGACACATAACAATTTGTTAACAGTCATTATATATAAGAAATACCTGTATGTAAGCAATGTCTGTAACTCTTGGAGATAAATTTGGCGAAGTTGGTGACTTATTCAGCGAAATATCGCTATCTTGACGATATTTCTTCCCAGATTATCAAAAATATCGTTAAAATTGCAAAAATAAAGCCTACGGAAATGGTGTCATTTAAAAATGTACAATATCTCGAGAATGGTTCATGCTAGTGTTCTAAAATTTGTTTTAATCGCTTTCTAATGAAAAATTACATAAGCAATGACTATTTTTGTAACTTTATTAAAGGTTTTGATTTTGTGAGGATTTTTTCAAAATTTCACTCAAAAATTTATGTGAGGTTAAGCATGCGATTGCACATAAAAACAATGGGCTTCCAGTATTCATAGATTATAATTTTTGTACCAAATTTTGTTCGAATTGGTTCATTCATTCTTCAGTTATCGTTTCCACACACACATCATCTCAAAAATGTCTGATTCATGTTCAGGGATGCTTGAAACGTGCTCTCCCGTCAAAAGCTCAAATTCAAATTTTCGACCCCGTCACAGTATTTTCCTTATGCATTATATGTATATAAGGAAAGTAATAGTTTATTCATTTTGAGAGATGCTCAAAACGTATAAATCAATCAAACCCTCGAAGCTTAATTATTGAAACCACATAATAATTTCCAGAAACGTAAAAGAAAGATATTTTACATGTATTATTCTGTAGCGATTGAGGATGCCTGTCCCGAACCAAGACCGAACTCGGGACCTAGTGCTTACAAGACCGACATTATATATTTAGAGCAAAAGCTAGACATATAGCTCTCTGAACATATAATCCGGGTACACATCTTTGATCCGATGTCCTTGGCAGAAGCAGAGTCTGCTGCTGCCACAATTCCACTCCAGCCCAGAGAAAAGTCAAACTCTACATATCCCAAACCTAAAACATATCCCAAACGGGAGGTGTCCCAAACACCCAAGAGGTATTTTGACCACTCTCGAATGCGGAAACCAGTTTTAAGTTAACCACAGCACCCTTCTCCCTGGAAAGGAGGAACTCAGTAATTAACAACTGTCAATCAGAAAAGAAGCAACCTTGAAACCACCCCCTGCTTGAAAAAGTCCAAAAATGACTAGCAGTGACACCTGTATTCGAAAAATAGAAATAACAAATCTAAAAAAATATGAAAATTTAAAATTATATTGAACATTTAGCTTTAAAAATAGAAAAAAATAATTTATACACTTCTAATTTTTATTTAACCAAGCATAAAATTGTCTGCAAGGCGATGGAGAAACTGATAATGATAATACTCGATAGTTATTTTTATATTTGAATATTTGTGCAAAATTCATTTTTGTCGCAAAATCAGTATTTCAATATTTCTGACATAATTACAACTATTTACCCAAGGCCTCTCACCCATATAATTTATCATTCTTTTATATACATTATACCTGAATTTTGAAAATTTAGCTATATTTTAAGTACTTGAAAACCAAATTTCACGAAATGCCATTGTGGCAGTTTTTTCGAAGTACACCTTTAAATAGCATCTTTTTTGTGGATGATTTGTTTTTAGACATTTTTAAAACAGTTCGAAAATAGTTCAAAATATTAACAAAGCTAGAACCACCTTTCAAAATACTGAAATTATTACTACTGTATTTCAAAACTAAGAACCTGATAAAGAATTCAATTATATATTCTTATATTGATTTCAGAAAGCTACAAATTACTTCTTATAGTTCATAGCCATCATTGTTAGTTTTTGACATACAGTACAACCTCGAAAATCCGGACATCCAAAATCCGGAAACCTCCAAAATCCGGACGTTTTCCAAATTTTCGTTTTTTTTTTTTTTATTTTTTTTATTTTTTTACCCCCGGACTGACGAAGTCGCGGATTTAAAAAACAACAGGGTAAGATTATTTATTTTATACATAAGATTATATATTTTACCGTATTTTCCGGTCGACTTTCTGAACCCGGAAATGAAACGAAAGTTTAGATGGACGGCCGTAGATAGATAGGCTTGTGGTTGGAGCGTGAATTGCGTGTTAGCGTTAATCCCTCCTCCCCCTTATTCAAGTCACAACTCCTGATGAATTACTTCGCGTAAAATATACATCGTTATTTAAATACGGAATTTTTATTATCAAAATTTCCTTTTCTCATTATTGAGAAAGACATTTTTCTGAAACAATGTAATTTTTAATATTAAACACCTTAAAATGTTATCGTAACATTTTATCACAGATGTTCAATTAAATCTCAAAATCCCGAGAATTCATATTAACGCTCACGGAAATTTATTTTGTTCACTTCGTAGTACGATTTCCATTCTTCAATGTATTCTGTTTTGTCTTCAAAATCTCCTCCCCCTCCCGGTATCTGACGATTTTTTCGTTCTCGTCGAACGTGTCAGCTTGAAATCGACTGTATATTTTGCCTTTTTTGTTTAGAAAGCCATATTTACATACTATAAATAGCAAATAAATAACTAAATAATATCGTATCGCACAGAACCGAGCAACAAGGTCATTAACACACAGACCTTTCAAAGCGGTCGGCTTGCCACCGGTGACAGTCGGCTGTGTTTACGATTAGGAACTAGCAAATTCCTTTCTTCGCTTTCCCTGCCCCACCACGTCCGGGTGCTGCCGTAACCTAGTAATGACTCATCGTAATTTAGAATAATCATTGAAAGGAGAGATATTTTTCTTTTTTTTTTTGGAAAATATATTTATTTTATCTACTGCGATATTTTTTACATATTTGACTATTACTAATAAAGTTTTTACTTTTTTCAGAGTCATCAGTCTTTTTAAACATGACATTATATAGATGCTAGATAATAAATAAAACTTTTAAGTTCTTATTTTTTGTTTTTCGTTCGTTAATAGCGAAAACGGTTTAGATACATTTACACCTTTAAATATATCGTTAAAAGTGCTAATCCTCGATCTTTATTAAATACCGGCACTGCATTAAATCTCGACAAAGCCGATATAACGGAAGTTCTGCACTTTGATGATGATGCGCCAATCGTAAATAAATTGAATGATGGTGAAATTCGCGATATGATATTAAATAAAAAAGATCGAAGTAGTGACGATAAATGTGGAAAAGAAAAAATACCCATTAATAATCTTGTGCAAAAAATCGATCACGCAATTAAAGGTCTTGAACAAAGAAGCATTATAACCGAGCAGAAGTAATGTCCATCTACAGGATAAAGAAAACGGTTTTCCCATAAACCAAAATTAATGAAATAACAAATGTTAATTCAAATATTTAAACGAAATGATAAAATGGAATTTTATCATTTCGTTTCGTTCACGCATTCTAAATTATTAATGTGTATATTTTTTCTTAGAAATTTCTTTTGCCCTATTTTTTAGATTAAATAATATGTTTTAATTGATTAACTTAACTTTTGTCATTATTTTTACTAAAAATAGTGTTTTATAATGTATTTAGTTAATATCAAATCTGAATTTTATTCAAATTCTATAATCCGGAAAAATCGAAAATCCGGAATCGGCAAAGTCCGGACGAGTCCGGATTTTCGAGGTTGTACTGTATAAGCATTTAAAACTTGAAAAAGATGATAATTTTCAATCTTGAATTTGACAGGATGATTCCTTAAACACTAAAAGAGCTTTGAAAAACAAATTACTAGAAATTAGATTTTCTACTGAGACTTTTTGTCTCTTAAATTTTATATCTATTTTTTATAGTTTAGAAGGTATTTCGAATGAAAGTAAGTAAAGTGAGGCAAAAACTCCATGTGAATAAAAACTTTTTAGTTTTATAAAAAAAAGCTTAAAATGTTCAAATTATTATATATATTTATAAATAGAACCATATTTCTGGTAAAACAAGTAAAATTTGTTTACATTTTTATCTATTAGGTTCGGAGTCATACTCCGATTTCAACCAGAGATGACCCCCCAACTAGAAATGTTATTCAACATCAAAATCAAATTTTTCATCAAAATAATTTTCTTCTGGGAGGGGTTTTAACCCTAAAACTCACTCCGTAACTGTATCACTGGTTACAGTACAATAACTTTAATAGAAGTTAATATTGTTCATAAATAAATTCAAAAATTTAAATTTGTTACACTGTAGCACACTAGCTTTCAGTATAAATGTGTGTGGTATATATAAGCGAGATATCAGCTATTTTTAGCATTTTAAAATTAAAATTACATATTTTAAAAAGTAGCAAAAACAATTCCAATTTGAAAGTTTGGCTCATACTTTTGAGTTGTAAAAATCAATTTGACTCGCAATTTTACAAGCTAAGAGCAAGCTCTGTTACATAGTTATTGATAGTTAATCACATCCTATTATATAATATTTTAAGTGTATTATATACTGTATAATAAATTATACTAGAACAGATACCGGGTGTTGCTGGGATTTAAGATGAAAGCGCTTGTGATTATAATTACACCAGAACTCAGTAAATTCTCAGTAAACAGATGCTTTAACAATGCATGTTTAAAACAAAAAATTAAAAACTCTGTTGTGATATCATGAATTTCAAGAGCACATTACTTCATGAAATCCTTAGCAGTGAACAAACACTCCCCAGTTGCAATGTCAGGAAGCTGGAACTTGTTTATTACTAGATTTCCCTGATCACATTTTCTCACTTTCCCCAATATTGAAAATCATAACATTTATAGTCTCACTTAAATAACATAAATTAAAAAAAATAATAAATACTCAAATATGAAGATATCACTCTACATATATGCCAAAAAATAGAATTGTATAGATCTTTAATTTTCTAATGCAATAATGTTAAATGAAATTTCATAAAATATGCATATTTCGATATTTAAAAAGAACTTTTACCCAGTGCTTTACTATTTTATCATGCATGTGCTATTCTAGTCATCTACAAAAGTGTCTAGTTTCCTCATGTTCAGGTATGTGACCTACAAGTGGGTGGAAGTTGAACAACATACGGAGAAAAGCAATGTATATTGATGTTTTCCAAAATGAACTTCCTAACCAAATTCTCTCAATTCCAAAGTTTGTACATACAATCTGCTAGCTGCATGTTGATGTCACAGCCAGCCTGTTCAACTAGCTAAGACTGTCGTTTTAGAATAAACACTGATTTTGTTTTTCTAAGAAATGACCCTGTATTTATTTTTCTCTGTATAACTCTGTTCCATGGGAAGTTTACATGTCAGACTTTCCGTTCTCCATCATTGTGTGGGCAGAAATCATCAGCGACCCCATAATAGGGCCGTATCTTTTGATGAGAGAATGTACCGTATTTTCCTGCAGGAGGTTTTGCCAGAATTGCTAGAAGATGTTCCAACAGATATCTGGCGGCTTATGTAGTTCCAGCATGATGGAGCACCAGCCCAATTTGGGCAAGAGTTAAGGAACTAACTGGACATCACTTTTCCGGGCCGATAGATTGGGCAAAGTGGTCCCATAGCTTGGGCTCCACGATCACCCAATCTGTCGTGTCTTGACTTCTTTTTGTGGGGATATCTCAAGAGTCTCGTCTATGACACTCCTTGAATCTGAAGAGGAACTTGTGCCAGAAGTTCGGCCGCTGCTGCAAAGTATGCGACATGCCTGTCTATTCCAGAGTGTTCGTCAATCTCTCCATCGCCACTGTGAGACATGCATTTAGGTTGACGATCTTTCTTTTGAGCCATTGCTGTAATCTATTGCTCATTAAATGTCATTTTATAACTTCTAAATCATTCTTGCATTTTCACATCACCCATCGGTTTCACCATTAAGCCCCCACTAGCACCTTTACGCTTTATTTTTGACCAAGTAAACTATGATGAAAAATGCTTGGTTTGGTGTGTACTACCACATTGTAAACTTTGGTCCATCTTTTGCATCATCCTGTATAAAAATTATATTATATCGCAATTATATTTTTGATTGGATTATATAAATTATGGTCTTCGAGTTGAATGATTATGGGGATTATTGATATTTTTAATTTTTTAAGACATCTGTCTTATTTTGAGAAATATTTTTAAAACTCATGCATTGATTGAGTTTAGCCAATTGTTGAAACAGAATAAAAATTGTACATTCTAATACCATTTTAGCACTTTCATTTTGGCATAATTTATCCAAATTCATAACTCTTTCATTTTGGCATATATTGATCCAATTTCATATTTTTTGTAAATTTGTTACAAGTGGGACCAGGATGTTTTTTCTTCTGATTGCATGTGAAGATAATTTTGTATATATCAAGAACAGGTATTCTTTATTTCTCTTTAGGAAAATTAAATATTTTATAATAATATAATATTATTATAAAATATATTTTATAATATTTTATAATAATATTAATATATAAAAATTAAATATTTTAATAGGATGTTTTGAATAAAAATGTCATTTAGAATACTATAGGAATTTGCATATAACTGTGAATTTTGTTTCTTTATATTATATATTCCATATGAAGAATGGATATACTGCTAATATAGAATAAGAACATGCATTTTGAATTTACAATTTTATCTGAGTAAAACAAAAAAGTAATCTTTCATAAATTAAAGTAAAAGTAATCTTTGACAAATTAAAAAAATATTTTCCAAGGAAACTCTTCGGACTGTTACATGCATCATTTCAAAGTTGGGCAAACCCCAGGTGCCATGCTGTCATGACACCTAAAACATTAGTGATGACAACTGGAATTTTGACAAATCAGCAAAAGGAAATTATCAAACAGTAAGAAACTCTTGAGCTGAGCTACAAAAAATAATGCTGAATTTCCCAATCTATATATATATATATATATATATATATATATATATATATATATATATATATATATATATATATATATATATATATGTATATATATATGTATATATATATATGTGTATATATATATATATATATATATATATATATATATATATATGTATATATATATATATATATATATATATATGTATATATATATATATATATATATATATATGTATATATATATATATATATATATATATATGTATATATATATATATATATATATATATATGTATATATATATATATATATGTATATATATATGTATATATATATATATATATGTATATATATATGTATATATATATATATATATGTATATATATATATATATATATATATATATATGTATATATATATATATATATGTATATATATATATATATATATATATATATGTATATATATATATATATATATATATATATGTATATATATATATATATATGTATATATATATATATATATATATATGTGTGTGTGTGTATATATATATAAACCCTGCTTTTTTAAGTGTTAGTGTTAATTGCCATGCATTTTACCATTGTAACTATTTATCATAAGCACTTTCTAATAAATGCTGTCAAAAGGCAAAATAATGATGTGAATTAAAAGCTGGCTCTTTTGGCTCCTAGATTGAGGGGAAATTTAACCAGCCCTGTGTCACTGTTTTAAATACATTCTGCTGCTGAGCTGTATTGATAAAACTCATGAAAGTTCCATAAAAATAAAAAATTAAGAATGCATACCCATAAAATAAAGTCATGAACTGAAGCAAATGGTAATGAAATAATCGTGAAAAAGTGAAGAAATTTAATTTGTCAAACCTGATAAATAACCTGTAAAAATATTGCATGAAAGCATTCTAATTACACATCTCAGTTTCAATCGCTATTACTGTAATGTTTTGATCAAATCAATCTTTAATTCTTCATCATATTGTAATTGTTTCATTTTACAGTCTAATCTTAAAATCACGTTGTATACTATAGGAATATACTCACTTCTATTTGTATACTCACTTCTCTTAGCATTGAATCAGTTTCCTTCACTGCCTGATGTTCATATTGCTGCCTATGTCGGTAATACTGCTGTGATTCCCTGTGATCCCCCCTATAGTGAACCAACTGTTGTTACAGAATTTACCTTCAATGAAACTGCTATTGTAACATCAACAGGTAATTCTCATTTTATTTTCCAACTTGGTAATTGTATCAGGCGTGGCGACACGTCAAAATTTTCAAATCATTAAATTAAATAAACAAATGACAAATCTTGAAGCCAGATCCAAAGGTCACTTTATTAAACAATCATCCTACAGATGTCTGTAGGATAATTGTTTAATAAAGTGACCTTTGGATCTGGTTTTATAAAATTTGTCATTTGTTTAGTTAATTTAATGATTGGTAATTGTATTTCGTATAAATATTTCATGACATTATTTGTTTACAGAATTTTTTTATATAGTCAAAGATATACAATAATATGTCCAAATAGAGTGATAAATTTTGTGAGGAAATGACAATTTCTTAATATATAATTAGTTATAATGTTCAAGTTGAGTTTTTATCAAAACCCAGATTTAGCCAGGATGAAAAAGATAAATTCTTTTGTTGTATAAAGTAGATCAACAGAAATTATATTTGCTCATTTTTTCTAAACTGTTTTTTAGATATTAAGAGAATTTACTGTTGCTTTTCATGTAAAGTATTTTTGTGGATAGTTCTTAATTTTTTTTTTTTTTTTAATTTATTTTAGCGTATTTATTCCCAGTACATACGAGGGTCACACTGAAATTTTGAGACAGGAGCAGGCTATATGCACTAGAAAAAAAATTATTAGTTGGTTATTTAAATTTGAACTCTTATGTCCGCAGATGATAATTTGTGGCAACAATTACAATTTGGCTATCATAGAATAAATTTTGAAAGAAAAGAAAATGAAGTTGACATGAGAGGAGCTATAATTTTTTATGATTTTAAAATGGGACTAAATCAAGAAGAATGTCTTCAATGTCTACAATTAGCATGTGGAAATAATCCTTCATCTCGTGCCACTGTATTCAGATGGTTTACAGAGTTTAGAAGAGGTCGAAATTCTCTCCTGGATGAAGCACACAGGAAGATCTTTGTCAACTGTAGTCCCAGAAAATGTGTTGGCTATTTGAAAAATGTTATTCGATGATAATAGCTGTACCTACCAACTGATACAGAAGGAACTTAGCATTGGATTCGCAGCTATACATAAAATTATTCATGAAGAACTGCATATGAAACAATTAGTTTGTCGTTGGGTCCCCCATAATTTAACACACCAAAAAGTGGAACGTGTCAGAATCAGTAAAGAAACCCTAAAATTACTTAATGATGGTGGACACCGCATTATTTTTAAAATCATAACTGGTGATTAAAAGGACATATCATTTTTTGACTTTCCAACAAGTCAAGAAAGTAAAGTATGGATCTTTAAAAATGACACCAAACCAATAATGGTGAAAAGACAATGAGTGATTAAAAAATAAAAGTAATGTATGCCGCGTTCATCAGAAGTACAAATCTGGTCAAAGCCATAAAGCTAGAGGGATAGAAGACAGTTATATAGCTAACTGGTACACCACTAAGTGTCTTCCAGAAATTCTTCAGAAAGTGAATGTTAGGGGACTCATGCTTTACCATAACAATGCATCTTCTGATTCAGCAAGAATGATAGTTGAATTTCTTGAACAAAAAATCATCAAAGTGATAGAACATCCACCCTATTCTCCTGATCTTGCTATGTTGAAGACCCAGACCGTCCGACTCGTCCAGAGGACTTAGAGTAACAAGTTGGACGGCTGGGAAGGCTGATCTTGCTATGTGTGATTTTTGGCTATTTAATCTTAAAAAAAAAAAAAAAAAGTAGGCTTTGTTTTCATTCCGAAGATGAGGCTATAAAGAGCTTATTTTTCATCGATTCCAAGAAATGGATGGCTTGAAACATTTAATCTTGAAGACCCAGACCGTCCGACTCGTCCAGAGGACTTAGAGTAACAAGTTGGACGGCCGGGAAGGCTGATCTTGCTATGTGTGATTTTTGGCTATTTAATCTAAAAAAAAAAAAAAAAAAGTAGGCTTTGTTTTCATTCCGAAGATGAGGCTATAAAGAGCTTATTTTTCATCGATTCCAAGAAATGGATGGCTTGAAACATTTAATCTTTGGAAAATTCGCCTACAAAAATGCATTGATGTTGGAGGGGACTACTATGAACACCAAGAGTATATCTCAAAAATTTCAGTGTGACCCTTATATATAACCTTCAACCCAGTCCTCCTTTTTCTCTTGTTTGGTTTCCTCAGATCAGGTGGTTTTGATGAGCTGTGCATGCTCAATTTTTGTAGTATTCCTAGCATTCAATATAAATATGCTGCAATTTTCTTTAATAATAAGTCCTCCATGAAAGCATCCATTCTTTAGTGACATGACCATATCAATCAGTCTTTGTGAACATACATAAAGAAGATGTTCATATTAAATTGTGAGCTGATGCATTAAATTGAATGCAAAATAAGTTTTTGACCTAAAGATCAGAACAAATTGCACACAAAGATGTTTGCCTTCACAAATGTGTTGTAGGGTATACTAGTTTGACTTGACCAGTTCGAGGAGCTCCACTAGATTTAGCATGTTTTTCTGAAATGGTTTACCATGTTTACATGTTTGTCTAGGTAGCTTGTACAAGAAATTTTCCTAGGGGTTATGAGAGTATGACGACGTGTAGATTTAGGGTCCATGTTGTCTCTAGAAAAGATTGACTCCTATGTGCATGCTATTTAGAATGGCTCAATAAAATCCCTCTATAATCATCCCTTGTTTCTGATACTTCACTTCCTGCTTTTTTTGCACAACTCATCCACCCAATCATTTCCTCCTATATAATTTTTTTCTGCGTAACTTTTAGATGGCTACTTTTGTTTTTCTTCAACCATTTATGTCATTGCTTCTGTACACTGTATATTTGTTCTTGCATACAAAGTGCACATCCATTCATTATCACACTTTAAATTTAATCTCATCTTTAAGCGGCATATATTGAGCTCTTGATCATATATGATACTCAGCCATTAGATCTTGGATTTTTAGCATTTATTTATTCTTTGTGGATTCTTAGCATTTATTTTTTGATTTATATTCAGTTTTTAATTTTGTGACTTTCCATATTTCAGCTCCATGATACAGTAAAACAAGATTTCCTTCCAATTTTATATTGTTACCCAATTTAAAATTTAAAATATCTATATTATGATCTATATTAATATTCACATCAAAATTCTGAAGTCTTATGATGTGTCAATTCTCTTATGATCTATGTCAATCGTTTTATGAGGCCTATTTTGGCGACCTACTTTTGAAGGGTGGGTGGTTGGGTAAAGATCAACTAACCCTTCAAGTCATCCTTTGGTAAATGTATCTATCCTCCTAAGGCAGGGCACACATTGGGGGATTCATGATTCACTGGACGTCGTGCACTGCATCTTGTATGTTGCTGAAATATGAACTGGAAACCGGTTTTTCTCATAGGTATTACATCTCTAGTGTAGTGTGTGGCTATGTGTCTTCAGTGTATGAAGAGTAGGTAAAAATCAATGCTCAAACTGAACCACATTTTGCACAATGGAACGTGCATCCTCAGTGTGTGCCCTCCCTAAGAGGGAAAAAATTAAAACAGGATAAGCCATAGGTGAATATTGGTTCATTTTCATATTTGAAATTATGGTCCATGCTATTCAAAATGTATTTAATCCTCTGTGCTTTTCAAAAGTCAAACATTTTCTCTGTTTGATTTTTTCATTTGTTCATTATTTGAATATTTTGATTTGCAATCACATTAAAGTAAGTAAATATCCATGATCGTTTAATTATTTAAGTTCTGTGCATGTTTATTGATAACACTAATGAATGTTCTTTGATCCCTAATACAAATGAATAACCACCCTTTTTCTCTTCTGTGCACATGTAATTGTGAGTGGAAGGGCTAATTTACTTTACTTGGTGTCCAGGGGCATGCATATGAAATGATGCATATTTTAATAAGAGTTTTTAGTTGAGGTTTGAGATTTGGTACTTTGTTAAATGAAGTGGTGTGCATGCAGAGTAGGTCAATAACATAATTAGCAGGCATGTCCCTGACTTTGATATAAAAATTTGAATAGTGTGTAATTATTTAAACATTTTTTAATAATTCTGTAAATAAATTCATTTTTGGATAAAAGTGTGATAATGAATGGATGTAAAATTTAAAGTGTGATAATGAATGGATGTGCACTTTGTATGCAAGAACAAATATTCAGTGTACAGAATACTTGAATTATCCAAGTCCCCAAAGAGAGAACAAACACTACAACTAAATTGGTTAAAATTCCATTTGTGATATTACTTAATTTTGTTATCTTAATTCTGAATATGTAAGATTATATCTTCTATTATTTGATTGCTGTATAATTTTAGTGTGTCCTTGTTCTTTTTCGTGTCATGACAAATTAAATTAATGTCTACATTGAATGATTTTTGATTTAGCATTTGAGCTTTTAAAGTGAGAATTATTTTTACAAATTGTAAAATTTAAGTCTAGAATGTTACAGCTACTTCTAATGAATTTAAATTTCCTGAACTACTTATGAACACTGTCTAAATCAAAAAAGAATCTTGAAAATTTTTAAAAAGCAATAAAGCAATTGTTTTTTAAACCTAATTTTGAATAATGTTCTTATATTTAAATGTACAAAATTAGTTTATTTACTGTCTTCCCTTTTAGAGAGACAAAAGATAATGCCTTCTGGTGATTTACAAATATTCAATGTTTCTCATAAAGATTTTGGAGAATACAGATGTATAGCAAATAACCCTTTTTTAATGAAGAAAGTGGAATCCAAAAGAAAAGTTATATTGCATATTGAAGGTATTTCTTATTAAACCTCTTATTTGCATAAAATATTTTATATTGTTTTTATTTTATTTATCAAAGTTTAGTTTAAAATTATATAGTTAAACCTACTTATAATGATCCCACATTTATCATCATTTTAGATTCAACAAGGAAATATAAACTTTTTAATTGGTACAATGTTAAATCAACCCTTATTTTCTCATTTTTAATGTGCAACATTATATAATTTACAGATTTATGAAGCATGTGAAATAATGAAACTGAATGAAATATCAAAATAGAAGATGCATATCAATGCAAAAGAAAAAAATCTTGATGTAAAATCTGACTTCTAAGTGATGTTATCACTGGCAATTATAGTCGCAACACCTGCTGTAATTGAACAGTATAATGCTAACACACACAGTACTATAGAAAAATTATTTTCATGTTAAAATATATTTCAAAATTTTATTGTAAATTAATGCATTTTTGAAAAACACCTATTTATAACTTATTTTAAACTAGCTAGTTTTCATTACTTTCTTTTGCAAATGTTTCTATTTTTTCAGCTATACTGTCTATATTTTTTTGTGTGTTATTTACTAGTAATAAAATGAAATGTGATAGCCAATTAATTAACAATTTTACCTATTAGGAATTATTTGCTTATGGTTTAAAGAATAAAGCCAAGCTCTATAACAATGGTTTCCTTTTTACTGTGATAACAGCATTCCTATGGTCCTGAGAAAGTCCTTACTTTTCGTTTTTCTTTTTATAAGACCCGTAAAAGTACTTACCTTTCATCAAAGGTCTTTATTTTTTAAGTACTTATTTTTTTCAAATGCCCTTAAGTCATTTTTTTTTCCATATAATTTATTTTTTGCAGAAAAATAACTATTTTAGCAAAAATCTGCATTCCCTCTCCCCCCTTATGAAAAAATAATAATTTAAGAAAATACTGATTTAGAATGTGTGCTATTGCCAAATGAGGTGAATTGTTAGAAAGTATTAGTTTGCTGCATATGCTAGTTTGTTCTATACCTATATGCTTTTAGTTTCTGTTTTTGCTACTTTCGACCAATTTTATATTACATAGGTTCTTCAAATTGGAGATTATAATTGCTTACATTTTAATATATGCCATTAATTTTGTTATAAGTGCTGTATATTTAGATAAGTGCTCAATTTCAATTGTAATTTCTTTTATGATTTCTTTTCAATAATTAGTTTCTATGCTGAACATTTTAATAGAAAACACCTTGAAAATTTAGTAGATCACATATTTTTTTTGTAATTTTTCTGTGTAAAATCTGGCTTGAACCATATTAAAATATGCATATGTAAATACATTTTAGGTCCTTAAAAAGTCCTCATTTTTTGTTACTTGTAAATAGTATGAACCCTGGTATAATTACAATACATACATAATTATAAAATTGTATTAATTGAAAATACTTAAAATAAATATTTGATTTTTCTGATTTAGACCCGATTGAAGTTAAGCCTCCATCATATATGAAGTCTCCGAAAACTAATCTGGCTGTAGCTCTTGGAAGCAATGTTACCCTCGAATGTGTAGCTTCAGCTTATCCCATTCCTGTTATATCCTGGCGTAAACATCGTGGAAGCTTACCACATTTACGTCATCAACAAATTGGAGGTAATTAGACATTTATTAATGTACTATATTTTGCTAAATTTTATGTATAAATATTGTGCTTTGGTAGTATTTTTATTTTACCTGTTTAGTAGTATTTGCAATGCTTACATGCCCTTCAAAATGAATACCACCAAATATTAATAAGAGAGAAATTATAATTGATTTTCTATTGTTCTAAATTATGAATGGAGAAATATAAGAAATGTGTGATGAAAAAAAAGAAAGAAAGCATATAAAATTAAAATAAAACAAAAAAGATCAATCATGCATAAAGCATTCATTATAAAACATTTTCCAACTGCAATTCAATTTTATTTAAAAATCTCCAAAATGCTATACTATACATTCATCAGGGATATTTTTAAAATTATTGCAATATTACAATAATTTATTATATTTAAAAACTTCATGGCAAACAAATGAACTTTATTCAAATAACGTCATCGAAATATAAATCGCCTGGCTCTCTATATAAAAGCAGTGCATATTTCATTCATAAACTTTTTTCCATTCCTTTCATTCAGCAGTAATATTTTTAAAATTATTACAATACTACAATAATTTATTTTACTTAAAAACTTAAAACCATGAAGGTAAAAGTACTTTCTAACTCCATGCTTAACACTTCATCGAAAAGGCAATGCTATAGAATCATCTGCTTCTCTATGTGAAATCAATGATTGTTTCATTCATATCAGCTATATTACAGACTTCAAAGCTAAATAATTTTCGTTGTAGAAATAATCAAAGTTTGATGATCATTTAAACTGAAATATATTGTAATTGCATTGTTTCAGAATATAGATGCACAGAAATTAAGCAAAAATAAAGCGGTTTTAGGACACATACATTAAACATAAATTAAAAAGAATTTTAAAAATCACAATTTTGACACAAGATGGATGCCATATTTTATTTTGAAGTGGGTCATGTGATCTCTTCATATAATATGGGTGTAATTATTATTTTTTTAATTTTTATTTAAAAAATTACCAAATATATTTTGCTGAAATTGTTTTCATATTTCTTATGGGATAATTTGAATATTTCCTAAAACTTTCGAAACAATTAGTGAATTTTAAATTCGCTTAAAAAATGTTTGAAAAATTAGATCCCGTAGGATTTAATGTATTTCATTTTTTCAACCAGAGTTCAATCCAAAATTAATTTGGTTATATTATTCATTTATATTCCTATATGTCCCACAGACCGTCTGAACAACATACTACAATTTCATTTTGATAAAGTCATTTTTATGGCAGTTATCGTGCGAACAGACAGAGAGAATGAACAAGTGTTAACAAACTGTGTTAAACAAACATGTGTGTTTGTAGTGAGATTTCTTCTTATTATTATTTATTGCTGACATTGTATTTTGATTGAATGAAATACTTTTAAAAAGTATAATTTTGTTTTAGTGGGAATAAATATTAGAGATGATGAAATGAGTTTCTGTATGCAACTTGGGTGGGCAACTATAGGAGACTATTTTGGCATCTATTTTCAGCTTACGGGGATATAAAAGCAGCTATCTGCTATGTGTCCTTGTGGCGACCTTGGGTTACATAAAATAAGCAAAAATCATAAACATAAGAAAATAACGATTTTAATCCCAAAAGGTAAAATGTATTCTGCTTATTTTGATATCTTATTATTTCTGCATCCATTTTCTTTCTCTTTTTAAGTAATTTAATTAAAAACTTCAAAAAATGTGGTTTTCTCAGTCTGTATCCCCCCCAATAATTTGCATTTAAACTGCCAAAGTCATTTTTACTTTCTCTACAATACATGGTAATACATAGGGAAAGTATTGGAATCGTATTGAAAATCGTAATTCAAGTTTTTGATGGATGTATATATTTCCAGTACTCTAGAGCCCGAAAAAAACTATTTTTAGCAGGATGTCTGTATGTCTGTCTGTGCGCCTTGTCTGTACAATGTATGTATCCGCTTTTAACTCAAAAAGTAGTTGACCAAATTTCATAAAATTTGGTAGGAAAGGCACTTGTCGGTGACTCTGGTGCTGATTAGATTTTGGTATGATTTGGAGAAATATAACTTTCTTTTTTGTAAAATGGCCAGCAAAAATTGTCAATATTTGAAATTAAATACTACATATGCACAAATGTATCAATTGAATGCTTGTTTCATATGTAATTTTTAGACAAAAAGACTAGCTCCATTACTCTAGGACTAACCATTCTGAAGATATTTCCCTTTTTTTTTTTTTTTTTTTTCATTTTTTTTTTACAACATCGTCTTTGGAAATATGTCCAGTCTCCAAATTAGATGAAAATTGAATTAAAACTGGAAATTCAGTATAATTTCAAATAATTATCCATGTTATTTTGTGCAATTAAACTCAAATTAATAAATTTTGAAATAAATAAGAAAATAAATTTGAGTCTGTAAGGAAAGTCATATGCAGCCCATGTCACAGATTTATATTTTTATCTTTCATAGATCTTACTTAAAATTCAGTATAAAACCATTTTAAAGCTATTATTTCAATTTTACCAGTCAAAATTTTTATAAACAAATTAAATATTATATTTTGATAAAACCTAGAAGAAATTATGCTTTTAGCCAATACATTTTTTTTTTTATAGAGATTCGTAAATGATTCTTTGTTAAACACCTTGGTAAATAGTTAGGCATAACTATTTACCAATATGGAATAACAATTTATTCCATACTCCATTTAAAACTTAAAATTACAAAATGTGAAAGTATTAAAAATATGAATAAAAGGAAAGTACAATTCATTTTTTCAGTAATTTTTCATTAGATTATCAAGGGTAGCAAAGAATTAAGTTTTTATTACAAAAAATAATAATTTTCTGTGTAAGAATTCCCCTCTCTTCCTTAAGGTATCACAATTTTTATTTCCATATAATGTGTAGATTGCAGATTGTTACTGTGATTATAATATTTAGTGTTATTTAATTACTGTGATTATAATATTTTATTTCCTTTGCAGGAAATCTGCTCATAATAAACATAAGAAGAGGGGATGAAGGAAAATATATTTGTGAAGCAGAAAACTCATTGGGTGTTAGAATGTCAGAAAGCACCATTGAAGTTCAAGGTATGGTTTTCTTATTATCATTATTTGTTTATTTTCATTATTTATTTTTTTATTATTCCTGTCAGTAATATTTTGGTATTGTATTATGTATATAATCAAAACATAGCTGCTAACTTTTATAGGTTTCACAGAAGTTTTCTGATTTTTATAGAATTTTCTGTATTTTTAGCCAGAAGTAACATTATTTCAAATAAAAAATTCTCATTCTTTTTACTAAAATGAGGATTGTAGTCGAGTCACAGATTAATTAAATATTAAATATTGTCTTAAAATCAAGAATTGTAATGGATTTTCTTTTCTGTCTTATTAATAGTGGACATCAGTGAATATTGCATTTCTTTGCACCCTGTTTAAAATTTTCCTTCTCAAATATATCACCTGCTACTTCTGAGGACTTTATTTTATGCAGTTGGTCATAAAAATGTCCCTATATTAAAGATTTATAGCCTAGTGCTCGTGTGCACCACAGTGCTCATATGTTGAATGCATATTATCTACTGTAGTAATTTTTTACTTGGTGTTCAGAAGAATTAATTTCACACGAGTGCTTGCTGAGGATGTTGGCTTAAGGGGATGTTGGCTTAAGGTTGGCGGCTTAAGGTTGGCTAAAGGGGTGTAGGCCTGTTCTCTAAACTTAAATAAATATGCTATAAACTTAAAATCTGTATGTAAATGCAGGGTTTTTTCTAGATGTCCATGGGGTATTGGTGGCAGTTTCAAGTGTTTGTTTCGAGGGCATGAGCTCTCTTCCTCAGGCCAAGAACAGTTTGCTTTTGATAAATATGAAGATACAACTGCTTTTGTTCAGTTGTATCTTAGCATTTGTTAATCTTATACTAATCTTGACCTGATACTCATTATTAAAACAATTGTAATCACCTAATTTTCTTATGCCTGCTTTCTTCAAGGAAGTAGTTGAAGTTATGTGTTATAAAATAATTTAAAAAAAATTGGTACACATTTACTTTTGTAACCCCCCCCCCCACTCCCCCACCTCCTGCAATAGATAGTTTATGATTTCAGGACAGTTTTGTTATTAGACTTAGTTTTAAGCTTTTTGGGTGTCTTATGCAAAAGTAAACAGTGTCCAGGTATGATAAACATTCTAAAAATGTTAATTAGGTCCTTAAATATTAAGAGAAGGAAATAAAAACTTCAGTATTAAAAATGTATTTTATAGGAAGTATTCTAATGTGAATGGATAACCACCATGTAGTTACATATCATTTGTAGCCTACATTTTATTTACATTGCTGTCTTTATAATCATATAATATTAAAACATGAATCATCTAACTTCAAATTCATTCTACTGTCACACTGAACTGAAATTGAGTAAGAGAAAATTTGTAATATTGAAATATATTTATGATTCTATTTTGGAACTTTATGTATGATTTGCAATTGCAGCTGCAAGCAGTAGGTAGTTTGTTTTACAAAGTATTAAGCATGTAAACATTGTTTTAGAATGTTTTGCATTTTGTTTATATGTTATATACTTTTTTCAGAAACACCACAAATTATAAAACCTCCCAGGAGTTTATCTGTAGAAGCTGGGGACAATATCACTTTGAACTGTGTAACTCGGGGTCATCCCAAACCCATCTTGACTTGGATACATAATGGTCGTAAATTATCTACTGGACCTCAGGGCAGAAGTAATTTATTTAAAATATTATCAAGTTTTGTTTATTAATTTTTAGTGTTTGTAGGTTTGGTGGTAATAACAATTTCTAAATCAAGTTTATTACTTTTTTTTTTCCTTTGCTGTTTTTTCTTTTTTTTTTCTTTTGCTGTTAGTGAAAATTTAAGTTAACACAAGTTGGGCTGTAGTTGATATATTTTAGCAATAATAATTTCAGAAGACAAAGTTAAGTTCCTCTAATGATTATTAAAAAAGAAATCCTTCTGAAAAAGCAATTTCTTTCTTAGATAGCATAGAAGTCTTGTTGTATTTATTTTTCTTTATTTTATGTACCTACTAATTGCCTTTGCAGCCAGTGCAGTTTCTTTTGGAAAAGCTCTAGCTGCCTTATAGGTCTTGTTTATCATAGTGGCCCCTTAGCCTTATACACCTGGATATCTAAAAAAAAATTGTAATAATTCGATGCAATAATTTTCGTTCAAGGAAAATCAAAATTTAAATCTCCATTTCGCTTAAAAGATCCCTTGTTAAATATCTCCATTCTTTCAAATCTGTTCCGTTGCCCTTCTAATACTTTCATTTCCTCCCTCTACTGTTGGCCATAGCAACCAATGCCACACACATATTTTCGATATGTGTTTCCTGAAAGAAAGAAATTGAATGGAAAGAAAGAAGTATGTGCATTGAACTGGACAAAAATAAATTCTCCTAAAGGTTGGCAATCATGCAAGATAAATAATTTTTTATTAAATAGAGAATAAAATCTTGAAGGTTAATAGTCCCAATTTCATGATTGCAGGATGATTTGTTTAACCCATTTGTGACGTACGATAGAAGAGTATGAAAAATGTACATGTACGATGATTATCTCTAAAGGTTTTTTGCCAAATATAAAAGTGTATCTTGCTTGAAATAAATCATGGTTTTTCCACCACCAGAAACATGTTTTTAATTGGGAAAATGTGTTACAGACACCATTCAAAGTTCATTGTAAAAATCATTCTTCATATTATCAGTCTAGTGATGCTCTCTTAAAAAGCTTATCACCTTTTTTTTTTTTTTTTGCATTTAATTTTTTAAATAAATTGTAAATTCATGATCGAAATACAATTTCAGTTTATGGTATTGTATCTGGATATGCTTTTTAAATTTTAGGATCTCCATTAATAATAGAAAATGCCAACTCAAAGCATTCAGGTATCTATCAGTGTTTTGCAAGCAACGAATTAGGAACTGTTTATTCATCAGCTGAAGTTTCAGTGAATATGGGCAATAAATCTATGGACTCCGATTATGATGATTATGATGGTAAGTACTGCTTGAAGTATCACTTATATTGTGTCACTTTTTAAGTGATGCAATTAATTATATTTATATGTAGTATATATTAGTTTAGTAATTGTGTATTTTTAAATACAACTAGGTCTGGATTAGTGCAGATACTGAATCCCATGAAGTGGAATCATTATCTGAATTTGCACAATTCAACGTTCTAATTATATGAAAAATATGATAATTGGTTCCAACTCCATACATCTTTATGTTTATTAATAAAATATTTTAATGAAGGATAAATAATATATACTAATAATTTACAAATACAGTTAACAAAGTCCCAAAGTAGTTATACAATGCAAAACAAAAACAATATAAATATCATTCCTAATGGTAAGCTTATACCAATAAAACCATTTTTATTGTTTTCAAAATGTTTTAGCAGTGTAGATTGAACTGCTTCATCTTTCTGTATATAGACATGCACATGCTGGAAGACAAAATGTTTTGGAAGGAATCTCTTTCCAGAATAAATTGGTTTCATTTTCGTTAAATGTTTATTGATTAATCTATCCACCATCTTGGATTTTCTCTTTAAACTTTAGGGTATTTGGATGTTATGTTCTTTTTTGTGCTGGCCGCCATCACCAGTAATTTTACATTATGTAACTGAACTTGAAAACAATGATGTAACTGAACTTTACTTATGCAACTGAACTTTTTAAATCAATCAAACCAGGGTTCCCATTTCAGCGCGAACCCGCGAGATTCTCGCGAAATCCATAAAATATCTCGCGTAAAAATTTAGACTGCACGAGAATTTCTCTCTCTCCAGTTCCGGCCTAAAATTATTTTTTCCTTCAAATTGGATACCGAGAAATCTGATGTCTGATCCCGATGACTAGAGATGCAGATTCGCGGTGGACAGGTCGCCATTGGCGACTAAAATTATTACAGTAAGTCGCCATTTCTGACGACCGAAATTTCTCCAGAATCCTTTGTCTCACGGCGCCCACGGCCAGTAGATCGGGCCGATTGCTTCGCGACCGCAAATCGCGATCAGTTACCTCGTTGTTGTGAATCGCGGGCTGATTGCCGCGCGGTCGTGGACCGCGATTTCGTAGTTACGTGTGAATCACAGTCAATCGCGATTTGGGCACACTAAAAGTACTACGTGTTTCCAATTAACGAGATGTTTTATAGAAAACTATAAGTGTCTCCCCCGCTTGCGCGGGTCGCAAATTCGATCAAATAAAATTTTGCTTTTTTTTTAATAGGATTCTTTCACGGATTTGAATTATGCTTTTTCCGAGTACTTCCCGCATTTTTTGTGTTTTGCTCGAGAAATTTTCTTCTTTCCGCGGACGAAGATCCTTTCCCCCGTACACAGTATGTCTACAGGTTACAAAAATCCCAAAAATGTCATAAAATTGGCCATATATACCCCAAAAATGTCACAAAATTTGAGCAAAGCAACGAATTTTTTATCAGAGACATTCCTTTCTTACATGCTCTGAAAATCTGTTTCTCCGCGATTGCGAAAACGGCATTCGCATACGGCGATTCCTACATTTTCTGAGGAGAGATGACCAATGAATATCTTTTTGCCATTTTTAAAATATATTTGCATCGGCTGCATTATATATATTATTTCGTTCTGCATTTATAATTATTTCGTTTAATATACAAATAATAAAAACCAAACCATTTTTCTACCGTATTATTAATAAAATGAAAGGTTATTTTGCAGCAGCATCACGAAAATCTGCATTTGTACGCTATCCTCGGCATACCTCGTTTAATTTGAAAAATATTTCCCACTTTTCCAATCTGTTTGCATCGACTACAGTGTTTGTAATTGTTTCGCATTTTATACAGAAAAATTATTTTACAAACGTATTATTTATGAAATAAAGGGCTATTTTGAAAACAAAAAGAAGAAAGTCGAGACTTTTCAAACAAAATGGCTAAAATCATATGACTGGCTTGAGATTCAACAAAAGGACGATGCAACCCTTATGTTCTGCAAGTTTTGTAAAAAATACAAAAAAAAAAAGAATCCATTTTCAAACATCAAGTCAAAATGTTTACCTAATTCTATTTGCCTAGTGAAATAGTTTTCGTCGATATTCGCCTTCGCCGATCAAAAATCGTTAAAGTTTTTAATTGCTATTGCTGCATGAAAACTGATCATAGAATGATTTTAAAAATCAAAATATAAAGTAAATACAGTCGGCCCTCGACTTTTGCAGTTTACAGACAAAAAAATCGTAAAAAAAATCGTAAATTCGCATGTGAGTCATTTTACATAAAATAACCCTTGTAGACGTTTTTATGTTAGCAAATAAAATCATAACGTAAGCAGGGGGGAAGTCAGGAATTTGAGTATTTTTGCTAACAAGTGGGGGAGGGGGAGGTATAAAATTACCAAAAATGTGTTTACTTAATACTTAAACGACTCCTAATTAATTTTTAAAAAGAATGTTAGTTTTAAGAATTGAAAAATTTAAATGTCGAAGAATATGAGTTATAGTTAATGCTTTCTTTTTTATTACTTTCTAAATTAGCATGGTAAAAAAAAAAAAAAAAATGAAATTTTAAGTGTCTCTCCTTATGACAGAAAATCTCTCCCAAAATTTTTTGGAAGGAGAGAAATTCTCCCCCTCTTTTCCTGACTTAGTGAGAACCCTGAATCAAACCAACCAACACTTACATTAAACATTTCTTCTATTTCATCTTGTCTTAAACATATGTAATGTTTTGTCTTATTAGCTGCTTTGCTTAATGAAATATGTTTTTGACTGTAATTCTTAATTCATACAGTTTAGAGACATCCTTTTCCATCATTGTAATACTTGTATTCCCTGAAAGTGTTTTCAAATCCGAACTACAATAACACTTATTCAACTGCACCTTTTCCTTTTATTTCCCCTGCATGTTATAATATTCTGTATCATAGATTCAGACATATCAATATGTTGTCCATTTTACCTATTGATTGCAGATGTGATTAAACCATTGAACAGTTGTATTCCTTGAAAGTGTTTGCAAACCATAAAAAGCTGATTTAACTATATCCTTTTATTTCTTGTGCAGGTTTTATAATATTCTGTACAATATATTTAGACATTCCAACATATATCATCCTATTGACTTATTGATTGTTTTGTTCTATAGCTATGTTCATATTGTTCCATCATATCACATTTTTGCTCTAATGTAATTTCCGACATTCACATAGACAGAAAGACAAACATATTTTGTTATGCAAGATAATCCTGAGCATGAGTAGTGAAAATTAGAAGAAAATAATAAACATGGATTGTATAATTCCCTCCCCCCCCCCCCCCCATAGCTAAAATTCTTTGTAAAGAGTCTCCATTAAATTGATATATTTAAAAAAAAAAATTCTAAAAAATTTTACATATTATAAGTTTTACAATATATATTTTAACATGGAGCTTAACAGGGTTCCTATAATTCTTAAGCCAACCCATGATGTAGTGGTTATGATGCTAGTTTTCCTAGTATGTAATGTGAATGAATATGACATAATTCTGTTATCTGGATTGCTTTTTCTGAATTATCTGAACTAAAGTTATTAGTTTTTTGTCTTATTTTCTTTATGAATGACTGAATTATAAACTTCGAAAAAAAAAAAGTTATAATTTTTGTTGTAGTTATGATAATCAAACAGCTGTCAGACCATGTATCTTGAAAGAAAAATTCAAAATTAGCAGGAAAAAACTTCACAGATATTTTTAATAATAATATATATGATTATAAAGTATTCTTACAAATAAGAGGTATGTACAGGGCATAATTTTTGCATTTTCATGATTATCCATACCACTGTCAGTCCTGTCAGATCCGAATAAACACAATTCTTTATTACAGGGCAGTTATTCTGGATGTTCGTTCAATGAAAAATTGCTGCCATAATAGAATGTGACCCTTGCTCAAAGCATCTCCTATTCCCATCCATTAAATCTTCTGAATTTTAAATAATGATTTTAAAGTCCCCATTAAGTATATAATTTTTACACTAAGTTCTTATTTCTCTTTTTTAGAATTAATTTAGACAAATATGAACAATTGCAATGCTGTAAGTTAAATCATTTATCTACTCTTGCCAGTACTGCAACATGCTCTTGGTATATACTGATATCCAATCAGTTTCACATGGCTTTGGGGGATATACATAATGGCACGTTTGAAACTCCCTGATATTATAACTGGTGTTATCAGTATTGCAACACTTGAAAACATGTTTTAGTAATTTTGATCAGGGGGTTATTTTAATATTTGAAAATCTGCCTTATTGGTTTTGGTCATTTTCTGGTTTCAACCAGAATAACTGAGAATTTATTACAGTTATTTGACCGCTTGCAGCACAAGCTTATTTTTGCAGTTTTGTTTGGAATTCTGTCTGGAATCACAGGTGAACCATACTACATTTTATTTCATAAAAGTAGGCAGATAACAGAAGAAAATACCAGTGACTATGTCTATGACCAATCGGTTACTCTTACCAGAGTTTTCGAATGCACCCAAAAGCACATTTAAGTCCTTATATTTTATTTTATAAATGAGTGGAATATTATACAACTTTTCAAAGTCTCCATGTTTCATTTCTGTTTTCAAGTATTTGATTTTCTCTGCTTATTCTTTAAATGATTTGGAACTGTATTTCTGTTTTACCAGATGGCGAGGAAGGAAATGACCATCCTGGATTGCATCATGGCAAAGACAAGAATATTGATTATGACATATTAGACCCTGAGGACCATGACTATGTGGTTAAAAGACCTCATAAGAAGAAACATAAAGGAGGTAAAAAATTACTTTCATTTTTGAACTATTGTTTCAAGTTTAATTTGATGTGTATGAAGATATAGCAGATATAATTAATTTATAAAATGTATGTAAAATATGTTCCAAAATATTGAACTTAAAATTAAGGTTCCTAATTAGTTTATGTACAAAACCCATTTCCTTATAACAGAGGGGCCCAAACCATACCCCGCAGGTTATTCGTCGCCAGTGAACTTAAAACTTTTTAATTTGTTTTTCTTAATAATCACAAAATAGTTTGTGTATAGCAAATTTAGTGTCAAAAATTTGAATTCGAGTTTTTGACAAAAAAGCATGTATGTTTCAAGCATCCCTGAACTTGAATCGCATGTTTTAATGTGATGTATGTATGTGGTGCATGTGTGTGTGTGTGTGTGTCCCCTAGAGTCTATGGAAGTGATATCTCATGAACGAATTAAGTGTTCCAAAAAAAATTTGGTATGATTATTAGTCTGAATACTGGAACCCTATTGATCAAATGTTAAAAAGATGCCCCCTCCCCACACACACACACACACACACACACCTCTCAATTTTCGAAGGAATTTTTGAAAAATCATTAAAAAATCAAGATTTTTAATAATAAATAATCATTTTATACATAATTTTTCATTACAAAATGAATGGTACAATTTTTGAAATACTAGCATAAACCATTCTCGAGATATTGCACATTTTTCAAATACATTTGTAAAAAAAATTACATAAAACAAAAAATAAGTAAGTATTATTAAATAGGTTTATATTCCATTTGTAATATTATAGGATAAATTTACTGATATCATTCATATACATCATACTGATATACATCATAGGGAAATACATCTATTGATTCGAACTCAAACCATCAAAGAAAATCCTCCTCCCCCTTTCTGTTTGTCTATATTCAATATTTGGCAACATCTTTAGTGTCAATTTGAAAATAAACTTGGTGAAATATTGCCAACTTGGTAACTTTTGTAAATGTCGCCAAATGGGCAGGAGTGCTGTTTCATTAAAACAACGAAGTCAAATTGATGAAAATTCAATATCGTGTAGAATGAAATTCAATTTCTTTGATTATCCCTGTCTCTTTGAAGGAATTAATATTCTCGCAAAAAAAGTCATTTGCATCCCTAATCAGATTTTTTATAATACTAAAAGTTTTCTCTTGGTTGCTATCTCTGCCTTTGTTATAGTTTAAGAAGTAAAATAAATTTTAAAATGGAATTTCTTTTGCAGTAAAACTCATTCCACCATCAAAACCCTATATAACTCGCTTGACCAACACTTCTGTCATGGTGAGATGGAATGTACCTCACAATGATGGACTGCCTATTCTTTTCTTCAAAGTGCAATATAAAGAAGTTGGAAGAAGAAACTCTGCTTGGGAAACAGTTGAAGATGATATTGCTGCCCACATTCATTCATATGCAGTCACTAACTTGAGAACTGGTTAGTAAAAATTTTGTTGTAGTTCATTTGAACTTGTTTAAGATAAACTTGAGCTGTGGTAAATGGTTAGTAAATCATTTTTTGTATTTGCACTAAATTTTGTTGAAACTTTTACTCATTCTGTTTTAGAGAAACTAATTTATTTCTTGAGCAGCAGAAGGGTGAATTATTTTTTATTTTAAAACATAGTATGTATAGTTAATGGTATTTTGCAATTGAAATTATTTTATGTAGACTTGTCTATTGAAATGATGTTTTATTTCTGTGAGTTAACTTGTTTGTAATTGTGTGATTAGAAGCAATATATATGACACAGCTCATAAATAGGGGAAAGAACCCCTTTCTTAAATTTGCAAGGACAAAAAATTCTCATGTACCAGACTTTTTTATTTATTTATTTTTTACACAAGATTTTTACATTCTAGCTTGAACATTGCCTTAAATCCTTACCCACATTAGTTGGTTATGTTTCCAGTCAATAAGGTATGGAAATATTTAATGCTGCTTTCTGCTGTAGTAAAAGAAGAGTTTATATTTCAGTGGAAATAGTTTTAGTGCTGCATTGCAGTACTTTTAATATACTTTGGATGTTCTTTTGGCTGATAAAGCATTTTTCATTATTGATACATCCAAAAAAAATTTCACAACACTCTCAATCTACAGGTTTTTATACATGTTAGTAATAAATATTTTTTATTATGTAAAAAAATTTTAAATTACTTCATTAAAAACCTTTTGCCTTTTTGATGAAAATAATTGTGAATTTTCATCAAATTTAATTTTTTTTTTACAAATTGGTAAAATGGTGAGCTCCAAGAACAAATCTTGGTTAATTTTTATTTGTATAATTGGGATATTCAATTACCAATGACCTGAACAAGATAGGGGGGATTGTAGGCTAATATATAAACTTCAAACTTTAATAATTTGGTCATTAAATATTCAGCTTGTAACTGAAATCAAGTAATTGGTACTCAATATTTAGAAAAATCTTAATGTGATGTATCTCCAGTTTATTCTTTCTAATTCATATATTTTATTACTTTTAGGTGCTGCTTACAGATTTCAAATTGCGGCAGTTTATTCTAATAATGATAATAAATCTGGACCCATATCTTCCAAGTTTATTCTATTAAAAGATCCTCCTATGGAAAAACCATCCACAGCACCTATTATTACTTTTGCAGAAGCTGCTAGTCCTTCTGCTATAACTCTCCACTGGGAGGTATTAGAGTTTCCTTATTTTATCTGCATTTTAGTTGTTTTTACTTAGGATCAGCACACTTAAAAAAGTTGTATGGTCTTCTGTGGTTATGATGCTGATTACTGAATCATATTGCGTCATATAATAGTAAAAGACATCTTAATACGGAGAAACTTAAACTACATAGTTAAGCGTAAATTGATAAACAATTCAGCGTACTGCTGTTTTGAGGAGATATTAGATATTTTTCTTCCATGCAAGACAGACCAACAAACTCAAAATCAAAAAATGAAATGAGAACAAATAGAAAAAACAGGGGATACATATGCCCAAGTTATGGATTCAGACACTATAAGATGTAGAACTTGCATAGAATATTGGAGTGCCTCAAAACACAATACAACTATTGCAACAAAACAAGTTCAAACAAGATTAAATGAATTCCAACAAGACGACAAAAATCTAGGAAATGGACAATAATAGAGCAATTATAATGAAAAAAAGGATAAAATTGCCATAGGAAAAATTTGAGTACTGGAAAAGTCCTTAACTAAATCACTATAATTTTTCTAAATATGAAAGGCTAATCAAGACCTTTGTGTATTTTTGTATGATCTTTGCAGAAGAAAATTCAGAATGGTGGTTAAAGTTAAAGCAATTTTGAGCAATTGAAAGGATTTATTAAATTCCAAGTTTTTTAACTTTCATATTCCTTAATACAAAATTTGAGAGTAAATTAGCAAGCTAGGTAAGAAATACTGTAAATAATCCAACCATTAGAAATTTCTATAGGATTCTTAAGATTAGAAAACCGAAGTTTATTGGTGTAGAACATGCTATTAGCTCAAAAATGCAGAATTTCCCCCCCCCCCCCCCCATTTACAAATGCAACATATTTTCCTTAGAAAGACTTCCATAAAAAGCATCACCCCTGTCAGCACCTGCCCCTTACCTAATAAATCTTTCTCTAAAGTTTAATGTTATAATATGTAGTACAATCTCCTTTACTTGCATTTCTCCTGTCTGCATCTGCCCCTTATCTAATAAATCTTTCTTCAAAGTTTCATGTTATAATATGCAGTACAATCTCCTTTACTTGCATTTCTCCTGTCTGCATCTGCCCCTTATCTAATAAATCGTTTTCCAAAGTTTCATGCTATAATATGTAGTACAATCTCTTTTACTTGCATTTCTCCTGTTTGCATCTGCCCCATATCTAATAAATCTTTCTCCAAAGTTTCATGTTATAATAGTATGCAGTACAATCTCCTTTACTTGCATTTCTCCTGTCTTCCCCATATCTAATAAATCTTCCTCCAAAGTTTCTTGTTATAGTATGTAGTACAATCTCCTTTACTTACATTTCTCTATAATTCAAACTAATTTCCCCTTAAGAAAAAAATATTTTTACAAAATCTCTAGATGTAGATTTAGTGGATAGATTTCTAGTTTTGGGGAGGTGCATGTTTCATGAGAGGTTTGAACAAAGACTGGGATAAAATTATGTAAAATCATAGTAAATAACTAGATTACAACATAAATATAAAATGCTGCATAAATAAAAAGTAGTAAACAGACTTATTATTTTGGAACTACTTGAATGTAATTCTTCAGTGCGAGCCAGCCTATAACAGAATGCCAAATGAGAGCTTGGCTGTGCCATGCAAACATGTCTAAACCATTAAACCTAATTTGGTAGTGTCTGAAACGGGGGGGAATCAATAAAATGCACAAAATATAAATGCGAAGTATAGTACAGAAGAAAAAAAAAAATTAGACATGGCTATGCCGTAACTCAAAATGTACTGTCATAAGCAATTCATTAACCAGATTGTTGGAATTTTAATTGATACGAAAAGCTTCAAAAAAGTCTACATCAAAAACTGAAAAGCATGTTTGAATATTAGAATTTAGTGCTGTTCAGTTTTCAATTTATATTTTTTTGAAACTTTTCATATAAAAAAAATAACAATCTGGTGATAATGATTTGCCTGACACTATTTCTTGGAGTTATGGCATGGCCATTTCTAATTACTTTCTTTCTGTGTCATTCTTTTTCTGCACCATACTATTCTATATGAGTCGTTTGTTGATCTAGTTAGTATTCAACTGTAATAGTTTTGGCCAATCTGTCTTTTGCATTAACTTTTATTTTTTCAATGTCAATGATAAAAAACTATGAAATTATTTTTATTTTGCAGTATGAGCATGTGAACTCTATACCAGTAGAGGGCTTTTTTATCCATTATCGAGATACGCATACAGCTGGAAAATATTTAAAAGTCACAGTTCTAGGTGCCAACACACGATCTCACATTATTTCCCACCTTCTGCCTGATACAGGATATGACATGAAGATGCAGTGTTTCAATGATGCGGGAACGTCTGATTTTTCCAACATCTACACAAGCAAAACAAAACGTAAGTTGATTCCTTGTATATGATTGATCCTCTTTCAGCATTATTCTTATCATAAAATAATGCCATTGGTTCCTAATTGAGAGATACATATTTTGCCATATACTTTTTTCTATAAATTATAAAATATGAACATTTCTTTATTTTTATTTTAAATACAGTCGAATCCGTTTATATCAAAACTGAATTGTGTGACAATAAATTTTGTTTAAAGTCATAAATTTGCTGTAACATTGTTTGCTAAATGCATGTTATATAATTAAAAAATGTAAAAACATATTTTACTTTTAGACTTCTTTAACTTATTTTATTTTTTACTAATTCAGTCATCCAAGTAAACATTGTTTTATTTCAAAGTAAATAAAATATATTAAAAACATGTTTCAATCTAAACTTCCTTTTCAAAACAGTTAACTAGTTAAATTAAATGTTACATATCACAAGCATGAGATTTTTCTGCAGATCAGAGAATTTCTGCTTATTTATCTTTTCCCTAGTACTTTTGCTTTTTGGATGTGTAATTTTCCATTTTCCGTGGGCGAAAATATTATCTCCATGAATTCTGAAATTTTCCTTCCTGCAGGATGTCTGCAGTTTAGGAAAGCCCTCTAAAAAGTCATGAAATTAGAAATTGCACAGGAATGTCCCTGAAATGTCATTAAATTGGAAATAAAGTCATGAATTTTAAGATTGCTTTCCTTTTCTTACATCTGCAAATCTGTTTTTCTATGATTATAAGATCAGCGCTTACAAGCAGCTATCCCTTCTGTGTCACGCGAGAGATGACCAATGATTATCTTTCTTCCAGTTTAAGCAATCTATTTGCATCAACTAAAATTTTTATAATTATATTGTGTTATATATAAAAAAAATTTTTTTTTTTAAGTGTATTTTTAATGAAATGAAAGGCTATCAGCAGTATCACAAAAAATTGTATTTGTATGCAATCCTCGGTGAATTTCATTTATTTGTGAAAATATTTTCCACTTTTGCAATCTGTTTGCATCTGCTAAAATTTTTGTAATTATATTGCTATTTTTTAAACATATTATTAATGAAATCATAGACTATTTTGCAGCAGTATTGTGAAAATTACATTTGTATGCGATCTTCGGCATATTTTATTAATTATGAAAATATTTCCCACTCACACAATCTGTTTGTATCAATTAAAATTTTTATAATTATTGCATGTTGTGTACAAAAAATCTATTTTCTTAAACATAATATTAATATGAAGGGCTATTTAGAGCAGTATCAGAAATACTGAAGTGGGGATATTTGATTTGTGTATCGGAAAATTATTAAAGTTTCATAAAATATGTATTTAAATTTAGATGTTTTCATTTTGATAGATTTAAATATCATATTTGCAATAGCGCTATCTAATGTATTTTTAATTTTGAAATTTATTGTTTATAATTAGCAAGATTTAAAGTTCATGGGTGTTCATCACACACATGAATTCAGAACATCCTATTTTTTTTTATCTTTTTGCAATCTCATGCCTGATATTAATAATTGATACTTTTTAACACTTCACAACATAGTTGAAAAGTGTCTATGACTTTGTTCATTCTGTCTGTCTGTCCGCATGATAGTTGCCATAAAAATGACTTTATCAAAATGAAAGTATGTTGTTCAGACATACTAAAAGACAGGTGATTTTATTCATTTGTATTCTCATAGGTCTGTGGGACCTATGTTTAGACATTAGTTTTAGATTGAACCCAGGTTAAAAAAATGAAATACATTGAACCCTATGGGACTTAATTTTTCAAACATTTTTTAAGCGAATTTAAAATTCACAAATTGCTTCGAAAGTTTTAGGAAATATTCAAATTATCACATAAAATATATAAAAAAAATTTCAGAAAAATATATTCAGTAGTTTTTTAAATAAAAATTAAAATAATAATTACACCCATTATATGAAGAAATCACGTGACCCACTTCAAAATAAAATATGGCATCCATCTTGTGTCAAAATCGTTATTTTTAAAGTTCTTTTTAATTTATATTTGGTGTTGTATCCATCCTAAAATCGCTTTATTTTTGCTTAATTTCTGTGCATCAATGTTCTGAAACAATGCAATTACAATATATTTGAGTTTAAATGATCATCAAACTTTGATTATTTCTACAACAAAGCCTAATTTTCACTTATGGAGATTGTAAACACATCAAACTATAAGATGAGTTGTATAAGAATTCCTGAATTTCTTTAACGCAAAATTATTTAGCGCTGAAGTCTGCAATATAGTTGATATGAATGAAAAAGTCATTGATTTTACATAGAGAACAGACGATTTTATAGCAGACTTTTTCAGTGAAGTTTTAAGCACAGAATTAAATTATTTTTACCTCCATGGTTTTAAGTTTTTAAGTAAAATAAATTATTGTAGTATTGTGATGAATGAAAGGAATAGAATAAATGTTTATGAATGAAATTTTTACTACTTTTTCATAGAGAACCAGGCAATTTATATTCCAGTGACGTCATTTGAATAAAGTTCTTTTTTTTTTTTATGAAGTTTTCAAATATAATCAATTATTGTGGTATTGTGATATTTAAGAAATATTACTGATGAATTTATCACATTTTAGACATGTTTAAATAAAATTGCATTGTATTTGGAAAGTGTTTCATCGTCAATGCTTTATGCATGATTGATCTTTCTTGTCTTTCAAATTTTCATATTTATTTTGCAGCTGCAGAGGTTGTACCTGGTTCCCGCAATCGAAATAAAGCCCAGTCTGATGATGCAGATATATCCCTTACAGAAACTGTTTCATCACGAGATTCAGAGAGCAATTTTAACCTGTACATAATATTAGGTTCTGTGTGTGGTGTACTTTTGTTAGCTGTTTCTACTTGCTCCTTTTTCTTCTTTCGACAGAAACAAAATACAGATGCAAACCATGGTATGTTTTATAATTTCCATGATTAAGACATTTTTTCATGCATGTATGTAGTCATTCGTTTGAGTTGTAAGTCTGCTTCAAAAGTTGAAAATGAAGTAAAATTCAAAGCAATTTTTAATACTGGAGATTGATTTAAAATATGAGTTTAATGTATATTTTGATTTTACACTTTAATCTATTTTCATTATAAAAATGTAGTTGTGTTCAATGTTTGTTAGATGAATAAAGATTCGATTAATTGGTTGGTTAATCGATTAAAATTTTTCGATCCACCAATTAAAATTCTTAATCGACTCTCACCTCTAGAAATATTATGTAATTTTTAGTGCAAAAAATGTTATAGTACTTATGATAAAATCTAGCTCATAAATGCTCATAATTAAATAACTATTTTGAAGTATATTTTCATTATTGAGCAAAGCCTTAAGAAAATAAATCAATAATTATTGAAATGAAGTTTTTAAACTATGGAGAACCTCCCCCTCCATGGAGAGTTTCCCTTTGCCTTCATGTTTTCAAACAATGTAATTAAAGACTCATTCAACTCATTTGGCAAACAATATTTAGGTCCTTTTTTCATACTATCAGTGATGTGATTGCTGCTCCAATTGTGCCATTTATAGTAGGCTTCACCATTTTGATACAAAAAGCAAAATTTAACTAATTTTGCGCCAACACTGCACTATTTCACAAAAATACTGGAAAACGTAATTTTTGTTTACGGGAATGGAAAGGAATGTTGGGGGAGCAAGGAAATTGAATCAAAATTTCTCAGAGTACCGGCAAAATCAGAGGGCTAGACTTTTTCCTTTTCAGACAGCTCTAATTATTATAAAGCTGTGGGTTGTTTAGTTCGAACAAAGAGACTCCCTAACAAACAGCCAGTTCTGCCCAAAGACACCAAATTACTCAACCAGTACTTGACCCCTTGACCAGGTTGCGTGATTGGAACCGCTAAAATAACTCACCTTCGCTTCCTCCTTTTGTAATCTACATAGGGAGGAAGAAAGGAAATCAAGCTGCTTAAAAATACTTTGTGGTATAAGAAAGTCGAGTTGAGCCACACTCTAGTTAATTTGTTTCTCGTTTTGGAGAGGAGGGGGGGAGTGTCATAGTAAAAGTAAAAATATGGAGATATTTCATCTGCGAATTGAGAAGGGGGGGAATCGACTGGAGGACTTATACTCAAGTAAAAATACCAACTGATAATCTTGTACAAATATTCGATCATGTAATTAAAGATCTTGAACAAAGAAATTTGATAAAAGCAGGAAATAATATCCATCTACAAGATTAAAAAATGCTTAGATTTTGCCCTTAAATTATTTAGATCTTTTCAAACATTATTTATTATAAGTTTTTAATTTTATAGATTTTTCTTAAAATTATTTATTACAATTTTTTTTTTTTAAATACTATTTATTTGAAATTTTTAGATTTTTTTTTTCCTAAAATTATTTATTGCATTTTATTAGATCCTTTTAAAAATTTTAATGCAATAAAAAGTTTTTAGATCTTTGACTATTTTAATCTATTAAAATCTGTTTTAAAATTATTTATTGATATTTTTTAGATTTTTTTTAATATTTAATGCAGTAAAATTTATTTAGATCTTTAAAATTATCTATTGTAATTTTAAAATTTTTTATAGATTTTTACTAAAATTACTTATTGCAGTTTTATTTTTATGTTAAAGAATATATATTGAGAAAAAAAATCAACGTTTCTTATTAATGTAATTTATATACTATTTTAGCTTATTGAAAATTCTAAATTTTTATACTTAAATTTTGTTAATTAGATTTTTAAAACTTCGTTGTCTTGGCTTTCTTATACCTGTTGTATATTCGACAAGCTGCTGAGATAAAAAAAATACTTTGCATCTCATATAACTCTTACAATACAGACTGTTACAATTTTGAATAATTGCCTTTTACAAGCTGCTACAATTTCAAAAAATTGCTTGCTACAAACTGCTACAATTTCAAAAATTTGCTGCTTCAAAAATTGCTCCAAAAGAGTTTTTTGTAATCACATCACTGTACTATGTATCTATGCATCTATGCAGCAGTAAAATATTTTTTGTATCATAAATGTATGATAAGAGTTATACAATCATAAAAAATAAAACTAATATTTTCTTTTTACAGGCAATGAAGATGACGGAGAAGGTACATTAAAGGTTGGAAATGGGTATGTGACAAGCAATGGCTACATAGCTGTGAGAAACAAAATGAATATAAATGTGAATCCCCTGTCTCATTTAGATATTGAAGATGCCGAGAAACCTGATGAGGTAAAGACAACACAATATGTCAGTTGTATTTCAGTTATTTTATGTTGAATTTATTATATATTTTTCACATTTGTAGCAAAAAAATAGATGAATACTAATTTGATTCTTCAATTAGAAAAATATCCTATTACATTTCCAAATTTTTCTTGCACCAGGAAATATTTCATAATTTACTGACATTGTAAATAGAATAAATATTAATGAAGTTAAATGTATTAAGCATCCCTACATAAGTGCCCCATTACCATGTGCAAAATAGTGTTGTGATTCCAGGAATTCCATATCATGATGTAATTTAAGGAATTTTTCACTTTACTTCTTCACTGTCTAGGTTACAGTGTCTGCACATCAAAATATTTTTTATCAAACACTGGCATTTATTGCCTCAGCAGTATATATATTATCAGAGCTGCAATCACCTTTTGCAATTTGTACCCACTAAGTTTAAGCATTCTTGAGTATTTTTTAACATTTGTTTATTGCACTGAGATTTATGTAAAGCAATAATCTCAATTCTCAGTTACATACAAGAGTTGCTTCTGTTCTATTCTATCTATCTTTACAATTCTACAGTTAGCAGTAAAGTATAATAATAAAATATACATAAAATTCTAATATTTGGTTTTAAAATTTAATATTACTACCCTCAATATGCCACTTCTGCTCACACGGTTAATTGACCAGGAGTAAATAATGGCTATTTGTTAAGGATTGGCTTAATTTCACATTGATGTGCAAAAAAAAATCAAATATTGAAATTATAAATTTTGCTAACTACTTGCAATACATTTTAATCCTTTTTAAAGTTTATTTTTTATAGCTGGAAGATAGAGTAAAATTGCTTAATTTGTGATGTTCTATCAGTGTGTTAATTTTTAATTCTTTAGTTTATATGAGTTAATTTCTTCCTAGCTTGAAGACATTGTTTCAAACAACAATGAAATAATACGTCTCCAAACATTCAATATGAGTGCTGATCACACGGCAGAACCATTGCTTGATGGTAATTATGATTTTTGTTGAATTTGTAATGTATAAAAATTATTTGCAAAATTGCCTTATTATTATATGCTTTGATTTAATTTTGAAATGTTAAACTATTTGGATAATGGGGTATCCTCAATATTACAAACATGCAATATTCAGGTTTAATTTATTCAAAAATTTAAATTATCTGAGAATGTTTTCAAAATTTGCTTTAAGATTGCTTTTATCCATGTATTCATATGTATAATTATAATGAGATAAGTTATGTACCGTGCTTGTATAGTGCTTGCTTTATTGAATCAAATTCATGCCATTAGTATTTCATTCAATAATCGGCCGATTCAAATATACATGTTTTTTTGGCAATATTAGTTAGTTACATAATAAAATTACAGGAAAAATATGTTGCTTTTTATTGCTAAAAAAATTATTATTTTGTTGATTGCTGTGTAGTAACATAAATTAATTTTGATACTCTCTTTTCAATCATAAAATTAATTATAGTCATCATAAGACACTCCTTGTTATTATAGTGCCCTTCTAAGAATTTGAAGATCGTAGCGAGATTCACTGGCTGTTGATTACTGTGATACGACATTTTCCACTTCTTCAGTTTTTTTTTCTTTAGATTTGTTGATAAGATAAAACAATGTCTCTTTCCGCTTGATCACCTGATGTTGAAATGTTTTCATCGATATTGACAATGTTTTAAAATTTGTCGTAAAGCTCCTTGCCATTGCATGGGTCTTTTTCCTGCAGAATATTGTTCTGTTTTAGCTATTGACGGGTTTGGTCTGTAAAATTCAGATTTTTTTTTTTAATGTTAATTGGAGTAACATTTCCCTATACATTATGTAAGAGTATTTTTAAAAATAAGAATCTGTACTAATAAAATGTGCATTTGCAAGTCCAGAGATTTAAAATGCAAATTCTGAGTAAAGATTTGTCTTAAATAAGATGTGCAAATCTTGGCATTAAAACGAAAAATTAAATTGATTTTTAATTATTTTCAAAAAGCCAAAATTGTATAACCTTGGGCTATTCAGGTGTTTTAAATGGGAATTCTCTCCACTAAGAAACATGATTTATCTATCTTAAATAGGGGGTACAAATTTTGCAGTGAAAATTATGTGCATGAAAATGAAAAAAGAAATTAATAAAATTTAAAATTTTTGAAATTAACAAGAGAGACTTCTCCAGAGTTCTTTCAGCTTGCTTGAAAAACAAGTGAAAGACACCAATATTATGATGTTTGCAATATCTCAGCCTGAGTGTGGGTTCAGGTGTTGGACGTTGTTAAGTGGTGAAGAGAAAAACTGTGTTGATAAGGACAGATTGGGATTATGAATTCAAAATTCTAATTTTCTCAATCTTTAGTTATATGTTTGAAATTGGATAAGTAATTACTAATTATAATGTGTCAACAATTCCATACAATGATGAGTGAGTTATTTACTCAATGGATGAATCCTTTTTTATTTTATTTTGTTGGATTCTTGTGTGAAGTAGACAGGGATAATTTTGTTGGATTCTTGTGAGAAGTAGACGGGGATAATTTTGTTGAACTTATTTCGCTCTGATCCTGCCTGTATGGCATGGTACTATGGGAGTACAGTCAACTATATTTTCAAAGAAAAGATATTTTATTCTGTTTTGGGTTACGAAGAAAAGAAGTGTTCTATTGCTGTGACTGCTGCAAACACCACAGCTAGTTTATTATAATTTTCTAAATGTATCTGTGCCCACATTTAGGATGAAGCTAATTATAACTTTAATGCTATATATATATATATATAGTAGAAATATGTAATAAATATTCAGCAACTTGACATGTGTATATAGTAAATTTCATTAAAAATTAAGATTTTGAACTTAAAAATGTATGAAACTTGTTTCAGGATCAGAAGAGGATGAAAGTGAGTTTAATGGTGATCAAACTGATGCTGTGATAGTGCCTTGTAAGTTTGAATTATTTTCTACTTAAAAATATATTAAAAATTAATTTATAGAAAATAAGATTTTTTGAAATGCAGACTTTTTGTAAATAGCATTAGCTAGAATGAAAGTAATATTTAAGTTTCATTTTCTGAACTATCTCAAAAGAATGTAATGTTCCAAATTCCATGTGCACATGTGTGCTTTGAGTGTAAAATGGTTTTATTACTGTAAACCCACAGTTGTTAAATATGCAAAGATAAAACATCAAATATGGTCTAAATCAGAATTTGAATTTGATCAGGCATATGAATTACGACCATTTATTCAACTTGCTATATCTATTCCAAATGTATTTTTGAAGTCTACTTAGCCTATTTTCATAATTTTATTTTTAAATAAAATGTATCGACCTACTTATTAGCTAATTTGCCTAATATTTTTACCTAAATGGAGAACACATTAAAATTTGCAATATGGCCATTTATTGAACTATCTCTTGGAATTTGCTGGGCTGGTTTTCATAATTCTATTTTTAAACAGGAAAAGTCATTCATGTAGGCCTATATTTACCTCTGTTTAGCTATACTATTGGATCATTTAAGAATGTAAAAGTTGAAATAGTTCCTAATAGAAACTGAATGCTAAATATTGTATATAAAAAATGGTTATTAACAGCATAGTTGCAAAGTGTTTATAACTTTGGTCATTCTGTTTGTCCGATCGCACGATAGTTGTCGTAAAAATGGCTTTATCAAAATAAAATTTTTAGTCTGTTGTTGAGACGGACTGTGGGACATATGGGAATGAAAATGGATAATATCATCTAATTAGTTTCGGATTTAATCCGGATTGAAAAAAAGAAATACATTAAACCCTATGGGACGTAATTTTTCAAACATTTTGTAAACAAAGATAAAATTCACAAATTGCTTAAAAAATTTTGGAAAATATTCAAATTATCACACAATGTGTAAAAAAATTTCAGCAAAATATGTTAGGTAGTTTTTTTAAATAAAAATTTAAATAATAATTACACCCACGATACATGAAGAGATCACGTTACTTATTGCAAAATAAAATATGGCATTCAGTTTTTTCTCCCACTGTGTAAAGATCATGGTATTTAAAGATCATTTAAATTTACATTTATTGTTGCATCCATCATAAAATAACTTTATTTTTTAATATTATCTGTATATCTAAATTATGTGCCAACGCAAGTACAATATTTTTTATTTTAAATGATCTCTAAACTTTGATTATTTATATAACGAATCCAAAGCTTAATTTTAACGTTTGCAGAATGTAAACAAATAAAGCGATTGTAAGGTGAGTTATATAAGAATAGCTGAATTTTTTTTCATGCAAAATTATTTAGCTCTAAAGAATATAAGTAAAATGAATGAAATATTTATTGATTTTACATAGAGAGGCAGACGATTTATATTTTGATGAAGTTTTCAAATATAATAAAGTACTTTGATAATTTTAAAAATATCACCGCTGAATGTTTCACATTTTAGAAATGTTTAAATAAAAGTGAATTTCAGTTGGAAGGTGTTTCATAATCAATACTTTATGCATGATTAATCATTCTTGTTTGATAATAAAATTATTCACTCCCAGTTCAAAAATTTTAGCAACAGGTTCAGCTAGTATTATATTATGTTGTATAACATAACTTGCAAAGTTCTAAACCATAAAATACAGTATGCATTATTATTGTTTCAGGTGATTCTGAGGTCGCCGCAGAAACACAAGACAAATAAATCTGTGATTTTTATAGTTCCACTGTAGACTTTTTTGCATTTAGTAAAATGCATTTTGTGTGAAATGTGCCTAAAATGACTGCACTGTGTGTCTATTACAAAGGATTACAGGACTCTTGTGTGCCTTTCAGAAGCATACATTTGCTCTCTGTTTTTATATATATCTATAGAAAAATGAATGTTGCTTAATCAACTGTACATTTTGGCAGCTCAATATTTTTTATTGAAATACTTCTGTATATAGACTGGAATTGGTGTTTATAGATCATCTATGTATATAGCATTTCTACATGAGATTTTCCTATATTTGAACTATGTGATTTTGTTATTTATTGCTTTGTTTCATGTGTTGACACTTAATATTTTGTTTTTATAGCTTCCATTTTTAAGTGTACATCTGTAGATATTTTAACTTCTGTACATTATTGTTATTGCTAATTATAAGTGTGTTAGTGCTGTGACAGTAGTAATGTGAATTAATTTTTAATATTAAATAGTATGTTAAGGCACTACATTCATGATATTCCTTTTGAATGAAGAAACAACATCAAAATGGTGACACACATTTCTAAAAACATAAAATTACATTTTTTTTTTTATTATACAATTTATAGGCTTCATCTGTGAATCAATTCTCATTAGTATATAATTTATTGTATGAATTTTTATGCATGTGCCAAATGATAAGAAATACTTCAATTTTCCATTGTAGAAATTCAATTGAAAGTACTAGATTAAATCCGTTTTCCAAAATACAGCAAAGTAATATTTCTATGATTTTATGTAAGCAAGTGTAAGCTTGGATTATGCCTATTTTAAATATATTTTCAATAAAGCAAATTTAATTAATTAAGGAAATTATTGTTATAGTTTGTAAAGATAATTATCAGAGAAATTGTAAATGAAAAGTTAAGATTTGAGAAATCTAAATAATTTGTATAATGCTATTTCCATAAAATTTTAAGGTAGCAAAAAATAAATATTTTTGTACACTGAGCAAAATTAGTAGTACAATATGATACGTAACGATTTACAATTACTATCATCTACATCAGTATAAAGTACTGATGCATTAGGTCATGTTGATATGCCATCACTAATGTAATACACTATCATTTTACCTTCTTGCCTCTGCTGTAAGTACACTATTTCAGAAGAGATAGCTGAACACAGGTGTTAAATAGATAGGAGTACAGATTTTAATGATGTATGGTAAAGCTCTAATTTTCTGAACTAGTCTAGATCAAAGATAGTTTGGCAAATTGAATTAATGTTTTTCTCTGGCACCATCTTAATGTATAAAATATTTTTTTCTGTTTTTGTATATATATTTTGAGTTTTTTGAATTATGAAGAGTGTATTTAAAAAAAAAAAAAAAGATTGAAATTGCCTTTCACCTTCAATTTTGATTATGTTGATCTTTCAACACTATACTCAATTCAATAGATAAAAAATACTTTGTGCAAAAGATAAGGAAAACTCCAATATATTTAAGCACAATTAGAATAACAAGGCAAACATACAGGTGTTTCAAGAATGCACTGGATCTCTTTTTTTTTTTTTTTTTAGTGCAAGACAGACTAACATACCTAAAGTCAAAAAGATGACATTGGCTAATTTGTTGGTTGTCTTAGCATTAGTAAAGAGAATCCAGTGTATCTTTGATACAGCTGTATGCGGCATTGTTATTCTATTTGTTCCAAAATATGTTGCTTAAGTTTCACTACTGAATTCCTAAATTATTTCCTCCCTCACCATTTTCCAATTATCAAAATCTAGGTTTTTCGTGTAACAAAAGTGAGAAAACTGGCATTCTTTTGCTTTCTAGAGATCGTTTTAATTATTTGAATATACTACTCCAACAAAACCAGAGTTCTAACTTCTCTGCGCATGATAACCTATGTTATTCACGTATTTTATTATTATTCATCGTCAGTGTTTATACTCCCTGTGTTATACATGTATTTCTAGTTTTTTTGCCCCAAACATTCTTAATTTAAGACAATGTTAACATGTTTACTTCTGGGAAAAATTCTTTTGATGGTTCATTCAGTTTTATCAAAACATTATTTTCTTGTGAAGACAATAAAATTTCAAGAAAAGAATAGGGGGAGGTTAATCAGCTCTTTACTGTATTTTAAATGAATTGCTCCATATAAAAGTGCTTCAGTCCAATTTCTTGCAAAATAGAAATAGTATGCATTTTTTCTCATATTAGAATCTACAAGTACAGAATAAAACATTAATATGACGTAAGCACCATGATACCCAAGAATTTTATGATGGTGCCTAGCTGAACAGACTCTAATCAATTTAATAATTTTCATGTGCTAAAAATTTTACATTTAAAAGAAGTATAATGATAATTTGTGGTAATGCAAATCTTTTAAGAGCTATTTGATGAAAACTCAAGAATTTTATACTATAAATAATTAATGCTCATACCAACTAGGTCACCAAAAGTGAAAAAAAAAATGGTGAACTTGCAGAGCATTTGTTGAATTATTGTACAGTTTTTTTTTTTTTTAAATGACATTAATATTGTTTTTCTTAAATTAGAAATTTTATCCTTTACAAAAAGATTATACAAAATTGAAAACAAAACAATTTTTATATGGGGATCATCTTCACTGTAAAGTAATGTCTTTGAAATGTGTTGTTATTTTGTTTTATGTGCTTGCAAAAAAGTTGGGCATCAATTACCACCCTACCTGGAAAACTTAAAACTGCCAGTGAAATATTTTAAACAAATTAAAGCCTGGAGAAGTGGGGTAATTGTAATGCAATTTATAATATTCTTCATATATAGTATTCGCTGTTAGATATGCCAAGAATTTTACATGTTTCTTGAGAAGCATAATATAACATGGCCACATTGAATTAAGCAATGGCTTTTAATTATTGTGATTTGTTAGGTTCTCAAAAATTTCCACTGAGAAAAACTATCTAGAAAAATCAAGGAATATTTTTTATGTTCTTTATGTGGCAGCCTTGAACATTTCACTTTTTCTGGAAGCACTAGTTACTTAATGTGTATATATGCCTCTGTATTTTGAGCAATAGTAGACAATTTGTGTCATATTTTGATATTGGATTATTATGAAAAATTTATATTGAATAGATATTTTGTGTAGAATTGAAGTACTTATATAAAAAGTGCCTTATATTACAACTGAGCTCATTAAATACCATTATCAAAATATATTTTGTAATATGTATCCTTTTTATCTTAATCCATGTAAGCATAGAATTACTTTCAATGACATGATTTACATATAAAATTTGAAAGATTTTACAACTGAATGAATATTGCTTTTATTTCTGTTTATTGCAGAATATGATAATCAATTCAATTACATTTTATTGAATTTAAAAATTAACTATTTACATATCTGAAATTGCTAAATTGGTTATCGTTTATTCTTATCATAAATTCCATTTAGGCAAACCAGCAATAGTATTTGAGAAATGGTATAAACTAACACTAATTTAAATCAATTTTGCTTTAACTTGATTAGGGATATCACTTTTATCAATAGTAATGTGAATTTTCATGTTAAAAAAAAAATGTTTGAACATCTTATTGGTAATTGTTCCTTATTTAAATTTTGAGGAAATGGACACAATGTTCTTATATTGTAAGAGAAAACATTTGCTTTGCCAATTTTATACTGTTTTGTATAAACGAACTATTTTTTGTAAATAAATGTTTTATTGATTCTCTATCTTTTTATTTCATCAGCATGACATTCACTGATATATTCCTTTTAATAGCAGTTTAATTTTTATCAAATGTTTGATATCTATTTTTAACTTGTTTACGTGTGTGTTATTCATAGATATTTTAACTTCACGTGATTTATACTTTTCAATGTAATTTAATTTCCAGTGTGGCTAAAATTTGAAGCCCGGGTATGATAATCTTCAATAAGTAAAAAACACTTTGTGCAAAAGGATAAAAGAATCTTAGTAACATATTTAAGCACAAATATAATAACAGTGCAGAATACAGCTGTGCTTGTTTGTTTGACTTTGTAATTAAATTGATTATGATAGTATTATGGAGCACTCAGGGGTTCCCCCTCATAATACTTTTTCCCATAAATACAGTGTTGAAATATGCCTAACACAATGATCTCACAGTTGTACAGTGCTTTTGGAACAGCAAAAATCCCATTTTGTATGAGTTCCGGGCAATAAAACTTGACTTGAAGCAGAAAAACATTACATTTGTAACAAGAAAACTGGCATATTAAATGGCACTTTACAGAAATAAAGTATCTATTTTGTAAAAAATCCATTTTGTAGTAGTTTAAAAGCAAGGAAATGATAATTTTGAAAATTTCTGGAAATACTGACAATAAGAAGAATATCCAAAAGTTCTAGAGGCTTAAATTTATTTGTGAAACATGTAAAAATATTTTCAAATAAAAGTTTTTCCTGTGACATATATTTAGTTTTATTAAATGCAGTTATTTTACTACCATGGAATTCTTTTTCCTTTGCTATTAAAAAGTAAACCTCTGTGATTCTCATCTGCTTTTGCTAAAACAGTCAGCATGCTATTTACACTAACTTCTGGGGTTAATGGTGCTGCTTCACCACCCATATCAGTTTTTACCCAACCAGGGTGAAGAGCCATAACAAATATATTTGAGGGTTTCAGCTCCACAGCCAAAGATCTTGTTATCATATTAAGTGCTACCTGTAAAGAAAATACATTGTGAAAAGCAATTATATGCAGAATTGAAATGAAGAACCACACCAATCGCTTACAGCATTTTTATATATTTAATAATATAAAGAAAAATGTTATGTAATTACACCTAAAACTTCCAAGATTTTGTATATTTTAAAATTTTCGTCACTCACATAGTAGATAAAAACTAGTAAGTTTGGTAGTATACTTATATCATAATTTTATTTAAACATTTTAATATATCGAAATTCCCCATGTTAAAGTACCACTATGCACTACATATTACAAAAAGTGATAAAATCTCAAATTAAAAAAAAATTGTCACATTACTTATAATTCTGGCCGCTTGTGCCGTTGGGTGAGTGGAGTGGTCTGGGTATTCCACATTACTTATAATTGAAATGCATTAAGTTATCTCAAACTAATAAGCTTCTCTAAAAGTGATTTCCAGTAATCTTCTCTCGTATACCGACTTATCAAGAGTAAGAGAGATACGTAAACTCAAAAACAAGCATGCTAAAAGTATTAAATTATTTTAAAACAAAAACAAATTAACATGTATAATAAATTATACTACAAAGATATTACCTTGCTTATTCTGTAGGATATATAGCCCCCATTAGTATTTTCTTCAATAGAACCTAGGTGAGCAGATATATTCAACACAGCAGATTTTCCAACATTCAAAGGAAACATGCTGTTATCAGCATTCTTCAGCATAGGTAATAAAGCCTATGAAAAGTAATAATTACTCATTCAACTTGCATATTGTTTTTAAAAGCTAAAATACTAGTACCTATGGATATGTAGTCTTAACTCTCATAAGCTAGTGCTGATGCCTTAAACTAGGAGATATTTAAGCCTAACACTAAAATACTGGGCTTGCTTTTAAGTTTCTTATAGATTTTATGTATATCTACAAGAAACTCAAAAGCAAATATTTTAAAATTTTACTGGTGGAAGTTTGAAAATATTTACTTCAAACCAGCAACAGTGTAGGGCATTATTTTTGCCCTAGCCATCATCAGCAAAAGCTTATATGCAAAACCTTGCTATAAGGTAGAAGTTTGTGCACTATTATCCATGGCACTTAAAATTTTGCCCTGTACAATTACTGATAAGAAGTAAATGTTTTAAAACTTCCACCAGAAAAATTCTAAAATCCTTGTTTTAAAAGAGTTTTATGCCCTCAGAACATTTCATAGCCTACCTCTTGCTGACAAATGGCAAAAACTATTAAACCAGTACCTAGTGGCAGCTTATGAGCGACATGTAGAGGGAGGCGCTCATCTATGTATTTATGTATATATATCCCTCAGTTTGTGTCAACATACATTTCTAAATAAATTTATATCACATTTGTAAAAATTAGATACTCTTAGTCGTATACATGTGCAGTATTTTTTTATGATTAGTGCAAATGTTTTTACACCCAAAATGCACACAATTTTTCTCATACACTCTATGGCTAATAGTTTTGTACCTGATCGTCCTTGTAACCCAAACAGTAACATAATTATAGAGTGAAAACTAATTAAATCTATGACCGTTTATATGTAGAAACGAAAGAACTATTTTTAATACAAGTTTAAGAATGAATTTGGAATTTACAGAAAATTCTTATGCTTTATGCTCATCTGTATTCGTCTTTAAAATGATACTAACGAGTTCTGCCTGCTAGCATTTACTATATATAGCAATCGGTTTTTATAGCAATAAGTAGTTAGATTGTTGCGTGGGTGCAACAAAAGTGGATCAAAGTTTAGAGTGAGCAGATCGAGTGGGTCCATTGTAGAGTAGAAAATACAATGTGAAAATTGCATCAAAATCTGAGCAAGAGTCACTAAGATACATAAAAATGTAAATATGAAAAAGAGGAGGGTCTCCTCTTCCACCACGGTTGTTTCATATTACATAATAACAGACAATGTTTGTGTGTCGACGTAAGTGTGTAAGGTCTGTAGTAGAAAATGTAAACGTACGGCCTTGAAATGTCATACACGGATATTTCAGGAACCTAGGCAATGTATTTTTTGTAAAACCAAAATATGAAATTAAGGCTACTTAAAGTAAAAGTTACATCCAAGGGGTTGACATAATAAGGTTGTAATATCTAAGTGATTGCCACCATCCATCAAAATCTAAATCGCTCAATTAGAAGGCGAAATAAGAAATTTGGGAACCGAACTGAAAGTTATGCCCAGGGAGCTGACACAATAAATATGTATATCCAGTTCACATGTACAAATGGTGCCAGGACTATAGCCACTAGCGGAATCAAAATCACTCAATTAGGAGCCAAGATGTGAAATTAGAGGGGGACTACTTAAAGTAAAAGTTGTGCCCAGAGGATTGATATGAAAGAGATGTATATTCAGATGGTACAAAGACTGTAGCAAAATTTATGCCCAGGGAGTATCGGAGCAACATTGGTCTTCAATGAAATTAGAAGCAAAACTAGGGGATTGAGTAGTCGCCGGTAAGAGGGTGGGGGAGATTTTAAGGAAAACATCTGATCAAAGAATCAAGTATCGTATCAGGTTGAAAATTGATTTTTAACATTCTTTAACAAATATTTATAATTTTTTCAATCTTAATAAGCTGAATAAATAAGCTGTTAAATAACTGACTTAATAAGCTGTTAAATAGCTGAAAAAGTAAGACAGCTGAGTAAGTCAAGAGATCAACCTCCTCAGACAACACATTTCTGAAGTGTCACTAAAAATATCCAAGGGTATACCACAAATACAATTCTCGTGACTTTTAAACAATTAAAAGAGGTCAAACGCATTGAAATTCATCACAAACAAAGCATAGAACTACCCTAAATCAGAAATGATCCCCTTTCCAAAAGATAGAACCACCCTACATTAGAAATGCCCCCCCCCCCCCCTCCAGGGCATTTAGTGAGTGAAACAGTTTCATTAAATAATACGGCTAGGTGGGTCAAAACTAAACTGAGTGCCCCAAACAGTGCATTTTTCTACTAAAGACGAAGAACAGAAACCCCCAAAATACCATAAATACCCACACACACACTTATTCTCTGGCCGTCCAAACAGTTACCTTACACCTTTCTGGTAGGTCGGACGGTCTGGGTCTCAACAACACACACTTATTCAATTAAGTAAAAAGCACAAAATATGCATCGAAACCTTTTTGAATTTCTATTTTCTGTATCTAATGCTAAACTAATTTGTCATGAACCAAAACTGAAAGAACTAGGTCAATAGAATCAATAAAATAAATCAGAATTATATAAATACAGTAATTTATTTTCAAATATTTATTTAAACATCCAAATTTATTATTTTAAAAAACGAGAGAAAGAACACAATTTATCAAGAAAAATTCGAGGCCAAATTAGCGAAACTTAGCCAATTCGAGTCAGTCGTTCACAGTATTCATTTCTTCTTTGGTGAAAAGCGTGGAAACTGACACGGCTCACATTGGATTACAATATTGCAATGTCTGTTTTTTTAACTTGAATTTCTATTGCCGTTATATTAACATACCATTCGTTCTATCAGCCAGAGGAGATAACGGGATGCGGCTCTCATTAAAAATCCCTCGTCTTTCCCTATAATGCAATATTTTTCCCTTATAGATTTAATATGGTATGAAAAGGGCATAAGAGACTTTTTTGAGAGTCAAAGTTTTAGTGCTGCCATCTAATGACAATTTCATCACTTATTTCCAATAATTCGACTTTCAGTTGAAATAAAATTCAGATAATTTCCTTAAAAATTGTAATTAACCTATATAACTAAAATAATTTGAAGTGCTTGGTCAAGGTGGTCCGTGCGGCATCTCTGAATAACCGCTCCTGCCTGTACCTTATAAAATACAAGAGAGGTAACCAAGAGAGTGATTTCTTATATGAAAAAAAATCTGTACACTATTATATTCTGTTAATTGAAACATTGTTATGAATACTATGTATATGTTTCTAAAAGTTAAACATATACTATTCTAAATGCAGAAAAGTACAAACATATGGAATGGTAAATATATTAGTATTCACGGGAAAATATGAGGCAGTCTTTATCACCATGTCACACATTTTGAACAGTGATTGCAAAATATGAGTAGCAAAAATAAAAGAAGGTTTCTAGAGCATACTTACTTTAGTAAATAATAGTGGCGCAACAGAGTTCAGCCAAAAACTATCAGTAACATTCTTCTTTGTTACATCTTTTATAGTATCTTTAATCATTATACCAGCATTATTGATTAGAAGATTGATGCCACCATTTTTAATTATTTCTTGAACATCAGATACTACATTGTTGTATCTCTCATAATCTGTCATATCTAAAGAAATTTTAATGTTACACAAAATTTAAATATATTTATAATAATACAAATAAATTTTATACCAGCTTTGATAATATGGATGTTTGGGCTACTACTTGCAAGAGACTGGAGTTTCTGAAAAGAAAAATATTTAAGCCATAACAGTGGTTAACAAAAAAAGCATCACAGAATTTCAATTGTGCAATTTATCAAATATTTCTGTTAAATTCTAATAAATATATTAGGAATTATCCTTTGCTTTTGTTTTGGACCATATTTTATATACTAAAAATAAAATTACTTTAGCAATCCATTCTTTTACATTTCTAGTGAAATATTTATTGTACAAACTCTAGTCAAAAATGAAAATATTTTCACTTCATGTAAAATCACATCTTTTAAAGGTCAAATAAATCTGTGTTGTTGTTGAGACCCAGACCGTCCGACCTACCAGAAAGGTGTTGTTGTTGTTAAGACCCAGACCGTCCGACCTACCAGAAAGGTGTAATGTAACTGTTTGGACGGCCGGGAAGTGCCACCCAATTTAGACTGGAACCCAGTGGGTGAGGCATCCACAGGGACCATACCCTCCTTCCCCTACCACCAACCTCTCGGAAGGACTTATGGACCCACATGTTTAACGTGATCGTACTCCACATGAACATGGCGGCAGTTGTGGCAGCGTGCAAATCCAGAGCGCAAACCACCAGGCTACCGCGCTCGAAATGTGCCAACAGCACGCGGTGTTCCCAGGTGGTCACCCACCCAAGTACTAACTGCGCCTGATACTGCTTGACTTCGGTGATCTAACGGGAACCGGTGACAACACCAGAAAGGTGTTGTTGTTATTGTTGTTGTTGAAACCCAGACCGTCCGACCTACCAGAAAGGTGTAAGGTAACTGTTTGGACGGTCGGGAAGTGCCACCCAATTTAGACCAGAACCCAGTGGGGGAGGCATCCACAGGGATTGTACCCTCCTTCCCCTACCACCAACCTCTCGGAAGGACTTTCGGACCAACATGTTTAACGTGATCGTACTCCGCATGAACACGGCGGCAGTTTTGGCAGTGGCTGGAATCGAACCCGGGCCTACCGAGTGCAACTCCAGCGCGCTAATCAATGAGCTACCGCGCCCTTACCAGAAAGGTGTGAAAGCCCCAGGCCGTCCGACTCGTCCAGAGGACTTAAGAGTATCTATTTGGACGGCCGGGATACCAGAAAGGTGTAAGGTAACTGTTTGGACGGTCGGGAAGTGCCACCCAATTTAGACCAGAACCCAGTGGGGGAGGCATCCACAGGGATTGTACCCTCCTTCCCCTATCACCAACCTCTCGGAAGGACTTACAGACCCACATGTTTAAAGTGATCGTACTCTGCATGAACACGGCGGCAGTTTTGGCAGTGGCGGGAATCAAATCCGGGCCTACCGAGTGCAATTCCCACACGTTAACCACTGGGCTACTGAGCCCACAAATAAATATGTGTGAAAAAATTTGCTAAAATCTTTTGGAGTGCACAATAACAATAAAACTAACATAAAAATTGCTAAAATAAATAACTGTTTGAGTATTATAAAGTTAAATTTGACAAAATACATATGCTATAATTATACACTGCTCATAACTGAAATCACAACACTATAAAGTTGTAGGTATAAATTTATGTAAATCAGGCAATGGAAATAGCAAGGTGAGATATGCAAATGATCACAGTTTCGCTACGCAAAGTAACGTAATACCTTGCCGAGCAGCATAAAAGCGTCAGGTCAACTAAAGCAAAGTAAGGCATTTGGCAGAGGTTGGCAAGCAAGAGAAAGCAGTCCGCTAGTCAATATATTTTTGAGGCAGTATATGAAGCATGTCTGCAGGTCTGTGAATAAAATGCTTTTAATGAATAAAATGTATTATGAAAAAAAAATCAGTTAAACAAATGGAGTGGGGTATCAAATGAAAAGGTGATTCAAGACATAAAAATATCAAAATTTTCAATATTTGAAAAGTATAAAACGAAAAGATTTGCACTAATTCAAAAATGCCTCATCCCAAGTCAAGTGCATAATTAAAAAAAAACAGGGGTACATCAATTTGATGAAAATAAGAGGTGCAATAATATGTTTGGAAATGAAATAAAAATATTGGAATTAGATGTTAAAAAAATCCGATGTATGAAGAGAAAGAAAAAAAATATTTTCTCTTTTCCTGCTGAAATCGAAGGAACGAGGTGGCAAAAAAAAAAAATCAAATCCATATTTTCATTTTTATTCTTACTTTTGTAAAAAGTAATGAAAGAAAAATTCTGAAATAATTTTAAAAACACGAGGAGGGATTCAAAAATGAATAAGCAACTAAAGATATTCAAGCATCATTTTTTAAGTGATGTTATCGGACCCACGAGATGAAGATAAAAATGTCAAATTTTTCAATGTTGCAACCACTAATAGTACAAATGGTAAAAAGAAATCAAATTTTTTTAGTTTCTTGGTTGTGAAAATGTTCTGAATAAAAACATTTGAAACACTATTCAAAGATACATCACTCCAACCAAAATAATGGGAAAATAAACATGCATGCTTCAGATAGATTAGAAAAAGAGAAGGAAGGGGATATAAAATATGAGGACTACTAAAATTAAAAACCAATACATTCAAGTGGGGTGTTAAAAAAATTCTACACCGAGACTAAGAGAAAAATACCAAAATTTTTGGCTTTGTAGTCACTGGGGGAAAAGAAGACGATGATGACAAAAGAAAATGCTTGTTTTTTGTAAAAAAAATTTGTTTCCATAGATAATTCCCACCCAATAATGACATGGGTGCTTCACATTAATTAGAAAGGGGAGATAAAAAATATATCTATGACAGTGAAAATTTTAAAAACAAAGCATTCACATTGTACATAAAAAAATAGATGCAAAATTTAATATTTTTATTTTTGTATGCACACACTGGATAAAGTTTTGCATGCACTGGTGAAGACTCCATAATGTATATACAAAATAAAGTAAATTATAAAAAAATATTTACAAGTGGCAAAGCATCAAGGAAGATAGCATAATTTATGATCAAGTAAATTTTATTTTATTATTTTAATTATATATATTATCAGAAATAAATGCATAAAATATTTTCTGTGTAAAAATAAACAAAGTATATTTGCTCTGTCTGGGGAAGATCTCAATGCCAGTGCCTTTCTTGTTTTCCCCAGACATCAGTCAGGGGAGGTGAATCTTTCTGTCTACCCACGTCTGGAGAAATTTCATTGAAAATGGAACCAACAGAAAATGTGAGCGATTTTTGCCTGACCTACATATAGTTCTTTAACAGACCTGTCTTCTAAGCTATAAGAAGTTGGGTTACTATATAGTCATTTTTTCATGCCAAATTTTATAAATGTGGCATTTTTTCAAACCCTTTGACATATTCTTTTTTGGTTTAGCATTTGACACATTTCTGTCATGTTTGAAAATGTTAACTATTTCTCCATTTTAAAGGCATTGGCATTTTACTGGGTTTTTTTCAGTACAAATGTCACATAATAAGATAAATCTCCCCCACCCCATAAATTTAAGCAAATTCTGAAATTATTAATATTTGAGTTGTAATCACTTTTTACCAGTAAAAATGCAAAAGAGATTTTTCTGGAAATCCTAAATGTTTCAGTGTGATTTTTATTCATACAAATCTATTAATACATTCAGATTAGATAATGTTTATATTTATTACTTTCCCTATATACATAGTATAATGTATAGGAAAGTAGTATGATAGGGTCGAAAATTCAAGTTTTCGACAGAAAGTATATTTCAAGCATCCCTGAACTCTAATTGAACATTTTTGAGGTGATGTCTATGAGTCTGTGGATGCAATATCTCAAGAACAATTGGAGCATTTCGAATTATGAAATATGTTCACTTTTTATGCAATATTATGCAACAAATTTATTAACATCAATCTCGTGGATCTAGTTCATTCCATTCATGAGAGAAGACACTTGTGCAATAGGTTTGTATTTTTATGGCCAACAATTTACCAGTAGCCATTTATATATAAAAAAAGCTCTTCTCTCCATTTATGTATAACGCTTGGGGATAAATTTCATGAACTGGGCAACTAATTTAGCAAAATATCACCAATTCGGCAATATGTCGCTCCAAATTCATGAAAATATAGGCTCCACAGAGAAATGCAAAATTAGGATCCCACTGTAATAAAACTGCTAAATGCCATTAATTTATTTTCATTGCAATCCAGCTATTACAGTAAACTTCGGTTTATCAAGCACCCCACGTGCCAGAACGACAATTAGTTTGGAATGTCTTATCGAACCACTTTAGGATCCAATCAGCTGAGGTACGTTTACTATAATAAATTAAATGCTTTTACATGCAGATTTATGTTCATTGAAGTTAAATAATTTACCATGTATTGTACAGCATAATTCAGTCTGTGTAATGCTCTAGGCAAAAAATATCACATTTATTGTCCACTATTTTGTTTAAATTTAATTTTTCCAATTTTGTACCCTATTTTAGTTTGAGATCCGATAATTTGGCAACTTTGATAATTGGATTCTAAAGTCCTGAACGTGCCGGATTATCAAAAGGTTATCATATATTTTATTTTATTTGTAATCATGCTAAAATATAAAGCATGAAACTTTATTTGCTAATTTTTGTCTCCAGTTTTCTGTCTCTCCAAATTATTTCATTACAATTTGCAACAATTACAAAGCAATTTTTCATGCAAAATTTGGGTTATATCTTCTTTTTCTTCTACCCAGATTCTGTGACCTACCCAAAGGTGTAAGGTATCTGTGTGGACGGCCGAGAAGTGCCACCCAATTTAGACCAGAACCCAGTTGGGGAGGCATTCACAGGGATCGTACCCTCCTTCCCCTACCACCAATTTCTCAGAAGGACTTACAGACCCACATGTTCAATGTGATCGTACTCCACATGAACATTGCAGAAATAGAACTCGGGTAGTCCGAGTGCAATCCCCAAGCACTAACCACTAGGCTGTTGCATCCCCTGGGTTACATCTTAGACGAAATTTTATAGCACTACTGAAAATTTAATATTTTTTTATCAGAAAGAGCTGAGTATATCTTTGGAGAGGGAGGGTCAGCCCCTTATGGCCACTTCTTGGCTACAACTGTGTTTCTGTCATGAGTTTTTGCCAGCGATTCTGAACTAGTTTAAGTTTGAGCATTGCGTGTGGTAGAACTTTGTGGTATCAACAGGGATCAGTGAGTCTGGCAGCCTCCAAACCCCTAGAGGTCTAAATCTTGGGTAAATATACTAAAATTGACAATCTCAATATCTATTGCAATCACTGCTCATTGATACAAACACTAGTTGCCAAAGATGTAAACACCGATGGAGATAAAATAATTTTCTCTAGTATTTTTAAGTGAATATTTTTTCTTTCCTGTAGAATGAGGTATGTAAGATCACAATCCAAGAAACAGAAATCTTGCATTACCTTTCAAATTGATATTCATGACTTTAAATTAATTTAGTGCTATTATTAAATTTTAAAATAGTTATACTGCTGACTCTAACTTTCAACAAAACTTATTTTTAAATGTATTCAAATTTCCCAATAAAATAATCAAATCATCAGTATCATATGACATCAGAGAAGTGCAGTTCAAAACTCTCAACAATATCTTTTTTTCTAGTTGGAGGACTGAAATGGTTTATTTTACCTAATGCCCCATACATTCATTTGTATTGTGACATCTACTAGCTGTGTGTGTGTTTGGGATAAGAATGATACCAACATTTATGGCTAAAGTGTGGCCCAAAACCTGACCACAAAGAGTTGCTTTTCTTTTCATACAAAAGTAATTTTGATGATTGACAGCTCAATTAGGAGAAGGAATAGTGAAAAAAAGTGCTAAAGACTGAATTCTTGCAATCATATTATTTTTAGCGCCATCTAGAGAGAAGATTATCACGAATCAGAGTTCCATTGAGAAGTAAACAGGCCCTTATGCTACAGAATTAGCCTTACTTCAGCGCAATCGGTACATTAGGTTAAAAATATACAGACATTCAAATATGTTAAGAATCATGGAAATTACCTGATTTTCCAAATTTTTATAAAAAACTAATGAAGATAAGGAGCTATTCTTTTGCATAGAGTCTTATATATGCATGGACAACAAAATAGCCAAGTTTAAATAGCAATCAGTGTCGGTCGGGGAGCTGTGTTAATTTGACATTGAACCATACACCATAATTAGTAAATCTCAAATGTGTAAAAAAAAAGAAATTGTCATGATGTAGAAAGTCATTACATTAATTAAAAAACCTATGTCTCTGAGGGGTTGAAATTAAAATTTTGTCTGTCTTGTAATAAATTCACTATTGGCTAGGCGAAATAGAAGCAGACATTTAAAAAACTATTATAAGGTGAGTGCTCCAGTTATGTCCACATTTAGGAAAAATATAAGTTTAAAAATTTATTCTGCTTTATTGAATAAACACTATGAATTGATACACATAACATTTAATAGTAAATTTAATTTACTTTCAGGTAATAACAACAATATATTACAAAATTTCTGTTTTCTTTGACATTTTTATAAATAAACAAAATCTTCTATTTTGCACCAGTTTTGGCCACCTCCATGTACCAGTTTTGGCCATGATAATTAAATGTTATTTACATCTATAAAAACGTAAATAAATGAATATTCTAATGCTCATAGTGGGTATTTAATAACTGAAGGCCTTTATAGTAGCTGCAAAATAATTAAATTAAAAAGTTATTACAAAAATATTAATCACAAAATTGATATGGAAAACATTTCCTAATGAGGTAAATACAACAGTAGTATCCATACGCTTGTATGAGCGCACAGACTCTTTTTACACTAAAAAACATGATTTAATAGCTTATTTTATTTTTTTTATGAAAAAAAAAAAAGGTCTCGATCCATTTTAATATTAAAAACATGATTTTATAGCTAAAAAAGGTGTATATATACCTTTTTTACATTAAGACCAAATTTTAACAGTGAATTACTGAACTTTTTTAGTTAAAAAGCTAGACATATAAAATAAATGCATGAAAAAAGAGGACCTCCAAATGAATGGAAGTCCTCTAATATATTAAAAATGTGTATATATACCTTTTAACAGTGAACTTTTTTAGTTAAAATGCTAGACATATTAAAAGTATGCAGTGAATAATTTAAAATAAATGCGTGAGAAAAGAGGACCTGAATGGAAGCCCCCCTGTTTTTAAAGGGTGGGGTTGAGACCCCCCCCCCCCCATATATTTAATAGAAAAACTCAAAATGTTTAACTAAATCTAAACATTTTTTATAAAATTAAAAAGAATTATAAAAATATGAATAAAATCATTATGAATTACAAAACATATGTCTAATAAAAAAGATATGATAATTTTATAGTGGGGGGTGACACACCCCCACTAGGGCGCGATAGCCCATTGGTTAGCGCGCTGGAGTTGCACTCGGTAGGCCCGGGTTCGATTCCAGCCACTGCCAAAACTGCCGCCGTGTTCATGCGGAGTACGATTACGTTAAACATGTGGGTCCGAAAGTCCTTCCGAGAGGTTGGTGGTAGGGGAAGGAGGGTACGGTCCCTGTGGATGCCTCCCCCACTGGGTTCCGGTCTAAATTGGGTGGCACTTCCCGACCGTCCAAACAGTTACCTTACACCTTTCTGGTAGGTCGGACGGTCTGGGTTTCAACAACAACAACACCCTCACTGAAAAATGATTAAGCTTTATCTAATTCATATTCGTTTAGAACTCTTCCATTTAAGAAGCGAAAATAAAGCGACCTTGATTACCGACCGAAAATAAAGCGACCACTGAAAAATGATTAAGCTTTATCTAATTCATATTCGTTCAGAACTCTTCCATTTAAGAAGCGAAAATAAAGCGACCTTGATTTGTTTATCAGCTACACTGCGAGAGGAAGTACCTTTACTTTGAGTGAAGTAGCGATGACGTAGCGTGAAGAGAAAATACTATTTATTTAACTTGTTGCAGATTTCTTTTGCTAGATGGCAGCATCAAACAGTATAAAACAGTTAAAAAAGAAACTGCCTACTCATGATGAATACTTTATAAATGAAGTAGTTTATAACGTTTTATAAACATTATTTTCGCTATTTTTCGATCAGATGAATTAAAACTATTGATCTTTTAAAGTATTCTCGCAAAAATGACTCGTTTAAAATTGTTTTTAGTTTTCAATGTAAAGGTTATATTAATGAATTGTTCAACATATCTCGCGTACCCATGGCTCAAAGGTAGCGTACGGGGTTATAAACATCTAGGCCCCAAGTTCAAATCCCGACCTCTCCCAGGTTGTTAATCAATACGGGGTTGATGGTTTATTGAACCGGAGCCATAAAATGACGTCAGCTACTCTTGTCGTTGATTTGATCCAAAAGAGTGGCAATCATCGAAATATAATAAGTGGTGGGTTAAATCTTGTGGATTCTATGTCCTGTATGTTATACGTTTGTATTGTCCTTTCCTTGGCCAGTGGGCCTGGTCCAAGGGGTGATCTGGAACTCTGGTTCTAGAATTCTAAAACAGCTGTTGGAACCAGACTTCCAGATCACCCCCTAGGGCCAGGTGGGCTATTTTGCTATTTTTTCAAATAAATAGATGCACTCATTTTTATAAATATACCCTGCTAATCATAATAGAATAAGTTCTTTGAAATAACATATAAAACTCCTAATCCATTCAATTTAATATCTTCCTTTTCAATTAATACAGTCAACCTTTGAAAACTTTCTGATAATAGTTTTTTAGTATGATCATATTTATCATACAATTCTTTACAAAGATAAGTCAAATAGTAAATTTCTTCAGAATTTGTAAAATTTAAAGCTCGAATATCACCTAAGCACTCATCCATTTATATAGAATTATTTTTAGAAACATTTTTATAATGTCCTAAAGCTCTAGTATTCATACCATCTTCTAATATAAATCTTTTATCATCTTTTGCTGATAAAGCTATCTTGTTCACTTGAATTGAATACAATTCATGTTTCTTACTTCTAATTAAATTCTGTGTTCTATATTGATCTTTTTTATTTAATAAACAGTCTTTATAATCTTCAAATGATATTCTGTTTTTAACGGTACTAGTCTTAGTTCCTTTAGACTTCTTAGTCTCAAATTTTTTATGGTTTTCTTTATCTTCTTCATTATTATTATATTCTTCAACACTCTGTTTTTCTAATCTTATTGAATACATTTTACTTCTTAAATCTACAAATTCTTCCATAATCACACCGCTATTTTCATCTTTCATTTTACCTAATACTTTTTTATTACATCTAGGCATATTATATAAATTATTTACTTGATAATCAGATGTATCGAAATAATCAATCATAGATTTCATATCTTCATAAAAGTCATCTGTTTTAATATCATATATAAAACTATCTGTATCCATATATAATAACTTAATATTATCCTTATATCTCGGTTTCATGACATTATAATGAAAATCATGCATTAAATGTTTAGATAAATCTAATATACTCATTCCAACATAAATCGATTTATTAAAATATAGTTTTGTTTTTTTCATGTGAACAGCTACCAAATTTTCATCAAAAATAGTTCTACATTTGAAATTAGGTTTAGCAATTAATTTTTTAACTTGATCATAATTACAACATAATCTTACATCGATTCGTTTTCTTATATTTTCTCATAGTTTTTTTAAATACTGAATTATTCATCAATTTATAAAAATCTTTCTCAAAATCATTAGCAGCTTTCTTTCTCATTTCAGTGTTTAAATCTATATAGTTTTTCAACCAATTCGATTGTTTAAATTGTAATACTCTATGTACTCTTACAGCCTTTAAACCCATTTTCAAATATTGTTTTAAACTTCTATAATGAACTACATATTTCTCTTTATCGTATAAAGTTGTTAATAACTTACCTTGTTTCGAATTTTCAGGAATTCAATTTTCAGGACATAATGGTAAATCTGAATGATAATCATGTAACTCTTTTGGATATCTTAAACTAATTTCAAATATATATCCATTCTCTGAATCATCTTTTATTTTATGGTTATATACTTCACGTTTAACATAATTTATTTCATCACGATTACACCATTTAAATTCTCCATATGGTAAATATTGACTCATAGCCCATCCATATAAATTATTAGCATCTAAATACATTAAATAATTGGATTCTTTACTATTATCATAATTTTTCATATATTTATTATTTGCTTTTCCATATCTATTACAACATTGTTGTTGATTGTTGAAACCCAGACCGTCCGACCTACCAGAAAGGTGTAAGGTAACTGTTTGGACGGTCGGGAAGTGCCACCCAATTTAGACCGGAACCCAGTGGGGGAGGCATCCACAGGGACCGTACCCTCCTTCCCCTACCACCAACCTCTCGGAAGGACTTTCGGACCCACATGTTTAACGTGATCGTACTCCGCATGAACACGGCGGCAGTTTTGGCAGTGGCTGGAATCGAACCCGGGCCTACCGAGTGCAACTCCAGCGCGCTAACCAATGGGCTACCGCGCTCTATTACAACATTGTGAAACACCTCCTCTTAAACCCTTTTCTATCATGAGAATCATATCATAATTATTTAATAAATCTAATTTAACATTTGTTATTTTTAACATTGCATCCCAAGATAAACCAGGAGCAGTAAAATACCAATCTGGATCTAATTTATAAGTTTTTAAACAAACATCTCTAAAATTTTCAAATACATCTGTTTTGACATATAAATCTGTATATTCACCTAAATTTTTTATATTAAATTCTTTCCAAACACGTTGAGCATGTTTATATTCTTCATCAGTTATATTACATTCATTCAATTTATTATAAAATTTATCTTTTGAAGGTAATTCTGTTTCGTTGTATTTATATCTCTAGAATCCATATAATCATAAGGATATACACCTTTTCTTGTAATGAGATCTAATTTATCATCAGGAAAATGTAATGATGTCTCTCTAAATTTTGATTTTAAGTATTTAATATATTTCATTTTCCGTATTTTTGGAGGACATCTATTTATTTCATTCTCTGGTCTCAAATTTTTTGATAAATTATCTAAACTGCAAGGCATAAATTTAAATGAATCAATAAATTTCAATTTCATACCTCCTATTTTTTTGATGAAAGATATATATTTTTCTTCAGTATTAGGTATAGCATCTATTTTTGATTTATCAAATCCAAGTTCTTTTATAAACAAATGAGAATCATAACCTGTTAAATTATGGATTTTTACTGGAATAAATTTTGGAATTTGATAATTTAAATTACAAACATTATGAGCAGGACCCCTATATTTTCCAGTTATATGACAATGATCAATTACTTTTTCATCCTTTAAGATTTGTTTTTCACATATATGACAAATATTAGTTCTTTTATAATGATTTTCATCGAACTCTATCATTGATTTGATACTTTCGTATTTTTTAGTTTTTTCTTTTATAAATTTTTCAATTTTAAGAGTATCCTCTTTTAACATAGATACAAACTTTTTGATTGTATCAGGTCCTCTATAAACAACAGGAGGTTTAAAGTATTCATTTTCATATTTGATATAATAACAAAATGCATCTGCTACATGTTTTTGATATTTCACAGTATATGATTTAGTTTGATCTTGCTCACATGTATCAATTTTTGGTAAGAGAGATTCAAAATCAGCATATATAGTATATGGTACTCTCATTTTTCTTTCATGATTTTTAAATTGAATAACTTCATCTTTTTTAGGCATATTAATTGTGACAGCTTCTTTCTCTTTACAGTATTCCTCATGTATCTTTAATCTTTCCTCAGAATAAAAATGATTTAAACATCTATCACATAAAAATATACGATGATTAGTAATTTGTGATCTGATCAAACTATTCATATTTTTAATCCAACAATAATGATCATTTCTTTCATCTTTCATATAAAACAAGTTTACATGTTTTTCTAATTTATTGTTAGTTATTCTAAGTGGATAAATTGAACCATCATAACTATAAACATTTACAGATATTTATTTAGTTTTTCAAATTTCTTAATATTGTCTAATGAAACAGGAAAATCAATTCCTTTAAAATTTAATTCATCTTTATATTGTTCATATTTTGACACTCTTTGAGGATCTTTTTTTACAGGATGAATTGCTGCTAATATAGACCACATAAAACATTTATTATCTTTATTTTTTACATTTATTATAGCTTGTTTAGATTTAATGTTTTCAGGTAAATCAATATAACTTGATCCCCTCAAGGGTTGATACTTATTTATTCTCAATTCCAAATATTTAATTTCTTCAAGACTCCAACCAGATCCTTTTGATATAAAATCATCAGATTCATTTATTAAGTTGTCAATAACATAATCATAAAAAGTATGTAAATCATTAGATTTTAATATAATTTGATTCTCTGTTTTGAATGTAAATTCTTGAATTTCTTCATTCAATTTATACAAACAAAACAATTTAAAATTTACCTTTATACCATTAAATTCTTCCAAAATTTGCTTTATTTTTTTATTACAACCTTTCTTTTCTCTTCTAAAAATTCTAGAGGGATTTTAATATTATTACAATTATTAATTCTATATGATCTTAATCTAGATATATAAGCAGTTTCATATTCCTTAAGTTCTACATTACCTTCATCATTTAATAATGCTTTTTTATGTTTTCGACTTGATATGTGATTTTCTAAATGTTTATAATATATACCGCAAATAATACATTTTCTCTTTTGTTTTGATCTTTTAATCATTAAGTCTTTCTTTATATGTTTTTCTTTATCTTCAGGTTCGTAATATTTACCACATATACGACATTTTCTATCTTCTGTAAATAACTTTTCAAGATTTTCTTCTAGTAACTTTTCTTCAGGAAAGAAAATTACAGATTTAAAATCATTACTATTTTTATCAAATCTTAAATTAAAAGAATAAAAAATTTTCTTAATTTTATTACATTTTTGAGGTTTTTCAATAAATATTTTTTTCTTTTTATCTAAGTATGCTGACAAATCTAGATTTAATAAATCTATTAAAACAAGTTTATATTCACCTGTTTTTTTGATATATTTAATTAATAATCTAATTAAATCATCCTTCTTACAGCCTTTAGGTTGTTTAATATTCAATAGTTTTACTCCTTTTCTAAGTTCATTAATAGTCTTTGACTTTAAGGTGAGCTCCATTTATTAGGAAACATTTTTTGAAATAATTTTTCCTGGAAGATGCTTACTGTGATAAATACTTTTTAAATGTCTCTTTTTGTGTGTATAGGTATATTGCATACCACATTCACATTTAAATTTTTTATATTTGATTATGGAATCACAACATTTACAATAACTTTGGAAATAAATTTTTCCGTATATATAAAACTCATTTACTGATATCATAGTCAAACAGTGTATACACTTTTTTGTTAGCTCCATTTATTAGGAAACATTTTTTGAAATTCATTCCAGATTTTTTCATATTTCTTTTTGACAAAGTCTTTGAACCTTTATTTTATTTTCAATATTAAAAATATCACAAATCTTTTTCATAAAATAATAATAGTTAACTGATTTCTCATATAAATATAATCTAAAAATTTTAAAAACATTTCCTCAACTTCTTGAGTAATATTATACCTCCTTTTTATTCGATTAAAATAACTAATTCTACTTTTATATCTTTGTTTTAAACTCTCAGAGTCTATAACATAAAAATATTCTTCTTCTTCTGAAGAATCATTGATTAATTTCATCTTCAAATTATGCGCTACTTTATTATCTGAAACTTCATTATCTGAAATATCAATCGATTAAACCATTTCAACACCGTCAAAAAAGTTAACATTCATTTATTTACTACGTATTAATAACAGCTTTTTATCATATTTAACGGGGGGGGGTGATAGATCCCATCCCGTTAAATCATCATATTAATGATTCCCAAGGATCACCTTTATTATACCATCTATCTTTAAACATTGTATAAATCAGAATGTCCAACTATTAAATTCATCTGGATATCCTAACCATTTTACAAAATATTTATTTCCTTTCTTTTTTATGATTTTTTCAATTTTATATACATCATCTTTTTTATTATATTTTACCATTTCATTTTCATAAAAAGTTCCTTCAATTTCTTTACTGTTTAAATCTTTTAATCGATACGTAATAGGATCTGTTTTTAATACTTCAGAAACCATAAAAATCTCTTCAGTAAATGTAGAATCATCTACTTTCCTGAATGTTTTTTTAATTATAGATATTCTAACACTAACCCCTATCTTAAATTTAGGTTTTTTTATGATCTTTTTCGTATATAAATTTTTATAAACTTGAGATTCATTTTCGTCTCGACTAGCCTCAACGGGTGTCATTTTTATTGATCTATGATATGAATTGTTATAATTAACAAGTAATTTGGGTAATACATCAATATATCTTTTAGTATTATTTTTTCTCGTATACTTCTATTAAATCTCTCAGCTATTGCAGATTTTATTTCTTTATAAGTCGTAAACCAATGTATATTATTATCTTTGAATAATTTTTGGGTCTGTTTTCCTGTAAATTCAGTACCTTCATCTGTCAAAATGAATTTTGGCTTTCTTTCTTTAAAAACTTGTTTGAAACCTTGTATTACTTCTTCAGAAGTTTTTCTTTTTATAGGGAAAGCCCAAGCATATTTATTAAAAGCATCTATAACTGTTAACAAAGAATTAGTTCCATCGTTATATCTGCTATAATTTTTTATAAATAACAAATCAGCGTCAAATTGATTATTACTGTTTGGAACATAAACTCTCCTTCTTTTAAATTTACGAATGACAGGTTTATATCTAGTATATACATCTTGTTCATGTAAAAATTCTTCAACATTAGGTAATCCTGTTTTTCTTTTCAATTCTTCAATACCACAATAACCTGTTTCTGGATTATAATATGTCTCTTTTAAATTCCTAAAAAAGTATTCTTTTTACTTCCAAAAATTGTACAAATACCTTTACCAACTGGTTTATTATTTTTAGAAGTAGTTTCATGATAATTTTTAGTTTCGGTTTTCTTTTTACACTTGACACAATACATATTAGGAGATACTCCTAACCCAAAAGTTTTTTTAGCTTTAATAATAGGTTTAATAATTCCTCTATCTAATCTTTCTCGAAATGTTGGATCTTGTATTACATTTAAATCATATATTAATTCTTGATCAGCAACATGTCTCTGTTTTGTATCTTTTGTTTTACTATAAGAAATATCATGTTTTTTACATGCTTTATCAACTTTATTTATTCCAGGATCACCTCTTTTTAATCTTTTTTCTAATTTTGTAAATGGACCACAATATTGATATCCTGGTAAATGCATTTCTGGAGGATTTATTTTATCTTGTAACCATCCAACAATATCACCACCTTTCATTTACTTAGGATGAATAAATTTATATCCATTCAATTGCATTTGTTTTACGTATTTTTCAACTGGATTAAATTTTAAACTTTTTATGAAATCCTTTTCTCGCATATAAATTTCTTCTTCTGTCATATCCTTAGCTTTATACGAATTAATGAGTTCTTTATAAAAATTATAACAATGTCTATATTCTTCCTTTCTTTCTGCTATTTTTAATGCTAGATCAATAGCTTCTACTATTCCAACTGATAAACTTAAAAAAGCAAGCGGTAGAAAGGCTATTGTTGATAAACTCGTTCCACTTAGAATAACCTTACTTACTGATAATGAAATACTTATCTTTTGATATAAATTTCTACTCTTTCTGTAAACATACAATCTTTTTTCTAAATATTCTTCCATTTCATTTATATAGGATCAAATTTTTTTCTATATCTCATTTTTGGATTCACTAAATCTAACATTAAAAAAATCGTATTGTTTTTGAACACTTTTATTATATATTTGGTTGAATTCTTCAGTACTTAATTTACCATCTATCTCTCTTATAATCTGTTGAATTTCTTTTGGTTGTAGATTGAAAAATAGAAAGTAATTACAGTTCTTTCGTATATTGATAGGTGTTGTATAATGTGACTGTGATAAATAAATAATAGATGCGTTTTTCTTTCTACCTCTGATAAATAATTGTTGAATGGTTTTTTGATCTTTCTCAGTCACACAATCATCGAAAATAACTAAATTCTTTAATGTAGGATTTAAATCATCTACTGTAATAAAATCCTCTGAAGAAAAGAATACTTCTTTTTTGTATTTATCATATAATTCTAATAATGTTTTCTTATTCTTCTTACATTTCAAAATATCTTCTCTTTCTATATCTTCAAACAATGTATATATTTCTTGTAATTTAGAATATTTAGGTTCGTATAAATCTTTTGCACATATATATAGCGCATCAAAATTTAAAAAATCATAAATCATATTTAACAGTAAATTTGTTTTACCTGAACCTGAAGGCCCTGTTATAAGCAATCTAAATGGATGTTTAGGTAACAAAGGATGTTGATTAGGATCAGGTAACTCATCTGGTTCCGTGTAATCTTTAATTTTTATCATTTATATAACAGTAAAATTTACTGTAGTAAAAAATAAAATTAGCTGCAGTAAAAAATTGTAAAAAATTAGCTGCAGTAAAAAGCCTATTGAAGCTGTGAAAGAATTTGTATCTATTACTTATGATATCGATCAAAATTAAAATTTAAAATATTTAAAAGAGGAAAAATTATACAGACCTTCAGTATTTTTAAATCAAGAAAAATTAGAGGAGATGTATGCAAAAGCTAAACATCTAAAAGAAGGATTATCAAAGAAAAGAGGCAACTTAAAAAGTACAATTTCTAGGGCTAAAAATTTTTCAGAGGAGGAATTAAATCAGAAAAAGAACGAAATAGAAGAAATTAAAAATAAAGAAAATATGTTGCAAAATTATATGAATAGATTAAATCTGATTCGAAGTAGTAAAGATATAAAGGTTGGTAAAGGATTGGATGTATTATCAAATTTAACAGAAAAAATATGTAATGGAAGTAAATCAAAGAAATTGTATAATCAAGTAGTTTTATTGTTAGATATGTTATTAAAAATGGAGAAATGACTTATAATGATGTACAACGATATCATAAACAATTTCTCTGTTAATAAATGATAAAAAATAAAGTTTATTTGAGTGAAGGTCAGAAAAATAAACTTAAATCAGCTCTTAGAAATAAAGAAGAACTAACATTACAAATAGATAAATCTAAAACTCCTAATCATGAGATGTATTTAACTAAAACTCAAATTAATCATATTAATGATGGAAAAAGAATTACTATCAGTAAAACGCAATTAGATAAAAATGCAGGATTTTTACCATTTCTAGCAGCACTTATACCCTCTTTAATAACCGCTGCTAAATTTGCAGTTCCAGCATTAGCAACTGGTGCTTTATCTGGATTAGCTAGTTCAGCTGTACAAAAAAAGGGATCTGGGGGGAAAAAAACGTGGAAAGGGAATATATCAACCATGGGAATTAGTAACAAAATGAAGAAAATATGAAAAATGAAAAAGGATTTAGAGGTGTATTTACCTTTGATTTATTACCTAAAACAATAGAAAAATTTGAAAATGGAATCATTAATTTAGATGTATCAACAGGTCCTGGAACTCATTGGGTTTGTTATTATAATGATCCTAAATATAAATATGTGGAATATTTTGATCCGTTTGGTGAATATAACGATATAACTAAAAATATTAAATCATTTCTTGTTACATCTAATAAAAAGCCAAAAATAGGTCATAATGATAGTTTTTTACAGAAACCTACATCTGTGAAAAAAATGTGGTTTATTTTGTATGAAATATATAAGAGAAAGGAATAAAGGTATATCACCTAAAAATGTTCTCAAATCATTTCCTACACAAAAACCTAGTGACTGTAATGAAAATTTTGTTCTGTATAAATGATAATATTAAAATCTGAAGGTCATGAGAAATCAGAGGAATTTACTGTAAATTTTATTACACCTCTAAAATTAAAAAAATTAGCTTTACAGTCATTTTCTATGGAAGTTTCATGGTTTAATATAAGTGAGAATTATGGAAATAACATATTTAGAATATATAAATTAGGCACAGATATAACAATTGTTATCTCAAATGGTAATTATACTAGAAGAGGTTTAAATGAGTATATGATAAAAATATTCGGTGAGGATCCACCTGTGAAATTTGGTATTATTGAAGCAAGACAAAGAATAGCTATTAAACTGAAAAAAGGTTGGGTAATTGATTTTACAAAAAGTAACTTTCATAAAATTATTGGCTTTTTAAAACCGACATATGGAAGTTATGATGAAGAAACAGAGGTTGAAGGTGAACATATAGCTGATATATCCAATGGAAATGATAATATTTATATTCACTGTGATGTTGTAAAAGAATCTTTAATAAATCAATCTAATTCAGAAGTCATTTATTCTTTCGTTAATAAAAATTCTCCTGGTAGTATAATTTCAAAAGAATTTAATAATTGGATATATTTTCCTGTTAAAACGGATCCTGTTGAAAGAATAAAAATGAGGATTACTAATCAAAAAGGTGAATTAATTGATTTAAATAAAGGAGCTGTAGAATTTAATTTTATACCTATTTTTGAGGATAACTACGTTAAAAAAATATATCAATTGTTAGGTCAGGTTTTTCTTCATAAATAAATGAATAAACATAGATTATATAGAAAAAGTAAAAAAATACAAATATTTTTAAAGATGAAAACTGAACCTATTATTAAAGCACAGAATAAATTAAATGAAATATTTTCAATGGAAAAGAAAGGAGGCGGTTTAAAAATTCTTTCTAAATAAATGCAAAAGATTTATGATTTGAGTGATACTCATTATTATTATAATGATCAAATTAAAAGTTATGAATTAAGAGAAATTCACCCAAAAGAACATAGTTCAGATGAGAATGCCACCTATGTTTTTCATATTAATGATACTAAAGCAAAAATTTTATATTCTAGAGGATATCTTGAACAAAAATTAAAAATTACAAAAAATGATAAATCATCCATTGGAAACGAAAATGTGAGTCTGGTAAATGGTAGAGGTTTTATCAAAACTTTAAAAGTACATATAGGAGATACCGAAATTGAATCAAATACACAGTCAAATTTTTCAATCATGAATCATGCTTTAAGATTAACTCATTATACTCCTGATTATACAACATCACAAGCTCAAGATGAATTTTTTTATCTAGATACATCTGATTCAACTGACCGAAAAGAGTTAAAATATGATGGTACTTTAGAAGATACTACTAAAATAACTGAATTTTTTAATAATTTGAAAATGAATAAAGATTATAACGAAGGATTCGCAGAGATGGGAACTAATGAAAGATAGCAATGTCATTAAAATATGGACACCTTTAAAAGATATAATCGATTTCTTTAGAGAATATGAAAAGGTAATTTCTGGTTTTGAAGTGAAAATAGAAATTCAAAGAAATGAAAATAAGAATATGATATATACTGATGTCGAAAATGTTAATTATAAGGTAGTAGTTGAACGTTTAACCTTGCATTTACCTTATATAGAATTTAAAAATTCTGCAGAAAGCGTGTTTATGGAATCGATAAAGATATAGAGGTAAATTGGGATCGATATAGATTTAAGATGGTAGGTCCCTATAAAAGCGATAGTGGATCTGTCACAGCAACTACAGCCTCAGATGAAGTTTTAGGTGTCTATGTTATTCCTCAGTACGTTGAAAGGGATGGTAATTATGAAAAAAATAACATGATATTTGATAATATAGATATGACTGAATGCTGGTTGATGATTAATAATAAACAAATTCCTCTTATGCGTTACAAAACGAATTTTACCAATAAAGATTATAAATAGAGTGTATGAAGCTCTTTTACATGCAGGATTAAATGATATTAATACAGAAACAGGATGTTTGATAAATAAGAATAATTTTGGAGAAATGTATACTATTTTTTATTTTGACTTATCAAATCATGAAAACTATACCGATTTAAATAATTTAGATATTGAATTTAATTGGGAGAGATTAATGAATACTCAAAAAGAATATAAGTTTTATATTATTTTTAAAGAAAGAAAGAGATGTTTTATAAATTTGAAAAATAAAACTATAACAATGGTTAAGAGTTTAAAATCATAAAATTAATGCTATAATAAATGAGTGCTTATTATCCACCTTATGATGATCAAACGAAAAAGGGCCTATTGGACCTCCTGGTATAGGTTTTAAATTAATGGATGATGGAAATTATGATATAGAAAATAGAATTTTAAAAAATTGTGAAAATCCTATAGATGATTTAGATTTAACCACTAAAAGTTTCGTTTTGAATAAAATAGAGAATAATCATTTTGAATTGAGAGATCTTATAGAAACTAAATATGATAAGGATTTTTTATCCTTTACTGAAGAAACAGGTAAGAGAATAAAAGAATTAGATGAAACAACTTTACATTCTTCAGAAGGAAAATCTTACGATGCAAAAGATAAAAGAATAGGAAATGTAGCAGATCCTAAAGATGATAAAAATGTTGTGAATAAAAGATATTTTGAAAAAAATTCGTTAATATTACAGAATGATAAATTTGATGCAAAAAATAAAAGAATAAGTAATGTAGCAGGCCCAGAATATGATAAAGATGCTGTCAATAAAATATATTTAGATAATAGAGATATCTGGATTACCGTAGAAGATGATTTTCTTATTTTTACAGATGGAGAATTTACAAAAGTAAATTTCAATATGATGAGTTCTAAATTACTAGATCAAGAGATGCGATTAACTACAGACATGTATATGAAAATTTCCATATATATAGCTATATATGATACAGTAGAAAGTAAATATATATATGATAAAAGTCCACTGATATCACTAGAAATCAATGGTAAGGAAATTTTAAATGCTAATACAGATAGAGTAACCTGTTTTGCTTATGGTAAACGTGATGATATCATCACATTATGGATAAAATCCGATGGTAAATCAAACACTTTAAAACCTTATATGCATATTGAAAAAATCCCTTTCTAAAATACGTTCACCAATAAATGGATATTGATTGGAATGCATTTTCCAGAAATAATTTATCTGAAGATGTAATTAGAAATCTTAAAGATCATGTAAATATGGATTTAATTTTTTAATATTCATCACTGTCTGATTCTTTTATTGAAGAATTTGCTCAACCTGATGATTGGCCTAAAATTTCTAGATATCAAAAATTATCAGAAGATTTTATAGAAAAATGTAAAGATAAAGTAGATTGGGAAAACATTTCTCATTATCAAACTTTAAGTAACGAATTTATCATAAAATTTTCTGATCATTTAGATATATATAAAGTATCAATGTTTCAAAATCTTTCAGAAGATACCATGAGAGTATTAAAAGATGATATAAATTGGTTGTATATAACTAGATATCAAACATATAGTGAAAATTTTATAGAAGAATTTATGCATAAATTAGATTTTTGTTATTTGATTAAATACAAATTTGATCTATTACCTGATCACTTTTTTAATGTTTATTGGAAAAAAATACAAGCTATACAGATGAGTGAATTAAATAAAAAGTTTAGTCATCATGAAATAGAACCTTACAGAGAAAAAATTATTGAAGAGATTTGTGAAGTTAAAAAAGTCTTGAGAGAATGTGTTTATTTTTTGAGACAATTAACTAACAAAGATGAAAAATAAATATTTAATAATAATGTTTCTAAATAAATGAATGTTATATATAATAATGGTATAAAAAAACATTTATATCTTTCTTAAATATAGAGAATCCTACTGAAGTGATATCTATTTTTTTATTTAATTATCTTGATGGTATAGAATATTTAATGTCACTTGAAGGTATAGAGAATTTAACTAATTTAAAAGAATTATATTGTGAGGGAAATAAATTAACGTCAATTGAAGGAATAGAAAATTTAATAAATTTAGAAATATTATCTTGTGGAGAAAATAAATTAACGTCACTTGAAGGAAAAAAAATTTAACGAATTTAAAAGTATTATTTTGTGGAGGAAATAAATTAACTTCACTTGAAGGAATAGAAAATTTAACGAATTTAAAAGTATTATTTTGTGGAGGAAATAAATTAACTTTACTTGAAGGAATAGAAAATTTAATAAATTTAGAAGAATTATATTGTGAAGGAAATAAAATAACTTCACTTGAAAGAATAAAAAATTTAATAAATTTAAAAAAACTATATTGTGGAGACAATAAATTAACTTCACTTGAAGGAATAGAAAATTTAACAAATTTAGGAGAATTATATTGTATGACGTGTAGATTAACTTCACTTGAAGGAATAGAAAATTTAACAAATTTAGAAGAATTATATATTGTGGAGAAAATAAATTAACTTCACTTGAAGGAATAGAAAATTTAATAAATATAGTATTATTAGATTGTAGAGAAAATGATATTACATCTCTAACTGAATTAATATTTTTGCCTAGAATAGATGAAGTATGGTATGATGAAAATAAAATAAATTTACCCCTGATTTCAAGAAGACAATTATTTCATAATAATGTATATAGTGACTCTCAAAATGTGCATAATACATATATACAAAAATCTTTGAGAGACACAATCAAAAAATTATTAAATACAGAAATTACGTATGATTTAGATGAATGCATTAAAGAATTAGGTATAAAAATTAAAAGATACTTACTGGAGGTAGAATTCCATAATATTAAATTTAGAGAGATATTAGTTGTTGTGTTTAATAGAATTTTAAAAAATGAGAATAAAAATGAAATAATAAAAGTGTTAAAAGATGAACTAAAAGAGGGTGATGATAAATGTTTTGTAGGGAAAGTAACTAGAATAATTAATGTACTAAATGGATTTGATCCTGATGTTTCTATTACAATTTCTGATAATGAACAAAAAAATATTATAGCTGAAAAAATATTTAGAGAGTCAAAGTCTGATGAAGAATACAGAGAAAAACTTATAAAAGAGATGGAAGAAAGAGGTTTTACAGATTATGAAGAATGGGTGAATTTATATTTATAAAAATGTTTACTAATAAATGGAAGAGTTCAATAGACTGAGAGGTTATCCTAAAACATTTAAATTAAATGATTTAAGTCCTGGGGAATATGATCTGATATCATTGAGAAAAATTAATACTAAATATGGAGATTCAGTAATCGTAAAGTTACATGTGGAAGTTGAAGAAAAAGAGTATTACCTTGCGAATAAACATGGAAAACTTTCTGATGAATCAATATATAAAATCAATAAAGGAAGATATATATTTAAGTATTCAGGTATGATTGATGATAAATACGTATATGAATTAGATAAAGCTTAATCATTTTTCAGTGGGGATGTGTCACCCCCCACTATAAAATTATCATATCTTTTTTATTAAACATATGTTTTGTAATTCATAATGATTTCATTCATATTTATATAATTCTTTTTAATTTTAGAAAAAATGTTTAGATTTAGTTAAACATTTTGAGTTTTTCTATTAAATATATGGGGGGGTCTCAACCCCACCCTTTAAAAACAGGGGGGCTTCCATTCAGGTCCTCTTTTTTCACGCATTTATTTTAAATAATTCACTGCATATTAATATGTCTAGCTTTTTAACTAAAAAGTTCACTGTTAAAAGGTATATATATACACATTTTTAATATATTAGAGGACTTCCATTCATTTGGAGGTCCTCTTTTTTCATGCATTTATTTTATATGTCTAGCTTTTTAACTAAAAAAGTTCAGTAATTCACTGTTAAAATTTGGTCTTAATGAGAAAAAGGTATATATACACCTTTTTTAGCTATAAAATCATGTTTTTAATATTAAAATGGATCGAGACCTTTTTTTTTTCATAAAAAAAAAAAAAAAGCTATTAAATCATGTTTTTTAATGTAAAAAGAGTTTGTGCGCTCATACAAGCATATGGATACTACTTACAACACATATTTAGGATTGATAAAATGCATTATAAATTTCCTATTACTCAAATTCTTCACTACAGGTATTAGAATCTTCATTTAGATTGGCATAATTCATACACAAGAAAGCACAATTATCATCTGAGTCTGAAAATGTTGAAGAGTGTGAGTTGCATTAGGTAACTATGCAACTAAGATTATGTGCTTTTCTCTGCAAAAACTAATATATAAAGTAATGTGGGATTTATGCCCATCTAAGGAAATTATTACTGGAAATAATGTTTGTTTTTCAACTAAATAGGGATAAAAAACATTAGCAGTATACTCGCAAAATATCTTTCCAGTTATCCATCCAGTCTGAAATAGTATCTACTCTCCAATGGCCAGGTGCTGATAAGCTTTTAAAGTTGGCATAGTGGCATACCATCCTTAAATGCTAATATCGCACTTTCCACTTAAGCACAGACTTTTCATTTTTACACCTAAGCCCACTTTCTGCCTCACCATATGCAAATTTAATATAAAACCATGAAAACTACTAATTACATTTTCTATGCAACATAAATTTACATTGTAGGTCTATTTGAAATAATTAAATTGACAAATTTAAGTGCTTAATATACACAGTCAAAACTGAGGCATATGTTGTTCCATTTTTGATCACCTTGATACACAAAAGTGGAGTGTATGTGGAATTTATTGTACCAGTGTTGGCCACCTTTAGAATAAAGTCTAAATATATTTCTTTATAGAATTAATTAAGAAACAAATCTTACCTTTTAATTGCTAAAATATAAACTTTTGTGAAACTGATGATTCAAAACAATAGAAGAATAAAAATTTCAAAACCTTGTTGCTTAGTAAAAACCTTAAAACCTATGAGAAAAGAGAACAACACATTTACGTTATTTTTCTGGTAAGTCCCATGGTATAGGTAAATAACCAAGGATGGTACATATAATCCAAAACAATGTTAGCAAAATGGAAGAACAAAATTTATTCGTTCAATAACACATTCAATTGTTAATTATTTGTAAAATTGTTATAATGTGGCCAAAACTGGAGCATTTACCCTATTACGCAAAAGTATATCAATACAGTAACAATTCTAAATTTCTTAGTGATATAACATCATACATTTATTTTTCAACATTATATTACAAACCTCTGCTTTTCCTGGATTTCTACAAAGAGCAATTACATTCGGAGTTCTTGAAAATTTGGCTAATTGCTTAACAAATTCAAATCCTAAACCTCGACTGGCTCCAGTAACCACTATATTAGCCATAATGAATTTTTTGAATTCAAATAAATATTAATTAAATTAATATACGCTATTTTATACTACTTCTAACATGTGATATAAATGCTAATAATGTTAATTCAAATAATGTTATTAAACGTTAATAGCTACATTATACGACGAAAACAAACTCTAGTTAGCAGACAATATTTACTATTGCTATTGCCAGATTCGGATGTTTTAGAACAAATAAAAAATAATTTGAAAATAATCTTTAAATGAATTAAAAAGAAGAAAAGCTATGTTCTAAAATATGTCATATGATTTACTAGAAGAAAATGTTGCATGATTACTTTGCATGGAGTCACGCGCCAATGTTAGGCTGTGTCTACAGACAATTTTCTTCCTTTTCATGTAAACATATTATTCGATTTTAAACGATTGTAACCATGGTAACATTCTGACTTAGTTACAAAGTTGTACGCAGTTGAATATTTTTTTCTGTTATGAAATTATTACGTTCAAAACATAGTAATTTATCATGACATGAAGATGGCAAAGTATCTGGGTTTAATATGCGAAAACTTCCTGACAACCATTTGCGGATGTTTCCAGGTAAACAACGTAAAGCCAAACGTGTTGTTGTGCAACTTGCATTTTTTGGTTTACAAGCGGTATTATCATTCATTTGCTAAGGATATTAGATTGTGACATCAATATGCTGACAAAAATCTTTAACTACGTTTGGAGTGAAGCTGACATCCTATTCTACAACTTGAATTGCATTTCATGTTTTACAGAAGTCACTAGCACCATTAAACATAAAATCCCATATAACTATAACATTTATAATTCCTTAAACTAAATGCAATGTATAAATATATTTCCTATTTACTCGAATTCCTCTGAAATGTTAATTCGAGTGGCTAGTGATTGTCAGTATAATGAGTATAACATTATAATGACAATATAAATTAAATTGTATTTGACTGATAGGGTAAAATGCAATCTAGTGTCAATAGAATGTTTGTGACCTACAGTTATTTTTACCCATAGACTTCATAGCAAGAATTTACCTTTCTTTGGATTTCCATGAATATTTTAGGGCAACAAAACTTTAGAATGTTTAATTAAAATATAATACTATCCAGTGATGATTGATTTTTTTTTTTTTTTCATCTTTTGCTATCCCATAATTTTCTGTAGAGCTGTTAAAAAGTCCAATTCAGAAAATTTAGTATACAAAAGTATTTTGTTTCACAATTTGGTTATTCCATTCCTTGATTTATATTCTCAGGGTCAAGAACAGCCCAATTTTGGCAACCCTATTGACTCATCAACTTTTTTATAGCTAGTTCTGACACTTCTATAGTAGTAGTGTTATTCTAATATTGGTACTTTTCTAATGTATTTCAGGTATAATCACAATTTGAAGCAATGGATGAACGTCGGCAGAGTCGAGGAGAAGCAGTAGATGGAGGTCCTGGATATGCTTACATGACGTTTGTTTTGATGGAAAGTCTTCTGGATAAACTTAAACTTTTAAATTATGATACAGAATTCACACAAGAATTCAAAATGAAATGTATCAGTAGGTATGTAAATCTGACGGGAAATCATATTATAAAAATAATAGTATTAGAGTTTGTCCAGTTCCCATGGTCTGAATGTGGCCTGATTTCTTTAAAATGGTTTTGGGCTTAGTTTTTAAAAATTTTTGGTTGGTCGTCTCAGACTATTCAATGTTTGAAAAATTTATGAATGAAATTTAATAACATATATGAAATTATTTTGCTGATTTCAGCTATTTAAGATATGAAAATGATCTATAAAATATCAATTTTTACTTTGATTCTTTGTACAAAAATTGCAGAAATTGATGATTTTGACACAGTTGGATAACCATAATTTTAGTCCAGGCTGGACTATGATTCTACATTTAAAATTTCTTTGGTCTTGGACTATGTACAAGCACTGGTATTGTCAGGTCAGGTATAAGTTCGAAATTTTGAACTATGCAGACCTCTAAAGTTGCTTATGATTTTGCTTATCTTAACTATTACATTTAGTTCTTTATTGTGTAATTTCTATATTGTATCTAAATTTGATTGGGTTACAAATTGATTGGGTTGTTATGTTATGCTTCCATCACTTTTGCTTGATAGCAATAACTCAAATACACTAAATATTACAAGTGTATTATGTATGTACAACAGCACAGTGATATATGCTGCCAAATTTTGTCAACTACTACACTTTTAAATCTGAAATGTCATTCACTTAGAGTTTATATTATGTTGTGAATTAATAAGAAAGTTTAATACACATTTATTGTATATTCATAAGTTTATGTAGATTTTGACTTTTACACTCTTAAGTAGTGGCACCTCGTGGTTTTGAATGGATAAGGCACATATATTGGTTTGACTATCAGGCCTTGTTCTGGGATTTCTGTTTTTGTTAGCCACAAATTAGTCATTTTTGTTTTTTATTGGCCACTTTTTAAAATTTGTAGACACAGATTTTATTTTTATAATTTTTGCTATATCTTTTATTTTTCTTTATAGATGCTGATACCTTCCCTGTAATAATCTGAAAAATAAATTAAAATTTTAGCACTATATTAATTTTTTTTTGTACAGTTAATAACATATAAAAAATATGATGTGGGTAGCATATGCCTTTCCTTATATAAGGCAATGAATTTACTTCTTTCACAGTGAAAAAATGATGTATGAGATCCACAGCACATTATTTTTAATACTGAATTGTACATTTGGCACTTTTCTGGATGACAACATGTAAAACTGTTGCAAAGTACTCAATTTATACAGTCTGTTGAAAAAAATATATGCATTGATAAGAAATCAAGCTACGGCTGCCTATTACTAAAAATACTTAATAACTTATTTCTTTAAAATATGTCTAATTGTGCAATTCAGCTCAAATTTAACAAGATAAATTCTAGCAGACCCTGTTTGTGAGATGTCGATCAGACGTATAACCCTATCACGCCTTCCTATTGCAGGAAGCACAGACCTAGGCATCTTCTGTTTAGCACCGATGGTACTAAATGGAAGAAACGTCGATTTGTCATTCCACAACCAGGAGTCTCTTAACTCTGAATGCCGGTAGATGGCGGCACTTGCTGTCTCTCTGCCCCGTTCGCTTTCCTGGCCCAGCCACTGGCCAACCCAACTGCTTGCTTTTGCCCGCATTTTAACTGCTAGACCAGTACTATCTCCAATCCACGTTTCCAAAACTTAAGTTTATATTGTAAATTGTAATTTATTTGTGTGTCACTGAAAAGTGCCTTTTTTTCACTAGAGCTATGGTACCCGGACTGCATTGGTAGTCTTTAAATTTAAACTCAAACTTTAATCTTGATAATCTTGATACTTTAACGTTAAATTCTCTTGTACTTTAAATATTTTAACTTGCACTGTTTTAACTTCTTAACTTAAACTTGTTTGTTATTATTACTTAAATTAAAGTTATCATTTATTTTAAATCGCAGTATAACTTTATCTTCCTCAGAGCCTGCTCTGATTTTCTATTTGCTGCCCTTAAGGCATTGGCCCCTCCCCCTCCCTCCTTAGTTTCACCGACTTGAAGGTTGAAGCCATCCAAGACAAAGACCAATCAGATTCCAGCACACAGCAACTTCCAGTCCAGCGCCCTCAATGGAGCAGAGCGCACAACGCATATTGCTATATACGTTACACTCATCCACAGGTGAACATATTGCTATATTCGATGTGGGGTTAAGTGCCTCATGCACAGGAACCCCGAAAGGATTCGTCTTGGCTTGGCTTGGCAATTCAGCTTTTATTCATTTACATTGCTGAGAGTGCACAATTATCTTTTTCATCCATCTCCATCCCCTTATTATTGCACAGTGGATTGACTAAACTAACTTATTTTTATATTTGGTTAGAAAAATTTGTAATGAAATTGTTAATATCATCCTAAATACAAATTTTCAGATTTTTCTGATTTAATTGGCATCTAAAAGAGTTAAGACAGTTATTATCAATGATGGACACAGTCATGAGGGAATCTTTCTAATTCTTAAATATAGCATGTTAATCTTTAGGATGTTATTAAAACTGTAAATATATACTATGCTGACTAGTTAAAATTACTAATTTATTAATTTTATCTTCTAGACATTATTTTGCTTTACCTACAAATCCAGGTGAGCAGTTTTTCTTGTTTTCATCGCTAGCTGCATGGCTGATTCGAAAATGTGGAATTAAATTTGATTCTCCTCAAGAGGTATGTTTTAAACTATATCAATCAGCATTTTTAAAAATCTAATTCATTTTTAATAATCTATGAAGCAAATAAATACTAATGATTACATAATGTGACTATTTTATATGATTGCATTTCTGATAATTGTCAATTTTTGGATTAAAAAATGTTAACTTTATAGTTTCTAGAAATTTTTGTTGGGATAAGTTCTTGAAAATGTTTTTTTAAGATTTCTAAGATTTTTTTAAGATTTCTAATGTCTTTTCTAAGATTCCTAAAAGCCATTTAGCAAGATTAACCCCTTTATACCTGAAATATTTTCTCTGCAAAATTGAATTCACACTAACTTTGAGCATGAATACAGAAAAATTTGGAACAGCTTGGATATAAAGAATTTGGTGAAATCCGCCATTTTTTTTTGTCGCCAAGAATGGCGCCAACGTGTACGGTGTTTGAAAAGTCCCAACGGACGCCATCTTGGGCATTGCGCATAACAAATATAAACATATATAATTAAAAATGCATAAAAAATACGAAATTTTATAAAAACAAATATAAACATATATAAAGAAAAATGCATAAAAATGCCAATTTAACAATACTTAGAAAAAATATGAAATTTTATAAAAACGTTTGTACTTTAACAAAATTTAAGAAAAAACAGAACTTAGAAAAAAGTTTGTAAAAACGTTTGTACTTTAACAAAATTTAAGAAAAAACGATACTTAGAAAAAGTTTGTACTTTAACTAAATTTAAGAAAAAACGATACTTATACGTCTCACGTAGCAATAGCTATTTGTGGACAACATGAAAATCATAAAATTTGATACAGTCAAGAAATTAAACTTTAAATTACCCTCTAAAACAAAGCAGAAGCCATGCTTAAATCAAAATCAAAACACAGTACCTATTTTAATGAAATCCAAAACTTTTCAAAGAAAAACACGTGTAAATATCCAAATTGCACAAATAACTTTTTCCACATTGCAGTTATCAGAGAACGATCATTATTTCTATGTAAATTTTCTGCTTCTACATTATTTTATCTATTAACATGTGCTATTTTTAATTTTTGTATGATATTCACGTATGATATTGTATGATATTCAATACATTTTTACAGACACAGCAACAACACAACAAAAATAAAATGGCCAAAGCCGAAGATATCAGAAAGCTAAAAGGGGTTGCCAGAAAAAGACATTTCGCGCCAAATGCAATTTATTTTCACGCCACATTTGCTGATTTATCATTTGCGAAAAAAACTGAGAAAACCAAATTCTTTATATCCAAGCTGCACCAAAAATTTATCAAATTAGAATCAATACTAAAATTCATTTTTACTTTCTGATCAAATACTAAAAGATAATATTTTGAGTTAAAAATACTATTTTGAAAAAACACTTACCTCTGATTGTAAATGGAAATCTGTCTGGTAGACATGTTATTTTCATGAATTTGTTATAAAAAATGCTATAAACATAAAGGAAAATTCATTAGACTGTTGAGGGGTGAATCTCATGACAGTTCAACCTGTGTGCTGTCGTCTGTAATTTTCAGAAAGAATATTTTGTACTTGGGTCAAAAACAACCCATTGGGCATAAATGAATTAATGGAATTTTAATGTATATTTATTTCATTTCATGTTAGGAATGACTATGACAAGAATGACATATGAGTTTTTTCCCCCCGTGGAAATCAAAACTAACATTGGGAAAGAAAGTATGCACTATGCATAACTCACTTTTATGTACTAAGCACTAACAGGACACACAGTATTTTTAAATTTTCATTCATATTAAAAATAGCTAATGTGTGTCAGAAGTGACAGGTAATAAATATACTCATCAAATTTGAATAATAAAATTGAGTTTTCCCCACTGTTAATAGCAAACATCCAAAACTTTAAACAATGTAGAATAAATTTGCTCATTTAATGGATACTAAAAATCAAATATCATATTTTTCAGTTAATTTCAAGAAATATAATTGTTTAACTCCTAGTAGTTATGTCCATATATTTTTACAGAAACTTAGTTAATTAAATAAACGGTGCAGACTTCAGTCCAATTGTGCTGAAAGGATTTTGTGTGAATAACATTTTGTAAAATACAACTTCAGTAATGTTTAATAAGTTTATTCGATTTTTTCAGACTTATTTTTTTTGTTTACAGGCTTTAAAATCACTAAAAATTACTGGCTAACTGTTTATAGCTAGCTAGAGCACGTTTAGTTTTTTGACGAGTTCATCTGAATACTCCTACCTTAGACTTCATGATAAAATATCAAATTATTTTACTAACTTGCTTGGCTGTATATGAATTAAACTTAAACAATATATATGATGAGATTTTGCATTCAAGTTGACCTATAAACTAGTCTTATAGCACATGAATACGTGCTTGAATATGTATATTTCCATCTGTTTTGTTCAAACTTCACCAATCATTAAACATCTTTAGAATCCAAGTTCATTTAATCTCCTAATTTTTTTAAACAAAATAAGATATCTCATGCTTATGCATCAATATTACACCAAGGAGTAAATAAACAGATTGAACTGCAATAATTGTGACCTTTTTAAATATTACATCTTTCCCTTCCATTGGAAAACCCAGATTAAAATACTAAAATATCGAAATTATAACCAATATATATAAAAAACTAAGGGCTGGATCTAAAATTCAATTATATACACTTGTAGGGCTTTCAAAGATCTATAAATTTTTGCGCGTTGTTCATAGCTAGCACTTAGTTTTTGAGCATTACAAACTTGAAAAATGGGAAAATTTTCCATCATCTTCAACTTGACAAACGATTGAAATTTATAAGAACTTTTTTCCTAAATATAGATTTAGAAACTAATTTCCTAATGCATATTTTTGTCACTTACTATTTATGTCTCTTTTATAGTTTCAAAGATATTTTGAGTGAAAGTAAAAAAAAAAAATTACAAACTCCCCCCCCCCCCTCTCTCAAGTGCACTTGTTATTCACTTCAAAACTATGCTTCCATATTTTCTCCAATGTTTTTTAATGCTTTACAACAAAGTTGAAAAGTGTTTATGACTTTGTTCATTCTGTCTGTCTGTCTGTCCGTTAGCACGATAACTGCCGTAAAAATGACTTAATCAAAATGAAATTTAAGTATGTTGTTCAGACGGTCTGTAGAACCTATGGGAATATAAATGAATAATATCACCCAATTAGTTTTGGATTGAACCCGGGTCGAAAAAATGAAATACATTGAGCCCTATAGGACCTAATTTTTCAAACATTTTTTAAGCGGATTTAAAATTCACAAATTGCTTCGAAAATTTTAGGTAATATTCAAATTGTTCCATAAAATATATAAAAAAAAATTCAGCGAAATATATTCAGTAGTTTTTTAAATAAAAATTAAAATAATAATTACACCTCTTATATGAAACGATCACGTGACCATGATATGAAACGATCACATGACCCACTTCAAAATGATATATTGCATCCATCTTGTTTCAAAATCGTGATTTTTTTAAGTTCTTTTTAATTCATATTGAGTGTTGTATCCATCCTAAAACTACTTTATTTTTGATTAAATTCTGTGCATCTACATACTGAAACAATGCAATGACAATATATTTGAGTTTAAATGCTCATCTAAATTTGATTATTTCTACAACTAAGCCTATTTTTCACCTATGTAAAGTGTAAACAGCAAAATATATAGAATGAGTTGTATTAGAATTCCTGTATTTTTTTAACACAAAATAATTTAGTCCATGGAGTCTGCATGGCTGATATGAATGAAATATTAATTGATTTCATAAAGAGAAGGACGATTTTTTCGATGAAGTTTCAAGCATAGAGTTTAATTTTTTGTAGCTCCATGGTCTTAAACAAAATGTTTAAATAAAATAAATTATTATAGTATTGTGATGAATGAAATGAATGGGAGAAAGTTATGAATGAAATCCTGTTTTTATAGAGAGATCCAGGCGTGTTATTTTTTCTATGACGTCATTTGAATTAATTTCAGTTGTTTTCAATGAAGTTTTCAAATATAATAAATTATCGTAGTATTATGATAATTCTAAAACTATTACCGAGGAATGTATAACATTTTAGAGATGTTTAAACCAGGCAATTTATATTTCAATGCCGTCATTTGAATGAAGTTCATTTTTTTCGATGAAGGTTTAAGTTTTCAAATATAATAAATTAATGCAGTATTGTGATAAGTTTCAAAATATTACCGAGGAATGTATTGCATTTTAGACTTGTTTAAATAAAATTGCATTGAAGTTGGAAAGTGTTTCATAATCAATGCTTAAAGCATGATTGATCTTTCTTGTTTTTTTTAATTTTAGCAACTTATCACACTGTAAGACACTTATTTTGTTAAAAAGAAGTAAATAAAAATACTGCTTTATAAAATTGCAACGTGTATTTTTTAAAAATCATTTTCAAAGAGTAACATCAAGCCAAATATAGTATTTATTTGGAAAATCTTGTTATATTTTACTGATTGCACATTGTCTTATTTTTGTAGTTTGATGATCCAAATGGGACAATTGCAAGCATTTTGGAACAAGTGCGGCAGATGGAAAGTATTTGCTTTATACATTTTTATTATCTTTCTTTATTGTTATAATTAGTTATTCATGTGTATGTATAATTTTTTCACTGTTTTGTTCATTTAGGGTGTAGCAGTTGATTTTCCACCCAGTAAACTTAAGCAAGGTTGGGGTGAGCAAGTTATTTTTGTTCTATCCCGTTTAGCTGAACAAGCTCTCGTGAAGTCTGCATTCAATTGGAAAAGGTATAAAAGTTTTAAGTATTATTCTAAACTGATTCTTAATATTAAGTGTACAATGATATTTTATTCCAATATAACAATTAGCCAAGAATGTAGTACTTGAGTGTAGTAAGTCTACTTCTGATATAAAATATACTGAGATCAATTATAAATAAACAAAACTAAATTAGGATTGAATTTTTAAATGGGCTTTATAAGATTGCTACATTTAAATTAGATCTTGTGTGCAGTAATAGTGGCATCAACATTATAAAATTTTTTTAAAATAACTATAACTTTTCCCGAACAGGTTAAGATATAGATTTTCAACAAAATTGAAATGAAAGTTATTGCTTTTATCTAAATACTTTTAAACCATGAACTCAAGTTTTAAATAAAATTTAATTTTATGCATGACAAATTCCAATTTAAATCAAAATGGTTTCATTTTCCAGATTAGTTTTTCAGTAATAAATTAGTAATTTATATAAGTTTAGATTAGTAATTTAGTTACTAATTAGTACTATCATATATCTGTTTATATAAAGCAAATCTTAATACCAAGCCATAGGGATAGATATAAAACTTTACCAACTGGTTTCAAAACCAAAGTCAAGCAGCATCGGGAGCAGTTAGTACTTGGGTGGGTGACCACCTGGGAACACCATGTGCTGTTGGCACATTTCAGGTGCGGTAGCCCAGTGGTTTGCACGCTGCCACAACTGCCGCCGTGTTCATGCGGAGTACGATCACGTTAAACATGTGGGTCCGTAAGCCCTTCTGAGAGGTTGGTGGTAGGGGAAGAAGGGTATAGTCCCTGTGGATGCCTCCCCCACTGGGTTCTGGTCTAAATTGGGTGGCACTTCCCGGCCGTCCAAATGGTTACCTTACACCTTTCTGGTAGGTCGGACGGTCTGGGTCTCAACAACAACAACTGGTTTCAGAAACAAAGCGAGCCATGATAGTTGCCACCCAAACAATGTTGTGTTTTCAGAAAAGCCAAGCTCTCAATAGAACTTAGTAAAAATTGGCTATTTCTCATTGAAACACATTTCTTATAAGAAAAGGCAAATTATAAATAAATTCCTTTTTACTAAATTATAAAAAATTGAACTTAACTATTTCTTAATTTCAAATAACTTTTAACATATTCAAATTTAAATTAAACCAAAACTCGGAATCAGTCCAAATACTTATACATCCTCAAAGTAGTAAAAAATCAGTTATCAAAAGAGGGTAAATTACCCATGGTAACCTAAAATAAATTACTCTACACATGCAATATGAAGAACAGTTTAACTTACAAAACTTTCCCGAAGAAAGCAGGCATATGGCACATAACTGACATATGCCTGCTTTCTACATGGAAGTTTTGAAAGTTACATTGTTCTACAAGCAGCAATTTTATTTAATGTAATAAAAAATGCTCATTTTTATGTACTTTCAAACTACATGTGCTATGAATCACAGTGAATCATATTAGTGTTATCTATAATAATGTTCTGGCAGAGAATATATATTTGCTTTGCTTATCTTTTAGGGTAAAATTTCCCCTAATTCTTATGTCAGGTGTCTTAAAATAGTTGACCCAGTTCTTTCCAACTATTTTTCCATCACAGTATATCTATTGAATACAAACACTATTGGGGAAGATTTGTAAGGTTTAGAGATTGGAAAGTGTTTCTCTTTGTGAGATTTTCATAGCAAAACCAATATGTGTTGTATTAGTAAAAGTTTCCTCTCTAATCACTTTCCTATTCATAAAAATGAGAATTTAAATTTGAAGAATTTAATTCCAGATAAAGCTCCTCGATGTGCTAGACCACAAGGAATGAGATTTCTGGAGCCCAGCCTATCATATATAATCATAAAATTTAAAAAAAAAATTACACAAACATGAAATATGTTCATTAATGAATTTAATGCAAAATTATCAACAAGATACTAGTTTGCTTGAAATATATACTTGCCATTTTTGATCAAGACTTTTTAAAGCTGAGAAATTCTTTTCTTTCAGTTAACTAGAGGATATCTGATCATTTCTGAAAGAGAGCAATGTTTTGTTGCTTGTTGCTCTTACAAGTGAATAAGCGCTCACAAAGAGATTTTTATTAATAAAACTTTTCGAATATATTATTTAACAACATACTGTTCTTTCTTCCTTTCTACACAGATCATCTGGTCTATGATTTACCCACAGTTGTAAAATATCTATTTTTGATGGTCAAGAAAGTGCTACCAATTTAGACCAGAACCTGTAGGGGTGACAATCTTATGGCTCATACCATCCCTAACACATCACCTCTTTGATGGTCTTTTGAACTTTTAGATTTTTCATATCCATAGTCGGCATAAACACAAGGATAGTTATGGGTGTTGTTGTGGATTGAGAATGGAACTACTGCATGTGATTCTCCTGCCTTAACCAGTGGGTTATCTTGGCCCCAGAATACTGTTCTGAAATGCATTAGTGAAAAAACACTGTTGTAATCCTTCTTCATACATGGGTAGTTTTATTCAACATATAAGCAGAGGTGAGCTGGAGCTTGTATGAACCTGTATGGTAATTAAATGTTTTCAATGTCTGAGTACTGGTTGTCTGGTTGTTAAAAAATGCCTGAAATCAATTAAACAAGAAAAATCAATCATGCGTAAGCATTGATTATGAAACACTTTCCAATTGAAATGCAATTTCATTTAAAAACTTCTAAAATGTGATACATTCAGTGGTGATATCTTTTACATTATCACAGTACTACAGTAATTTATTATACTTAAATATTTAAAACTGTATCGAAATATATATCATCTGATTCTCTATGCAAAATCAATGAATATTTCATTCATATAACTTGTATTCCAGACTCCAGAGCTAAATAATTTTGTGTGAAAAACATTCAGCAATTCTTATGTAACTCACCCTACAATCGCATGAGATATTTGCATTCTGCATAAGTTAAAATTAGGCTTCATTGAAGAAATAATAAAAGTTTAGGGATCATTTAAAATCACAACTATTGTAATTGCATAGGCACGGAATTTAGATACACAGATACACAGATAATATGTGTGTGTATGTATTCAAAGTATTGGAATCGTGCCGAAGATCGGAACTCGAATTTTCGAATGATCTACATGTTTTGGGACTTCTAGAACATGAAAACACTATTTTTAGGGAGACGTCTATGTGTCTAAGGGTGTATCTGTGTGTGTCTGTGAGGATATTGTATCCACTCTTACTGAAAAACTAATGGACCGAATTTCATAAAATTTGGTAGGTATGTTTTTTGTGGGAAAACCTGATGTTCATTAGATTATAGTATGATTCGTAATAAAAGAATCTGCCTTCTTTGCGAAATGGCCGGCAGAAATTGCCTTTATCCACTCTAGCTAAAAACTAATGGAACAAATTTAACAAAATTTGGTGTATAATATTTCAGTAACCTACAAGTGATTTATATACCAAATTTAACAGAATTTGGTATATAAATCATTTGTAGGTTATTCTAGTACGATTCGGGAAAAAGGAACGGGCTATTTTTGCGAAATGGCCCCCCAAAAATCGTTAAATATAAAAATAAAAGACTATGTGTGCTCAATTATATCAATTAAATTCCTATTTTATACGTGATTTTTGACAACAAAAAGAATAAGACTAACCCCATTACTCTAGGACTAGCCATTCTTGAGATATTCTAGTTTTTTTGCGTTTTCGCTACGCCACCTTTGACAATAAGTCTAGCTATCAAATGAGAACCAAATTTAAGTTTAACGTACAAATTCAATGTCATTTAAAATATTTATTTCTGTTATTTTGTGCAGATAAAACTCAAATTATTATTAAAGAAATAAAGAGAACGTGAATATGAGTCTGCAGGGAAAGACATGTGCTGCCCACATCAGAATTTTTAACAATATTACAACAATGATTTATAGAAGTGAACGGGGATTATTTGCAGGCCATTTCGAAAAAATGTATGATTTATATTTAAAGATTCACCAAATTTTTGTAGAATAAAATGTTCAATAAATTTAAGCTGTGTACCAAATTTTAACTCTCTAGGACATAGGAAAGTGCATTAAAAATGCCATCAAATAAGTATATCATGAAGAGTTATATAAAATTTTAAAAAAAATTTGAAAAATTGTTATCTACCAAATTTATTTTAAAATGTGAAGCCTCTCTCATATACAAAATGATTAAACTTTTGGAAAGATATTTATTATATAATAAATCTCTTTTTTCTTTCTGGAGGATATTCCAAAAGTCAGAATTTAATTGAATTTGTTTTTTTCCCTATATTAAATAATTTTTAATTAAAAAACTACTTAACGTATTTTACTGAAATTTTTTTTATATATTTTATGGGATAATGTGAATATTTCCTAAAAATTTCGAAGCAATTTGTGAATTTTAAATTTGCTTAAAAAATGTTAAAAAAATTAGGTCCCATGGGGTTCAATGTATTTCATTTTTTCAACACAGGTTCAATAAAAAACTAATTGGGTGATATTATTTATTTATGTTCCCTTAGGTCCCACAGACCGTCTGAAAAACATACTAAAATTTCATTTTGATAACATCATTTTTACGGCAGTTATCGTACTAACGGACAGACAAACAGATAGAATGAACAAAGTCATAAACACTTTTCAACTATGTTGTAAAATGTTAAAAACTATTAGAGTATACCAAACTATTAGAGTATACCAAACAAAATTAGAGTATACCATTGAAAAACCTATATTAGAGTATACCATTGGTAAACCTATGTTGTGATATACCACCTTGAAGCTCTAATTTAATAATATGGTCTAATATTATGGTGAGTCAGTGAGAATATTAAAATTTTGTAAGATTGGAATACCTGTTGTTAAACTGTAAAAAATGTGTGAAATTAATTAGAAGAATATTTTTAAAATACAGAATCTCAAAAATATAACCAAAGAAAGTTATAAACTCAGTATAAATGTACAATATGTTGATTCATTAGTTCACAACATACCATGAAATACACATGAATGATAAATTAAATAATAAAATAATATTTATTTGTAACATATGTTAATTGTAGTATCAATTTTTCTGATTTGCCCTATGCAAATTTATATTCACGATTGCTGGTTGTATAAAAGCTCATGTCTGTCAATCCTTATTATTACTGCTGATGATGGACACTATGTTGTCCTAAAGTGTTTTGGTCTTTTGAAATACTTTTCAAGTATGTCATTGATGGTGTATTGAATAAAGATAGTTTACAATATTTGTAGTCTTTACTAAATATATTGGTAAAATAATTATTTAAGTTTCTTAATAATATGCTAAGGTTGTTAAAATTTTAGCAGCTCACCACTGCAAATAAGATTTGTAATCCCTCATCTGTAAAACATGTCAGTAGTGACTAACTTTGAATGATATTTTATGGTTTCATGTTAATTAAAGGCCAATCATTTTACCTGAGGATGATGATGGTAATGATACAATTGTAGATGGAGATGAATCTGAAGTCACACTAGAGAAAATTGAAGAAGAGATGATTGCTGTAAGAATCATGATTAATGTTTATATGTTTGTACAATTAAGTTCATAGTGTAGTAGTGTGTGTTTATTTTATTTTTTTTTTCTTTATATAGGAAGCATTTGAAGAGGAGGACTCAGATGATGAAGGAGAAATCATGGATTTAGAAGCATTGAGAAATTTGTCAATTTCAAAACAGGTTTATATCTTATCCATACTTCATACATTCTTGATATTTGGTTACTTTTTCAGTAGAAGAGAAGCAATTGAATACAAAGAAATTATTTTCTGCTTGCTGCAGAAAGTTTACCACAATTCAAACCATTGTTTTGTAGATGTTATTTTTGTGAGCAGGTCAGAAGCAATCACATATCAGGATAGCCTACCAACCAATCCTCACACAGCTTAAACAGACCAGGTGCTCATCTTTCACCATCAACAATGCTGGCATATTAATGCAATACAATTGGTGGTGCAAAGCATTTACTCAAAATTTAGCATCAATAATAGTTTTTTTAGCTAAGTGGACTTGCTATTTAAAAACTGCAAGTCCAGTATGACTCGCAAAATTCACTCCCATTTTTTTCCCTTTGTGAGTTTTTGATATCTGGTTATTTTTAATTCTGTTTAAAGAGTGCAATAATTATAGTCCAATAACTTTAATAGAAGTTATAATTGTGTGTCATTTTAAAATAAATTTATTGCACCTGTTGTTTTCAATATAAAGGTGTGTGATATATATAATCGAGACATCAGCTAGTTATTTTTAAAATAAATTTATAAATGTCAAAAAATTTCAAAAAATGACTTGCAAATTTAAAAATTTGACCCATACTTTTGAGTTGTAAAGTCAATCTGGCTCACAATTTTACAAGTCAAGCAGTTTTACAAGCTCTGGTAACAGTTCAATGAGTTTTGTACATTTTGTATGTTTTGCCTGATTTTAAAATTAGGCTTTTATACAGGTTTCCAATTTTGGTCAAATTTTTTATAATAAAGTTACATACTTGGCCTATACGCTGGTTGGCTTATATTTGAAAGTATATGGAAATTAAAAAAAAATAATAATCATTAGAATAAGAAAATATTTCATAATTATTCAAAAACATTAGAATCATGTGAATCTTCTATTCTTTAATACACGAAAACAATAAGGAATATGCATTAAAAATGCTTATTTCAGTGTATTTATCAAAAATATTTAAATATAAAGGTTCAAATCTGTATAAAAAAGTATCTGTGAAACGAATTTATTATTATTATACTAATATAATAGTAAATATTTAAATACTAATATAATAGTAAATATATAAGTAAATATTTTATATAATTATTAAACATGAGATAATTTATATTGAATAAGTACAAGAATTTTATCCTAACTTAAATAACAATTAAATATGTCATAAAAATATATCTTCATCTTAGAGTAATGTGAGATAACAAAAGACTGGGAATTTCTGTTCTAAAGATTACATATCTACATTATTAATTTCCGATAAATTTTTTAAAAATTTTACATTAAGATTTTGGGAGTTAACTTACTAATAAAATTAACTATTGTATGATATTCACAAATGAGTTGGTATAAATGTATACATGCAGATAAATGTGTACAGATTTATATAAAATATAATGTTTAGAATTGAATCATATTTCTTGGTGTATTTTCAGTTATTTTTATTTATAGGAAAATTCAGAGAAGAATAAACCAGATGAAGTGATGGAATCAAATGTTGATGCAATGGAATGGAAACTAGAAGTTGAAAGAGTTATGCATCAGTTGAAAGTTACAGTGCGGAATGATTCTAGGGTAAATTTTTTACTATTTTACTAATTTTTTAATACTTAGTATATATTTTGGAGGCTAGTATATCTACTCTAGAAGGGGCACAAAATCATAAGATATTCAGAATCTTTATGAAATTTTGATTATTCATTTTATCTTTTTTTATTGCGTGTCCTCCAATGGCAGGATAATTAACCACATTCTAAGAAGATTCTATCAAGCTGTTGAGAACCTTCTAAAATAGATTCACAAGCTGTTAATGCTGATATATATTAATTGCAAACTCTGAGATACACAAAAAAAAATCAAATATCAATTTTACTGATGTACCCTATTTAAGCATCATTGATCTTGCCACTTTCTGAATATCTATCATTTTACATTTTTTATGTTACCATAACACTGCACAAAAATCGAGTAATTTATTGTAAAAATTTAAATATGTGGTTCTAAATTGTTAAATAATATCTTAATATTTCACATAACTATTTTTTACTAAAATGCTAGAAAGTGTGAATAAAATTTATTTTATTTATTGACAAAAATAAGAATTTAGAACTGTAAAATCATAAAATTACTGCTTTTCCCAATGAGATGCTGATATATCTGTCAATTTTGCTCATAAAAGAATTAAATTTTTGAGTTTAACATATTAATGTATAAATAAAATTTTACTAATATGAATTTGGGGACTGGGAGATTATAGAAAAAGTTAGATTTTGTATATTTTAGAAAATGATTTGAACCTTTGAAAAGCTAAATTGTTATCTCATTTGAAGCATGTTTGTAATGGGAAATATATATTTATGACTAACGATTGAGGATTTTATTGGTAGTTTATTATATGCTTTTATCAATTTATTATTTTATATACTTTTTCATAACATTTTCAAGATTTAATATTGTATATAAATGATATGTAGTTTTATTAAAAAACATTTTTTCCAGGATTGGAGAAGCCTGGAAAAAATGTTTGGGGACTGGGGGACTATATAAAAAGTTAGATTTTGTACATTTTAAAAAATGTATTTTTCGATTTAAAACTTTGAAAAGAGTAATTGTTACCTCATTTGAAGCATTTTTGTAATTGGAAGTATATATTTATGACTAACGATTGAGGAAATAAAGATCATTAAAGGACTTTCCTGGACATCCTGTATATAGATTATTTTATTGGTAGTTTATCATATACTTTTATCAATTTATTATTTTATATACTTTTTCATAACATTTTCAAGATTTAATATTGTATATAAGTGCTATGTAGTTTTATTAAAAAACATTTTTTCCAGGATTGGAGAAGCCATCTAGATCAAATTCAGCAACATCGAAAAAATATTGAAGAAACATTATCAACTTCAAAATTGCAACTTGATAAATTGCATTCGGACATTAGTCGTTCAATGGAAAAAATTACTAATCGGGAGAAATACTTAAATAATCAATTAGAACAACTCATTCTTGAGTATCGGACAGCACAAGATCAATTAGCTCAAGTAAAGGAACAGTATAAATCTGTTAGTGGTGGTGTAACTGAAAGATCGCGGACATTATCTCAGGTTTGTCAGAAATTCAATACTGTATTTCTACGTTATTTCTATCTATATTTATTGTATAAAAAATATTTAAAAAATAATCTTACTTTTTAGATTAGTATTACTCTTCATAGAATGTTCACATTACAAATTTCTAAATAATATATAAATGTTACACAAAAAAATTGTATATATCAAATCTAATATCATTTTTTTTCCCAGGATTTATATAGGGCAAATAGTATATGAATCTCAATATTTCACTTTTTATTTTCGACTTTAAATTTATATAAAACTTTTTCTTTTGCATAAGATTTGTTATGAGAAAATCTTATACATGTATAAGATTGGTATGCATTAGTATGACATGTGAATTAAGCTTGTAGTAGAACATTGACATTATCAATCAAAAATTGCTCAAAAACTGCTGTAATAATAACTGAATAATATAAAAACTTCATAAACATAAATATATACTGATTTCAAAACCACAAAACAGCGTTCTTCAAGGTCAACATGAAGTGCAACCTCACATATTAAATTATTTTGTCTCAGTTGCCGAACTTACTTGAATAAGTGAGGTTGCACTTCTTGTCGATTTTGAAGAAGGCTGTTTTGTGCCTTTTCAAGTAAGTCAGTTGACCGGTATATATTTGTGTTAATGCAGTTAAAGTGTTTATATTATCGAATTAACATTAACACTTACTTTCTAAATTGTATTTAATTTTGCAGATTTTTTAAGTCAAAATTGCACATTTTGTCTTTTGTGGTTTCATATCTAATCATACCATGTTTATTTTGACATATATGGAACCTATAACTCTAAAACATTATTTGTTATAGCAATTTTTTATTGTTATGTTATTGTTATATGCTCTGAATGTTACAATACTTTATTTTTTTCAGCATTTATATACACATATATTTTTTGTTTTTATTGAATTCTGGTGAAAACACTATAATGCCAGATTAATGTAATAGAATAACAGGATTTTCTTATTTGATTTTGTACTTCCAAACATTGGAAATACAAATACAAGGAAACTTTATTATTGTTGATAAGCTCTGGCACAAAGCAAATATTATCACTCAATTTACTCTTATTTTAGTACTCGACTTTTAAATGCCTGTTATCCAAAATGTCATTCGCTCAACTCGTATGAAAATAGGTACACTGTTACAGGACTAGAATTACATTCAAAATTGCTACTTGTCAACAGGACCAGTGTAAATATTAGATTACTGGTCTGTTGTTGTCGTTGTTGAGACCCAGACCGTCCGACCTACCAGAAAGGTGTAAGGTAACCAAGATTACTGGTCTGTGGACAATATTACTAATCTGCATTATAAATACTTATATTGGAAAAAAAGAAATTAATTTTGTAACACATTTTTATACTTCAGCAAAAGCATATTTATTATAATCACAATAAGTTACCTTCCTTCTACTTGTGAGAATAAAACTTTGTAATACTTCCTTAAAGAAAGCAGTCATAAGAAAATTAGGTGACTACAATTGTTTCGAAGAAGTTTTAATTCCTCTTCCTCAGGTCAAACAGTGTCATTTCTTAACAACCATTAAGAAAGAACTATAAGGTGACAGGCCAAGAAACAGATGAATAAATAGATTTGGAACACCCAAAGTAAGAATTCATAACAACATTGGAATCGACACCACAACTGTAAATATATCAACAGAGGTCGATAAGACCTAGCCCACACATTACACCATCCTAGCTCACATATTACACTAAGTAAAAGAAATGGAACAGAAAGGTCGAATTAATATGAGCTTTAAAATAAAATTGAGGGAGAAAAAAAATTAAAACCTTTAAATTACTAACAAAAATAAGAGAATGATGAAAAATTAGATGGATGAAGAAATAAACAAATTCATATAAAGAGATAAAAATAGCAAAATTATAGTAAATAGTAACTAAAAAGAGTGAAATATAATGAAAGCATCAGAGACATAAAAATTTGGATAACCATATTCAAAATCCATGGAAATATGTAGTAAATAATAAAATGAAGGAAGCAAGCTGTTTCAGAGGTTAAATAAGCACAAAACTTTAAAAAGCAGTTAATGGAAAGATAACTAAACAGACAATTATAATTAAGGAAATAACAAAAATTAGAAAACCAACCAGTTTTGTAGTGCTACATTAACTAATTTTGTTGTTTTTGGATCTCTTAACTAATTTTGAACATAATTACATGGTCCATGTGGTCAGACAAATTTAACAAAAAATTTATCTAGTTAATGAATAGTATTTAATAGATCAATCAATGATTTTAAATAACTGAACCAATTAATAAATCTGGCAATTTAAAAAATATGAAAGAAAAGAAATTGAAAATAGCCTAAATTACAGTAATTATTATAATTATACATTATCTACAATAATTATATGGGGTATTAAGTGCTATCGGTGCCCAATGGCTATTTCCTCAACCGTTAGTCACAGAGATATACTTCCAATTGCAAAAATGTTTTAAAGCTTAACATCTATTATCTTAGAAACAGTTTAAATCAATAAATGCATTTCTAAAAGAAATATGAAATATAAATTTTTATACAGTCCCCCGGTCCTACCAATTATATTTAGGAAAATCATCCTCATGCAATTTTATGCATAATAAAAAAAAAAATCATCCTTTTACCACCAAAATTTACTGACTTATAGTTGTTTAAAGTTGAGCACTTTTTGTGCTGAGAAATGGTCCCTTATTGGTTGGTTGCCTGAAACGGGACATTTTTATGCGGAAAAAGTGACTTAAGTCATAAAGTTTAATGCTTCATAACTCTGAAATTTGGTCGTAAATGGAAGATTTTTTATTTTGCATGAAATTATATGATGATTTTCTTAAATATAATTGGTAGGACTGGGGGATCGTATAAAAATTTATATTTCGTATTTCTTTCAGAAATGCATTTATTGATTTAAACTGTTTCTAAGATAATAGATTTTAAAATTTAAAACATTTTTGCAATTGGAAGTATATCTCTGTGACTAACGGTTGAGGAAATAACCATTGGGCACCGATAGCACTGGACACCCTGTATATTATTTACATTAAAGTAGCTTCAGCTTCCTTAATCCAGTTCCATTTGGTTTACCTTATAATCTCTTTAAGAATAATCTTCTATTAGCTAGCAGTGTGACCATCTCTATTTTAAATGTATGATAATCTCTCTCCCACATATCTTGTTTGTAATGATTTTATTTATTTAAATGTACTTACAAAATATGTAGTAAGAGTAAATATTTGATAGGAATCAATTATGTACAATATTTTTAAACTTATGTCATGTTATTTTTAAAATAAACCATTTTGATAAAAATTAAAACTTACACTTGCTAAAGGCATAGTATGATATTTTGCATAATTTTAAATATTTTTTTTCTCAAAGTAGTTCCCTTTTCTTTCTCCAGATTCCCTTAAAAAGTCCTTCAGAAATGTACATACTATTGATAAAATGGCATCTATATTTATTTAATGTATACAAAAAAATTCCTCCCTCATCTCATTAGTAAAGATGTTATTTTACTGTGTATCAAAAATTTTGCTTATAGTAAAATTAGAAAAAAAAAAATAGGAATACATTTTATTCTATACTACGTTTAATATTCTTATGCTATGCTGTGCATAAAAAAATCATTTACAAAATATGTCCTAACTGCAACTCCTGATGCAAGTATACAGTGGTATTTGAACAAATGTTTGTTATATTCTGTGTGCTACATTCTACTGAAAAAATTAACATAAAATGTGCAGTTTCTATTGAAAAATGACTTAACAAATAAAAATAGATTTAATTATACATGTCTCTCCCCCCCCCCTCCCCACACACATATATACACCAGAAAAAATGTTCGCATATACTGATACCTGAAGTTATTATAAAATCAGTGATCATTGGATAGCATTTATTCTTCAAATGTTATGTTTCAGAGTTGGTAGTATTTTTGGTATGATTTATTTTAATGTTATTTTATATTCTGAGATATGTGGATTGCAGCATTGTTATTTGCTACAATCCATTTTTATTTAATTGTGTGTGTATCCAATTGACATCTGTAATATTAATATTTATGATAATGCAACTGTTACAAAAATTTAATTCTTTCTCTTTAGATAACTGAAGAGCTGGAACAAGTCAAACAAGAAATGGATGAAAGAGGATCTAATATGACGGATGGAAGTAAGCTCATAATTGTTCTGTCTTGATTTTCAAGCAATTGTTCATATGTAAAGTATGGACACTCTAAATCTGTAGGTCTGAAAGTTCATCCGAGAGGGGATGAATTAGGGGAAGGATGGTACAACCCCATTGGGTTTTGATCTAAATTGGAAGGTACTATGCCGGTCATCCAAATTGTTACCTTACACCTTTGAAAAGGTTAGATGGTCTGAGTTGGAGAAAAAGCAATTGTTTAAAGTAATTTAAATATAAAATTTGTACAATAAAAGTCTCCACCCAACTTTCTTATACATATATATTCCATATTTTTATGTTCATTTGTATCAGGATCAATGCAGTAAAAATAAATATCTTTTTATGAGATTTTAGCAAATTTGTCCTTTACTGTTAAGGTTTTATAAAAAAATAATTCAATCTGTTAGTTTCCTGTATTGACTCTACTACAATCATTGTTATAGGTATGATTATTCCATAGAATTTGAAAGGTTCTCTACGATTTTAAAATTATAATTAGTTCTAATTATTTATAAAAACTTTCCAAATATAAAATTTCATATGTGCATTTGTTTATGATTATTGTATCCACACCTCAAAGACATAGATAGATATATATTGTGGTCAAAATGTGTTTAGAGGTTTTAAAATGTGTAATTCTATCAATCTTAAAGTTGGAGAATTTTTAGAAAACAACACTTTACACCAAGGGGTGTCAACTCTAGTCCAAGTGCCTAATATAGCCTATTTGATTATTGTGTCCAATCTATTTAAGGGATTTTTAAAAATATTTCATAACTATGAGATAGTGAATTTGGTTTTAACTCAATTATTTACTTATTCCACTTCCATAACACTGTAACTTAATATTTTTCTAACTGACCTTGCTAAGTAATGTTTTCTACCCATCTTAATGTCAAAACAGTTTGTGCCATTGAGGTAAAGGTAAGGAGTTAAATTCCATACAGAGAAAATGCCAATACCATTTGAGACAATAATTCAAGTGACACTGCAATAAGATAAGTGCCCCTCCATTGTCCGTCCATTGTATGTATTTCTATGACAAAAAGCTTAAAATATTTATTTGAACTGTCAATTTTGTAGAAATAAATTGGCAGTGCAATGCAAATTAGAACTGAAACAATAAGGAATATTCCTATGTATTCAAAATTATTTTACTTTTTAATTTATTTTTATCTCCTTATATTCTGAATTATGTCCTACAACTGTGAAAAAATATTAATTAATTATACTGATATAGATAATCTTAATTTTAAAATAATCAAAAATACATATATACTCAATACTATGCCTCTTTGTTGTGTCGAATGGAAATAAAGGGCACTTTACTAACACTAGTGATACCTAGATATAATTCTCAAAGCATTATGGCATTTTAAAGCATTTCATCCATAAGAGTTTTGTCTCCTTCTCTCTAACTCCATGGTTTGCACACTCATGAGAAGAAGTAAATAAAAGCATTTGGTCAACTAATTTTATTTTTATCAATTAACAATCAAATTCCAATTTTTTATAATATTTAAACATATTTGTAAAAATATATCTGATGTGTCTATCACAAGATTTTCCCAACACACTAACAGAATTTTAAAGTTTGTACACACTAAAAATGTATATGTATAGTAGATAGGGTAAATATGTAGTAACAATGTATTTTTTCATTCATTTTATTTATTTCAGAACCTTTGGTAAATATACGAAAAGCATTATCAAAACTCAAGGTGGAATTAAGTCAAATGGATGTGAGAATAGGGGTGGCTTCCCATACTCTTCTGCAGGCAAAACTCAAAGAAAAAGGAAACTTGCAAAGGGCAATAAACAACCCTCCAACTTTGAACAGTTTTTCAATATTTTAATGTTTTAAAGTGTTTCTGTATGTATTGTTGCTTTTAACAAAAGCTTTCTATTTTTATGCTAGTTATCTGTTTTGTAAGGTAACTAATTGTAGAATCTAGTCAATGTCTGTAGTTTTAAATTATAATAAACTTTATTCAGTGTTATTTTAAATTTATTTTTCGCAGGAAAACTTTTTTAATTGTGCATTAAAAATACATCATTTTAGTTGATTTTTTTTTTTTTATATAATTTTAGTCACAGCAGAATGTGAAGTTTTTTACTCAGAAATTTCAATCCATATGCAGAGTTGCTAGACTGTGAGAAGGAAAAAATAAGGCTCATTTTGCTATTAGGAACAAACATATTTGTGAATAATAGTTGTTAAACTTATAGAATTGGGTTTTATGCCTATTTCAGCATGTATAAGATTTGCATTTTACATTAAATAGTTAGTCTAAATAAATAAAAAGTTTGTGTCTAAATTTGTACATTCAATTCAGGAAAATAGAGAAACTCACCAAATCCTTAAAACATGCTCATGCATATAGTCTTATATGGTTTAGAAGACATGTAAAAGCTTAAATTTGTCCTTTAGTGCTTCAGTTAGATTGGTGAACTGGTTTTGATCTGTTTATAACTCATCAATACAAAATTACTATTGACTGCAATGACAGCAAAATAACTTGCAGCACAGCTAAAACAGTCTACCAGTGCTAGTTGCTTTCCTGGGAGCATGATTTAATTCTCAAAAATTGCTTAATAATAAGCAGTTGATCATCTGTTTGGCTTATAGACATTAAAACTGTAAGTTCTGGTCAAAATAAAATTGCTCAAAATGGTAAAGTAAAACTACCACACAATTAAACTCAAAACTACTTTTTGATGACAATTTTATAAAAGTTAATGTGAATTAATTTCTTGATATTATTATGCACAATTTTGATTGAAGATGCTGATCTACTAACGGTTCTATAAATAAAATGTGTATTAATGACCAATGAAAGTATTGCAAAAAGTTTTATTTTTCAAGATAATACACAAAATTTTCAGGCAGAACAGTATTTTTAAATGTGCACATACATAATAAAAGATTTAGATGCAGAATCAACTTAAGCTTCAGTTGCTTTTATAGCACTTGCACAAATGCTGATCCAAAATATAAAGACAGAAGATGACTACTTTGAAAAATGTGTTATTATCACATAGTAACATAATTTTTTATTAGCTCACAGAGAAAATTCTATTGAGTGAAATACTCGAATTTTCTGAAATAAAGTTTTGTAATCTCTTGGCAAAATATTAGCTACAGAATCCAAGTAGATTTTCTAAAAAATTCTAAAGGTGTAGAAATTTTTTATTTATTTCACTAATTTTATAATAAAAGTCCAAATCTATATAAGAATTGTCTGATGTGCCAAAACTTCCACAAGACTCCCCCCCCTTCCCTTCGGTAACATAGAAGACTGCATTTCTACACATTTATAGTATCAACTGTGAAACAGAACCTCATGAAGCTAGATTTTGACTTTTTCAAAAGGACAGAGAAAATGGCAGAGAGGTTCAAAATGCTTTTCTATACACTCCAGAAACCCCCTCCTAGTGAAAACCCCCCCACCACCACCACCACCACACACACACACTCCTTACAAAAGATCCCAGATGACCTAGAAGGCTAAAACATTACACATTTATAGTATCAATCACAGGATAGAACTTACATGAGTTATTTTTGATTAGTACCTTTTTTTTTGTACGCTAAGCACCATACATTGCCCAACAACTCTGACAAACATTCTGGAAAAACACAATGTTCTTCATTGATAAAAAAATGCTTAACAATCATCTGACATATGCAGCAGCAGATGATATTTCTGATGTATTTTTGAGGGTATATTAATATCACCTAATCGAAAAAAATTATACTATTTCTATTTCTCGGTACATCATATGATTTTGAATTTTGATGTTCATGACTTTTAGATCACCCCGTAGTATATGAAAACTATATTTCAGAAAATTTGGTGATTTTACTTCAGGTGGTTTTACTTGTCATTTTGAATACTTCTGTATGTAGCCTGCTGTATAATAATATACTGCGATTCAAACCAATCCAATAATGATTTTACTGAAAAAACGATGTCTCTCAGTTTTTATATTTCGTTATTTTTTTTTTCTTATTAAACTTTTAAATTCACAAACAGCTGCTAGTATTTGAGGCATATGTTTCATTATTAAACATTACAGACTTTGATCATTTATTTCAATACACTTACATTTTCTTTTAATATCAAGTTACTTCTGAAAACCATTGTGTTATGTTTTACAATTATGTCACTTTTATATATTACTAATAATAGAAATGAGAGTACCTTGCAATGTATAAATTATTTTAAATAAAAATAAATAGGTTGGAATAGTGTTATACAATTCATACCATTTAAATCACTAGTGAATGGAGATATTTAAAGATAATGAACATGAAATTGAGGCTTGTAAGTCAGGTACAATCATATTAAATATGCTGTGTCTCTATAGCATGTAAAGTGAATACAGCATAGTTGGTTAGTTTTAAAAAGTTTCCAAGAAAAGATCTCTCCTTGGCAGCATGGTCATATTTGGCCCTCACCTATTCAAATTATATATTTCTCTTATATAAATTAACTAGTTTATACGAAAAATATGTAGTTGGTGCATTAAAACAATTTTTGTGACCATAGCCATGGTGTAATTTATACAAACTCTTAATCTTGTATTGCTTTATATGAACTCTGATTTACTATTCAATTCTTTAATTTATTTTCAAAAATACATTGTTACTTAATAAATCATACCACCATAATAAAATGGCATATATTTTGTATCGCTGTATTAAACCTCTTCTGTATTACTTCATGCTAAAAGATTAAATGCTGTTTATTTTAGGATTTGTAGCGTAATACAAAACATACCAATGTCGCATAATATGCAAGTGAAATAATTTAGCCTATTAGCATGATTGTTGGCATCGAGTATGAGTGGTGGGGTTGGAGTATAATGCAACACACATTTTATATATATTTTGTATCGCTATATTAAACCTCTTCTGTATTACTTCATGCTAAAAGATTAAATGCTGTTTATTTTAGGATTTGTAGCATAATACAAAACATACCAATGCCGCATAATATGCAAGTGAAATAATTTAGCCTATTAGCATGATTGTTGGCATCGAGTATGAGTGGTGGGGTTGGAGTATAATGCAACACACATTTTATATATATTTTGTATCGCTATATTAAACCTCTTCTGTATTACTTCATGCTAAAAGATTAAATGCTGTTTATTTTTGGATTTATAGCATAATACAAAACATACCAATGTCGCATAATATGCAAGTGAAATAATTTAGCCTATTAGCATGATTGTTGGCATCGAGTATGAGTGGTGGGGTTGGAGTATAATGCAACACACATTTTATATATATTTTGTATCGCTATATTAAACCTCTTCTGTATTACTTCATGCTAAAAGATTAAATGCTGTTTATTTTAGGATTTGTAGCATAATACAAAACATACCAATGTCGTATAATATGCAAGTGAAATAATTTAGCCTATTAGCATGATTGTTGGCATCGAGTATGAGTGGTGGGGTTGGAGTATAATACAACACACATTTTATATATTTGAAATATTAATTCCATGCTGAAGATTTTTGACTAAAACAGTGCCGGCAGCTAATAGAAATTGAACAATATTGCTTAAAACTAAGGGAATTCACTAATTTCATATTACGATGAAATTCAAAATTTGTTAGAATAAATATAAAATTTTGAGCATCGTATAAAATTTCATATGTAGTATAATAAAACAAAAGTGCAGATATATAAGCAACCCTTTGAGCAGTAAAGCTGTATATACATGTCATCATGAATGTGTTTTATTTTTTTAAACAGTAGGTTAAAAATACCCACTCGCAGAATGATTTTTTCTTACTGCACACTAGGATATTCACTAGAGAAAGAAATATCTGAACATTCCTTTTAATAGAAATGGAACATCCCAGCAATGAATATATACTTGCATTCCTCAAAAGTTAAACTTCCACCGTTCAAATGCTATGCACATGATACAATCTATATATTGAGGACCACACTGAACTTTGATTTCCAGCATGGTGTTATAAGCTGTCACATTATCAACCTTTCAGTGTTGAAGACCCAGACCGTCCGACTCGTCCAGAGGACTAAGAGCAACTATTTGGACGGCCGGGAGACAACCTTTCAGTGTGTGATTGTTCAAATTTGGGATATGAAAGTGCATAAATTCAAGTTGCCTACTAAAAGCTCTGATCTTAATTCAATAGATTGTCTTTGGAATAGAATGTTTGGTGCTGGCCAAAATGAAAAGTGTAAGTTTTGACTTACCTTGACCTATTTTGAATGAGAAGTGAAATAATATATCGACAACTTATTATCAGAAAATAAGCTAAAAATGGTGCAAGATGTAATTTTAGCCAAAGATGACCCAGCATCTCATTGATCTTGCAATAAATGCCTTATTTAAAAACTAGTGCTTGGATACTTTTCCACAAAGAGTATATTATATACAGGATGTCCCAAAAAGATTGAAACATGCTTTAATTCTTTACCTGTTGGAGATAAGTGGGCAATGTAAATTGCAAAAATGTTGAAAGTAAGGTAGGAAATAAGATTACGTTAATGAAATAGTCCTCCCTTTAATTTTCAAAAAATTACACTTTTTTAATTTTTATACGACCCCTTTAGTTGGTCAATCAGATTTTTTTTTTTTTAATGCAACAAGATCATTAAAAACAACCGCATATTTGTATCTTTAAATCAACTGAATTATGAAAAAGGAAAAATATGACTTATGCCACTTTTCCGTACCATGTGAAAGGCTGTTTCATTAGTGAAAATAGAGATCATAAACAAATTGAGGATGAAAATTGTTTAGAAAATCAAAAATACGTTAATATGTGTCAAAATTTTTTATCACAAATGCATCTAAATAAAGTATTACACAGACAGAAATCATTCTGTCTGTATTCCACAGACAGAAATCATCCCGGCCGTCCAAATAGGTGCTCTTAGTCCCCTGGACGAGTCGGACGGTCTGGGTCTTCTACAGACAGAAATCATAAAAAAACAGTGGCATTCACTACGTCTCTTATGTCTCCTATATATTACCATCCAGTTTTATCTTTTTTGTGATGTCACAAATTTACATTTCTAATTTGACATATGGTCCCCCCATTCACATTGTTCAATTTTCAATTAAATATAACTCGCTCAATTTTAAAGATATAGATATGCGGTTTTCTTTAATGATCTTGTTGCATTAAAAATAAAAATTTTCTGATTGACCCAATTTGTCTAAGGGGGTCGTATAAAAATTTAAAAAATGTAACTTTTTGAAAATTAATGGGAGGACTATTTCATTAACGTAGTCTTATTTCCTACCTTACTTTCAACGTTTTTGCAATTTACATTGCCCACTTATCTCCAACAGGTAAGGAATTAAAGCAATTTCAATCTTTTTGGGACACCCTGTATAAATAAATTGTTAAAAAAATTGCATCACCTTGAAAAATTTAGTATTTTCAAAATAAATGTTTAATATAATGTAACAACCTGAATGTTGCATCTTATTGTTAGTGCATTGACCTTTTTATGAAAATTTCAAGTGACCATCACCCTCAGCTATTATTATGTGGCAATAGGCATTACTCCATGTCATCTCGAAAATTAAACGACTTTTTTTAAATTATGAAAACTTATTATTATTAAATATGTAATCAAGAAACGAATGTCTCTTATTAAATATTTAATAAAATGTCACATATTTCTCATTACTTCAGAATATTTCACACACAGACATTCCTAAATACATCATGTCCGTGCGTACCCTCCTTTTCAATGTATCGTTTCATCAATATTAAACAGTTGAAATATTTCTTTAAATTTGCTGCCCTTTTTTTCCATCAGTCATGAAAATATGTGGATGATGAAATTTTTTTTCAACAGCACTGCTTAAAAAAATTGCATCAAAAGTTGCATAAAAATATTACCATTCTTCTATTCTTAAAGCAGTATTGACATATATAGGATATATTTAGCTAAAAAATTCACCCTGTTTGAAGGTGTGTAGCATAGTCAGGGCTGTGGGGTGTGTCTTGGGTTGGTTAACTGTGGCCATGCTATATTTAAATGTCAGTAAATTTGGAAAAATTGTACGCTCTCACTGAAAAATTATATACAAAGCAGTAAATTTATCTGTGTAGATTGAGAAATTTTATCGAAAACTAAGAAAGTTTCAAGCTGAAAAAATTTGAGTAAGTTCTGTAGGGTAAAGAAATGCATGAAATTTCATTTTATATTTTGTTAATTATCTCTCTCCACACCATTTAAATAAAACTAATTATTACTTACTTTATAAATTAAGCCCCCCCTAAAAAAAGAATAACTGTAAAAGTATGTTCTGGCAAGTTTGCAAAAGCTTAAAATTTTTCACACTTTGAATTTACTCATTTTGTATTTAGTAGTAATTACAATCAGTATTTAAAGTATTTCAAGTGATGAAATTGGGAGTCCTAAAGAACAAGTTTATAGCTGCAGTGTTTATATTTTGATCTTAATTTTATTTTCCCCTGCCATTTGATGGCTATGCAGCTGGTATACTGATGCATTTACCACCAATGTATTTTAGCAGTTACTTACTTCTAAAACCTTTTAAGAATTTTTTCCATATGCTTTTGAGATTGGATAACTTATAGAGCAAAAGGTTTATATCAATGTTTATTGTCAAGATACGTGAAAGTTTTTGAAAGGTAATGTTTATAACTCTGAATTCTTTAAACTAATTCCAAACACTATGCGTCAAGGGTCGATCCAGGTAAAAATAACTTTAGCAGCAATAACGTAATTGCCGATTCCGGTAGTCCAGCTCGCCCTTTAGCAGCTTTTTTAACAGTTCGTTCCTTTTTAACACTTTACAACTTAGTTGAAAAGTGTTTAGGACTGTTCGTTCTGTCTGTCTGTCTGTCCGTTAGCACGATAACTGCCGTAAAAATGACTTTATCAAAATGAAATTTTAGTATGTTGTTCAGACGGTCTATGGGACCTATGGAAATGAAATGAATAATATCACCCAATTAGTTTTGGACTGAACGCGGGGTGAAAAAATGAATATATTGAATCCTATGAGACTTAATTTTCAAACATTTTTAAAGCGAATTTAAAATTCACAAATTGCTTCGAAAGTTTTAGGAAATATTCAAATTATCCCATAAAAAATATGAAAAACATTTCAGCAAAATATATTTGGTAGTTTTTTAAATAAAAATTAAAATAATAATTGCACCCATATTATATGAAGAGATCACGTGTCCCACTTCAAAATAAAATATGACATCCATCTTGTGTTAAAATCGTGATTTTTAACACTTTACAATAAAGTTGAAAAGTGTTTATGACTTTGTTCATTCTGTCTGTCTGTCTGTCCGTTAGCACGATAACTGCCGTAAAAATGACTTAATCAAAATGAAATTTTAGTATGTTGTTCAGACGGTCTGTAGGACCTATGGGAATATAAATGAATAATATCACCCAATTAGTTTTGGATTGAACCCGGGTTGAAAAAATGAAACGGTCTGGGTCTCAACAACAACAACATTTAACTTTTTGCTTACGGGTGGGGCAGCGTCCATCTCAAAAAGGCAGGTAATTGACATATCCTATACTAAACAGTTCGATCCCCCTTTGCAGGCATTGGCGTCCATGGAAATCGATGACAGAAACATTGCACCTGCTGGCAGCAGTGCAATGTAAAGTGTTAAAAATGTTGAAAGTAAGGTAGGAAATGAGACTACGTTAATGAAATAGTCTCCCCATTCATTTTCAAAAAGTTACACTTTTTAAATTTTTTAACACTTTACAACAAAGTTGAAAAGTGTTTATGACTTTGTTCATTCCGTCTGTCTACTCACACATATGTGTAGGTTTTACGGTACATTTCACCTATAAAAGATTATCGTTTTAGTATAATTGTATAAAGCGTCGGCAAGTCAGTTAGAGATCCGGGGTTAGAATATCGACTAGGACTTTCGAGAAGCAATCAAGCTGATTCTAGCTCTTAGGCTAGGAGCGTCACCCTCGATAGTAGGGGGGTGACGCTAGAAGACGAGTTGCATGGGAACTGACTATACTCCAAATATGTGGAAACGCCTCCTACAGGTGGATTCTGTGACTAATTCTTTTTTAATAAAAAAATCTGAAGGAAATTTTTACAGTGAAAACAGTGAACTCTAATATGTTCCGTGTTGTATTTCATTGTTAAAACACACATGTTCTTTCATGCAAAAATTTACGTAATTGTCTAAAAAGAAAAATTAAATAAAAAATATAGCAAAAGCTACAGTTGAAGTATATATTCATTTAATTAGATTTTCTGCGGAATATTTAATATTTAAGTTAGATATCAATTTGGGAAAAACACACGCAAACAGAATTTTTTTTTTTTCCCATTTGTTTCCGTTGTACCACTTTCACAATCCCCGTCGAATCTCTAGGCAAACAATTGTCATTATCACACATACAGTATTTTATCATTTCATCCTGGGTAAAACCTCGTTTAAAGTAATTCTCTACTTATATAAAAGGAAGATAATAATTTAGCAGATGCTATCGTCGAGAAAATGAAAGGTATAGTGATAAGTGGCGAAGCGTCAGGAGAGACAAAGGAGACAGAGCCTATTCAAATGATTTACGATCAAGTAACTCTTATTTTAATTATATTTATATATTATTCGAAATAAGTGCATAAAATATTTTCTGTATAAATAAACAAAGTATTCTTCCTCCGTCTGTCGTAGAGTTCAATGCTGGCGCCTTTATGTTTTCTAAGTATCAGTAAAAGAATCTCCCTACGTCAACCCACCTCAAAAGATATTCCATTGCACAGAATACTATAGTAGTTACATTGCACAGAATATATATTAGTCTGTGTTCCATTGGAAATGAAACCGAAAGAAAATGCGCGCGCAGCTACTACTCGGGCAACGGCAGTTCTTTGATAGACATAGCTAATAAGTTACAAGGGGCTGTTTTTCTCTATTTGTTTCCTCACCAATATATTGTGATTTTAAAAGTTAGAAGGAAATTTGATTTAAAAAATGGCTCAATTATAGAGGATTTTATATTATAGGGTTTCGATATTTTTTCAGAGTTAAAAACTCGATGTATGTAATTGATATTTTTCAAAAATTTTTGATCTTTTTCACAAATATTCAGATGTTTTAATTCAGCAGATTTCACCTTACATTCTTTGATTTCCATTTACTATTTGCTTCAACTTTTTAACACTTTACAACATAGTTGAAAAGTGTTTATGACTTTGCTCATTCTGTCTGTCCGTTAGCACGATAACTGCCGCAAAAATGTTATCAAAATGAAATTTTAGTATGTTGTTCAGACGGTGTATGGAACCTATGGGAATATAAATGAATAATATCACCCAAATAGTTTTGGGTTGAACCCGGGTAGAAAAAATGAAATACATTGAACCCTATGTGACCTAATTTTACAAACATTTTTTAAGCGAATTTCAAATTCACAAATTGCTTCGAAAGTTTTAGGAAACATTCAAATTATCCAGTAAAATATATAAAAAAAAAAAATTCCGCAAAATATATTCAGTAGTTTTTTAAATAAAAATTAAAATAATAATTACACCTTTTATATGAAGCGATCACGTGACCATTATATGAAGAGATCACGTGACCCACTTCAAAATAAAATATGGTATTCATCTTGTGTCAAAATCATGATTTTTAATAAGTTCTTTTTAATTCAGATTTAGTGTTGTATGCGTCCTAAAACAGCTTTATTTTTGCTTAAATTCTGTGCATCTACATACTGAAACAACGGAATTTCAATATATTTTAGTTAAATGATCATCCAACTTTGATTATTTCTACAACGAAGCCTAATTTTCACTTATGGAGAATGTAAACACCAAAAGGTGTAGAATGAGTTGTATAAGAATTGCTGCATTTCTTTAACGCAAAATTATTTAGCTCATGGAGTCTGCAATATAGCTGATATGAATGAAATGTTCATTCATTTTATACAGAGAAGGACGATTTTTTCGATGAAGTTTTAAGCATAGAGTTAAGCATAATTACTTGTACCTCCATGGTCTTAAGTTTTTAAATAAAATAAATTATTATAGTATTGTGACGAATGAAATGAATGAAAAAATTTTATGAATGAAATGCTGCTTTTATGCAGAGAGCCAGACGATTTAAATTTCGATGACGTCATTTGAATAAAGTTCATTTGTTTTCGATGAAGTTTTCAAATATAATAAATTATTGTAGTATTATGATAATTTTAAAAATATTACCGAGGAATGTATCGCATTTTAGAGATGTTTAAACCAGGCAATTTATATTTCAATGTCGTCATTTGAATAAAGTTCGTTTTTTTCGATGAAGTTTTAAGTTTTCAAATATAATAAATTAATATAGTATTGTGATAATTTTAAAAATATATTACTGAGCAATGTATCGCATTTTAGAGATGTTTAAATAAAATTGCATTGAAATTTGAAAGTGTTTCATAATCAATGTTTTATGCATGATTGATCTTTCTTGTTTTTATATAAATTAGAAGTGTCATTCATAGATGTAGCACATAAATTTATTTATAAGTCTATGTATTACGGGCAACGAAAACAAGAAGGATCAATCATGCTTAAAGCATTGATTATGAAACACTTTCCAACTTCAATGCAATTTTATTTAATTGAAGTCTAAAATGCAATACATTCCTAGGTAGTATTTTAAAACTTATCACAATACTACATTAATTTATTATGTTTGAAAACTCAAAACTTCATCGAAAAAAATGATCTTCATTCAAATGACGGCATTGAAATATAAATTGCCTGGTTTAAACATCTCTAAAATGCGATACATTCCTCGGTAATATTTTTAAAACTATCATAATACTACGATAATTTATTATATTTGAAAACTTCATCGAAAACAAGTGAAATTCATTCAAATGACGTCATAGAAGAAATAACACGCCGGGATCTCTCTATAAAGACAGCATTTCATTCATAACATTTTTCTATTCATTTCATTCATCACAATACTATAATAATTTATTTTATTTAAAAATTAAGACCATGGAGCTACAAGTAATTAAACTCCATACTTAAAACTCCATCGAAAAAAATCGTCCTTCTCTTTGTAAAATCAATGAATATTTCATTCATATCAGTTATGCAGACTCAATGGGCTAAATAATTTTGCGCTAAAGAAATACAGCAATTCTAATACAATTCATTCTACATATTTTGCTGTTTACATTTTACATAAGTGAAAAATAGGCTTCGTTGTAGAAATAATCAAATTTGGATGATCATTTAAACTCAAATATATTGTAATTGCGTTGTTTCAGTATGTAGATGCACAGAATTTAAGCAAAAATAAAGTAGTTTTAGGACGGATACAACACTCAATGTGAATTAAAATGAACTTAAAAAATCACGATTTTGAGACAAGTTGGATGCCATATATCATTTTGAAGTGGGTCATGTGATCTTTTCATATCATGGTCACGTGATCGCTCTATATAAGAGGTGTAATTATTATTTTAATTTTTATTTAAAAAGCTACTGAATATATTTCGCTGATTTTTTTTTTATATATTTTATGGAACAATTTGAATATTACCTAAAATTTTCGAAGCAATTTGTGAATTTTAAATCCGCTTAAAAAAGTTTGAAAAATTAGGCCCCACAGGGCTCAATGGGTTTCATTTTTTCAACCCGGGTTCAATCCAAAACTAATTGGGTGATGTTATTCATTTATATTCACATAGGTCCTACAGACCGTCTGAACAGCATACTAAAATTTCATTTTGATTAAGTCATTTTTACGGCAGTTATCGTGCTAACGGACAGACAGACAGACAGACAGAATGAACAAAGTTATAAACACTTTTCAACTTTGTTGTAAAGTGTTAAAAATTCTTATTAAAACCGAATCAATCGTAAATGTAATATGCAACTACACATTTTTAATACATTTGGAATTTTTCTATGTGATTCAGAAATTTAATTTTTAACAAGTGAAGAAATAAAGCTTGATAAGTCGTCTATTTATTAACACTTTACAACAAAGTTGAAAAGTGTTTATGACTTTGTTCATTCTGTCTGTCTGTCTGTCCGTTAGTGCGATAACTGCCGTAAAAATGACTTAATGAAAATGAAATTTTAGTATGTTGTTCAAACGGTCCGTAGAACCTATGGGAATATAAATGAATAATATTACCCAAATAGTTTTGGATTGAACCCGGGTTGAAAAAATGAAATACACTGAAAAATTAGGTCCCATAGGGCTTAAACATTTTTTAAGCGGATTTAAAATTCACAAATTGCTTCAAAAATTTTAGTAAATATTCAAATTGTTCCATAAAATATATAAAAAAAAATTCAGCGAAATATATTCAGTAGTTTTTTAAATAAAAATTAAAATAATAATAACATGTCTTATATGAAGCGATCATGTGAGCATATGAAAAGATCACGTGACCCACTTCAAAATGATATATGGCATCCTTCTTGTCTCAAAATCGTTATTTTTAAAGTTCTTTTTAATTCATATTGAGTGTTGTATCCGTTCGAAAACCACTTTATTTTTGCTTAAATTCTGTGCATCTACAAACTGAAACAACGCAATTACAATATATTTGAATTTAAATGCTCATCCAAATTTGATTATTTCTACAACGAAGCCTATTTTTCACCTATGTAAAATGTAAACAGCAAAATATGTAGAATGAGTTGTATTAGAATTGCTGTATTTCTTTAACACAAAATCATTTAGTTCATGGAGTCTGCATAGCTGATATGAATGAAATATTCATTAATTTTACAAAGAGAAGGACGATTTTTTTCGATGAAGTTTTACGCATAGAGTTTAGTTACTTGTAGCTCCATGGTCTTAATTTTTAAATAAAATAAATTATTATAGGATTGTGATGAATGACATGAATGGGAAATTATTTATGAATGAAATGCTGCTTTTATAGAGAGAGCCAGGCGTGGTATTTTTTCTATGACGTCATTTGAATGAATTTCAGTTGTTTTCGATGAAGTTTTCAAATATAATAAATTATCGTAGTATTATGATAATTCTAAAATTATTACCGAGGAATGTATCACATTTTAGAGATGTTTAAACCAGGCAATTTATATTTCAATGCCGTCATTTGAATGAAGTTCATTTTTTTCTATGAAGGTATAAGTTTTCAAATATAATAAATTAATGTAGTATTGTGATAAGTTTTAAAATATTACCGAGGAATATATTGCATTTTAGACATGTTTAAATAAAATTGCATTGAAGTTGGAAAATGTTTCATCATCAGTGCTTTAAGCATGATTGATCTTTCTTATTTTCTTACATATTTTCCTTGATTTTTATATTCTAATTAAAATGGAGTTTCCCGTGTATTGTGTTTTCCCGCATATAGCGTTTCTCAAGTGGTTTCACAAAGAGACGCAAAACCGGAGTTCCACTGTAACAAAATTGCAAAATGTCATTCATTTCCCTTCATTGTAATTCAATTATTACAGTAAACTTGCCGAATAAACAGTGGTTATGCAGCACCCACTATTTCAGAACGTCCGGTAGTCCCAAGGTCTATTGAAAGGTACTTCCATACTCTTACCTCCATTTACCTTGCGGTAGTCCAACTCGGCTATTGAGCAGTATTCGGGTCCAAGGCCGCTCCCTTTTCATCTTTTGTTATGGAACTAAAACATTTTTGTACTAAATTTCACTCGCTCTACAACTTTATAATTGACTTATCATGTGCAACTTCCTATAATATTCTATGACATTATTATTCAACATTATTATATGACATTATTATTCAAAACATTCTATTCAAATATTTTATTTAATTCCCCTAAAAAGAAGTATAAGACCTTTTGTTCTCGCTTTACTAAATTATCTTTTTAGGCAGATGTGAAGAATAAAACTTCTTGGACCCGTTTGTAAACAAATTTACACAACATTTGAAATTGGATCAATATATGCCAAAATGCAAGCGCTAAAATAGTATTAGAAGATATTCCCGTATCATTTTATTCTGTTTCACCAATTGGCTACATTCAATATATCAGTCTAAAAAAACAAATTTGATTTAATTGTGTATAGCTGAGCACATGGTATCATTTTCTTTAAATACAATTAGGGATAAAATAGCATTTGCATAATGCTCTATCTCTACGGGAGGTTTGTTTATTATTAATATCTCGACATATGGTCGTAGAAACTCGAAACATAGACTAAATATTAAATCTGTGCTATATCTCGGCTACCCACAAAATTTCATGAAATTCGGTGGAACCGTTCTCCCGTGATGATGAGATAAATACAAACAAAGATTTTCAATTTTATTTATATAGAATTTACAAAAGGCTTGTGATTTCAAAAGCATTTTTAACGGATCAAAATTATCCCGTATCTAACGAAGGGGAATTTCCCTTTTTGATATAGGAACTTCTTATCATAGAACATCTTGCAGATATTCTACTATTTATTTACATAAATAGCGTTTTCAGTAAGTGGACATGTTGAGTGAGGTTTCGGTTTAGAGCGATATCTAAATGAGAGAGTAGTGCCCTTGAAATTTAATCCTTTGAGATCCAAAGAGATGTGCCTGTGTTATTTATTTAACCCGTTCGAGTCTCTTGGTACTTTCCCTGCAATACATGGTAATGTATAGGAAAAGTATTGTTACTTTTCTTACTCATTACCTAATACTTTCCTTATACATTAAATAAATGCCTGTTACTTCACTTATACATTAAATAAATGAATGACATTTTGCAATTTTGTTACAGTTTTGCGTTCCTCTGTGGAGCCGATTGAAAGAAAGCACAATACACGGGAAACTCCATTTTAATTAGAATAGAAAAATCAAGGAAAACATGCAAGAAAATAAGTAGACCACTTACAAGGCTTTATTTCTTCACTTGTTAAAAATTGAATTTCTGATTCACATAGAACAATTCCAAACGTATTAAAAATGTGTATTTGCATATGACATTTACGGTTAATTCATTTTCAATAGGAGTTTTTTTCCTTGCCATTAATACACAGACTTGTAAATTTATATGCCACATCTATGAATGACACTTCTAATTTATATGAAAAAAAAAACTGAAACAAATAGTAAATGAAAATTAAGGAATGTAAGGTGAAATCTGCCAAATTAAAGCATTTGAATATTTAGAACTTAGAGTAGATTATACTTTCATATATCTTTATTTGTTATATTGTTACTTTCCTTGGTAATGTATAGGGAAACTATTGGAATCATGTCGAAAATCTGTGCAATGTATGTAATATGTATCCACTCTAACTGAAAATCTAATTTCGAATTTCATAAAATTTGGTAAGTTCCTTATGGGTGACCCTGATGCTGATTAGATTTTGGTACGATTCGGGATAAAAGAACCTGAATTTTTTTGCAAAATGGCTCCTAAAAATTTCCTGTTTTCACTCTAGTTGAAAAACTGGATTACCAAATTTCAAAAAATTTGGTAAATAAGTCACTTGTGGATTACCCTGGTGCTGATTAGATTTTGGAACGAAGCGAAAAAACAGAACCTGCCTTTTTTGTGAAATGGACCGCAAAAATTGTCAAAATCTAAAATAAAAGACTACGTATGCTCAAATATTTCAATTGAATGCTTGTTTTGTACGTCATTTTTGACGATGAAAAATATAAGACCAACCCCATTACTCTAGAACAAACCGTTCTCGAGATATTTTAGTTTTTTCGCATTTTCTCTACGCTTTTGAAAATAAGTCCAGTTACCCAATGAGAACGAAAATTGAATTAAAAGTGCAAATTCAGTGTAATTAAAAATAATTATGGGGTTATTTTATGCAATTCAACTCAATGAATTATTGAAAAAATAAAGCGAACGTGAATAGAAATCTGCAAGGAAAGTCATGTGCTGCCCGCATCAAATTTTTTCTATTTAAAAAGCCAATATTAATCATACATAGCTGGACCTTTTTGGTGGTTTTACTTTGATTTCTTATTTTATTATTTATCTACTAGAAAATATACTCGACAATGTCCAGGGTTTAAAATGCATACCTCTGATTAAAATTACATTGGACAATATAACGAATTCTCGGAAGCCCAACAACACGATTGCGATAAATACGTCACTGCTTCCCGCAGCAATGGACAAGTTGTGGCGTCAATTGCAACACCCAGTGCATAGCAACCGGCGTGTCGGAAAATGAGTTACAGCGAAATCAAAATTCTTACTTTTAAAGCTTTTTTTTTAATTCACTGAAAATAAAAAAATAAGAGTAATTAAAATACATAATAGAATGCGAAGTTATACACCCATATCTTTGCTAAAGTATAGAACTGGAAAAATCTTTCATTTTAGGATGCGACGAAATAAGAATCTGAAAACCTAAAACATGCATAATTCAATGTATTTAAAAAGATAATAATAATAAATATGGAGAAATAAATATTGTCTTACGGATTCGGTTCAAAGATCGTTGAAAGGAACTTTTTCGATTTTTCTGATGCAAACTTTGTGATAATATATTCGATTGGTAAGGAACCGATTTGTGTGACAATCGCATAAAATCGTGTTTCAACATAAAATAACTAAAAAAACAAAACAAAAAAACTCGACGAGGTTTGGTCGTATCGGTTCAGGTAACCGACACGACGCTACAACCGCTAGTCCGAATTTTGCGACTGTCCGAATCTTAAATTTTCCGCTACAGACGAGACACACACAAACAAAAAGACAAACATTCTCTTTTATCGTGTATGATTATCTGTTAGAGAACCGTAATACCATTTTATGAATGAGATTTGTTTCATGTGTAATTATGAAAATAAATTGCTTTTATTTTCGCCTAAACGTGTTGTTTATTGTTTGCTGTGACGCTTTTGCCTGTATTACAATTAAAACATTTTGTGTGCCATTTAACTGGTGAAATGTTTTGACTCTGGCTATTTTTCAATCTGATGAAAAATTTCAAATCAATGGGGAAAGGAAAACGACGTGTAAATGTAAGTGTGGAAAGAATGTAATCGCATAACCAAACTATTTTAGAGTTAAAATGTATAGGAATGTTAGGGATTGATGGAAAACGACGCATAAATGATAAAAGCATATAAACGAAAAGACTGTGTATGTGAGAAACGAAAATGATGCTTTACTGTATAAAATTAACTACAGTGTGGCTCAGCTCGACTTTCTTATGCTATAATTCATCGTTAAGTAGCCCCCCCCCCCTTCCCACAAATTTTACAGGTAAAATTTTGAAAAATTGGAATTCCGCGTAGGCTCACGATGCAATCAATAACGGATTCTTAAGTACTTTTTAATAACTAAGTACTTTTTCAATAATTAAGTGCTTTTAAGTACGCTTTAATATCTAAAGAATATCCATCGTCAATTTGTTTATGATCCCTATTTTCACTGATGAAACAGCCTTTCACATGGTACTGAAAAGTGGCATCAGATTTTTTTCTTTATCATAATTCAGTTGATTTTAAAGATACAGATATGCGGTTTTTTTAATAATCTTGCTGCGATAAAAAATAAAAATTTTCTGATTCACCAAATTTCGTATAAAAATTCGTATAAGAATAAGGGTCGCATAAAAATTTAAAAAGAGTAACTTTTTGAAAATTAATGAGAGGACTATTTCATAAACTTGGTCTTATATCCTACCTTACTTTCAAGATTTTTGCAATTTACATTGCCCACTTATTTCCAACAGGTAAAGAATTAAAGAGCGTTTCAATCTTTTTGGGACACCCTGTATACCTCTATTAGTGTCAAATTAAGTTTGACGCAAGTATAGGTGTAAATATTTCCGTTTTTATTAAACGCTTATGGCATACTATTTCTAATGATCCTAAAGAGTCTAAGAAAGGGAATTTCCCTATTCTGATACAGGAACTATCAAATCAGAACAACCCAGACTCAATCGCTCAGATAAAACGAAAAACAACGCCTTTCATTTATGAATGGATACTTATAGAGATTTCAGTTTTAGATAATAAAGCAGTAGTTCCGTTCTTCTTACGGAATATGTAATGTTAAGAAACTTAAAATTCACAACTATGTGCAAATCCCTGTAGTATAAGAATCTTTGTTTTCGCTATACAAAATTATATCTATAGGCACGTCTGAAAAGGCTAAATGGTATTGGAAGATAGCCGTACAATTTTTATTCTGTTTCAGAAATTGAAAATATCAACAATTCTCATAAACTTAAAACCTCTCATAATAAAAAATATGAAATTTGATCAACATATGCCAAAGTAAAAGCGCTATGAAATTGGATCAACATATGCCAAAATCAAATCGCTAAAATGGTATTAGAAGATGTACCTCTATCATTTTTATTATGTTTCAACGATTGGCTAAACTCAATATATGAGTTTGAAAAATCTTTGACAAAATAAAACAGATGACTTAAGAAACTGAAAATATCAATAACCCTTTAACCTTTCAACCCAAAACACGTAATTGACATATTCCAGAAAAAAATGCAATACCGTTCATATATAAAATTTATATTTATATCCATTTCTTGTTATTTAAATCGAAAAAAAAAATACAATGAGCATCGTCTGTCGTGTTAACACATTTGATTTAATCGCGTTGCTAAGCGACATGATATAATTTTCTGGTCCTAAAAACTCAAAACATGGACTAAATTTAAAGTGGGGCTATTCCAAGGTTGCCCACAAAATTTCATGAAATTCGGGGCAGCCGTTCTCCCACGGTGATGAGACGAACACACAATGCTTCTTTGGAGACTTTTTGGCCGGGGGGGGGGGGGCAAATAAAATTTTAGGGGGGGGGGGGCAAATAAAATTTTAGGGGGGGGGGGGCAGGTTTTCTATTTGCCCTATATAAATATATGTAAATGCTGTGTCACATAAATAGGATCTAGGTTAACATAAAATGTCTCCGGAAGGAGACGAGTAGTTTCTTTCAGGCATAAGGCTTCCGGCTTGTGCCTGAAATAAAAAAAAAAAAAAAAAAAAAAAAAAAAAAAAAAAAAAAAAAAAAATCAATCATGCTTAAAGCATTGATTATGAAACACTCTCCAACTTCAATGCAATTTTATTTAAACATGTCTAAAATGCAATACATTCCTCGGTAATATTTTAAAACTTCTCACAATACTACATTGATTTATTATATTTGAAAACTTAAACCTTCATCGAAAAAAATGAACTTCATTCAAATGACGACATTGAAATATAAATTGCCTTATTTAAACATCTCTAAAATGTGATATATTACTCGGTAATAATTTTAAAATTATCATAATACAACGATAATTTATTATATTTAAAAACTTCTTCGAAAACAAATGAAATTCATTCAAATGACGTCATAGAAAAAATAACACGACTGGCTCTCTCTAAAAAAGCAGCATTTCATTCATAAATAATTTCCCATTCATGTCATTCATCACTATACTATAATAATTTATTTTATTTAAAAATTAAGGCCATGGAGCTACAAGTAATTAAACTCTATGCGAAAAACTTCATCGCAAAAAATCGTCCTTCACTCGGTAAAATTAATGAATATTTCATTCATATCAGCTATGCAGACTCCATGAACTAAATGATTTTGTGTTAAAGAAATACAGCAATTCTAATACAACTCATTCTACATATTTTGCTGTTTACATTTTACATAAGTGAAAAATAATCCTCGTTGAAGAAATAATCAAATTTGGATGAGCATTTAAACTCATATATATTGTAATTGCGTTGTTTTAGTATGTAGATGCACAGAATTTAAACCAAAATAAAGTGGTTTTAGGACGGATACAACACTCAATATGAAATAAAAAGAACTTTAAAAATCACGATTTTGAGACAAGATAGATGCCATATATCATTTTGAAGTGGATCACGTGATACTTTCATATCATGGTCACGTGATCGTTTCATATAAGAGGTGTTATTATCATTTTAATTTATATTTAAAAAACTACTAAATATATTTCGCTGAATTTTTTTTTATATTTTTTATGGAGCAATTTGAATATTACTTAAAAATTTCGAAGCAATTTGTGAATTTTAAATCCGCTTAAAAAATGTTTGAAAAATTAGGTCCCATAGGGCTCAATGTATTTCAGTTTTTCAACCGGGGTTCAATCCAAAACTAATTGGGTGATATTATTCATTTATATTCCCATAGGTCCTATAGACCGTCTGAACAACATATTAAAATTTCATTTTGATTAAGTCATTTTTACGGCAGTTATCGTGCTAACGGACAGACAGACAGACAGAATGAACAAAGTCATAAACACTTTTCAACTTTGTTGTAAAGTGTTAAAAACACTGCAAACACATAGACAAACAGACAGATTTAATTTTATTTATATAGAATATTCGTCTGTATGCTTCTCAAAAGGAAAAAAAAATATGTGGGCAGCACATTACTTTTTCTATGTATTCAATATGTTTCAAGAATTGTAATTGTTTCTCATAGGAATCAATGCTATAATAATCTTAAATTTCGAATAAATCATGCTTAAAGCATGCAAATTAAAAGAAAAAATCTACCAAATTTCAGTTTCAACGCATTTATTCCCACATTAATTCCACAGCGCTACATGCATTTGTTCTTGAATTATCATGTTTATATCCACGCCTCACAGACACAGACAGATGGATAGACATCATTGCTGCAAATGTTCGATTGACAACTTATGTTTTTAAAATATTTTTCTGTCAAAATTTCGAATCTGCAAATTAATACTTTTACAAAACACGATAAAGTAAAAATAACATTTCGTAAATAACACAAATGTAAAATGTTCAATTTGTTAAGTCTAATTGTGCATTGAATTTTTACTGCAGATATCTAAAAGTTCTTTTAGAAAAAACACTTTTTGTATATGAAACGACAGAAGTAGACTTTTGTCGTTTCATGTACAAAATGAATTGTTCCATTCCATCATAAATCAATATTGTTCCGGAAAAGCCAGAACTTCGTTAAACACAATGATTCAGTATCCCCCACCTTTCTTAGAAGCAGTTCACACACTCGCCCAGTATTTCCTAATTACTGGATTTCCCCGTTGGCGTATTTTAAACCTTTTTAACCTATTTTTGTGCTTAATGGGGAAAAAAAAAGCGATTGTTCTTTTGTATTTACGACATCGCGTTGGAAAGTTTGGGAAAATATTAGGGAAAATATTAGGGAAAATACGTTGAAGGATGAGTTGGTAAATTTGGAAATATTATCCACTGTAATATCGACTTAACAACAGTATCCAGCTCGTTTTGCAAACGCAAAATATCTGAAGCATGAGTCTCCACTAGACTCTCTCATACATTAATATGTCATAGTGGTTCGTTATATTCAGTGGCGTTGCCAAGGGGACTATTTGTGTGTCATAACCCCCAGGAATCAGAATCTATCGAAGTTGGTAGAAATACTAATTGGAGAAATAGGAAACAAGATATTTTGTTCCTCCCTCCCCACATTCCAATGTTTTCCTGGCGACGCTGCTGATAATATCATTCTGTTGTTATCTTTTATATAGTGGTCCATTCTTCTTGTATCACAATCATTATACAAATGAAGAAAAAAAGGTGCACAGCATCGAAGCGTTAGGGGAGAAAGTTAGAGAGCTAGACAATGTCTACACAAATCATTTATAATCAAAAAACTTATTTTAATTACTGGAGAAAATTACCCGACGTTTCCCGGGTCCTAAATAAGAACTCGCTACTTAAATAATACAGATACAGATAACATCACTCAATTTCCAAATCAGCTGTTTTAAACCAAAATCATTTCTTCCTTTCATTTCAATTCAAATTCTCTTGTTTCAACACATCTATAGTCGCGCATAACTATTTGCCACTCATGCGCACAAACATCGTCATAGCAACGCCAGGAAAACCGGAGAAAGATCAATAAGTCCGATCTACCAGAAGGTGTAAGGTATCTGTTTGAACGGCCGGTCATGCTTTTGGTTCATAGTTAACAGAAAATCAGAAAAAAAACTAATTAATTTTTTTTAATTAATTAATTTATTTTTTGTTGTTAGAATGCGAAGATATTCACCCATATTTTTTGCCAAGCTACTGAAATGTGCTAATCTTCCTTTTTCGGATGTCGCGAAATGAAAAATAAAAATAAAAAATAAGTCGATGCACTCGTATTTAAAATAAATAAATATGCACGAATTGTTTTCGATCTTTTTCTCAATTCTCCCGATGATGTCAAGATAAAAACTCTGTAATAGTAGTTTCGATCGCTTTGCAATCGATTTGTGTGAATATCGTTTAAAAGCGTGCTTCATAAAAGAACTAAAACACTAATTTAAATTTAAAAAAAAGCTCGCCTAGGTCTGTCGTACCGAGAGTTCAGCTAACCCAGTATCAAATTTAGCGACTGTCCGAAGCTTTGATTTTTCCGATGTGGCATACGAAAGGGTAACTCGCAATGTTTTTCACAATATTTATTTTTATGGATATATGTTAAGACTATGGTTAAGACATGGCTGGAAATGTTAAGACATGGCTGTTATATATGTTAAGACATGGCTGGAAATTGTTTTAATTATCGTCTTGGCGTGGTACATGTAACTATGGGAGCAGATATATTAAGATGAAAAAAAACAAAAAAAACTTTTGAATAAAATCTTGGAAAAATAACTTGGGAATAGGAGAGAGAGGGGGGGGGGGGCTTTGTGAGTTACTCTTTCATACGCAAAAAGCATCATTATGATATCATATTGTGCCATATCTCCGCTACCCACAAAATTTCATGAAATTCAGTAGAACCGTTCTCCCGTGATGATGGGATAAACACACACACATATTTTCAATTTATTTATATAGAATTTGCAAAAGGCCTGTGATCTCGAAAGCATTTTTAACGGTTCAAAATAATCCAGTACCTAACGAAGGGGAATTTCCCTTTTTGATATAGGAACTTCTTATCATAGAACATCTTGAAGATATTCTTCTATTTATTTAGATAAACAGCGTTTTCAGCAAGTGGACATGTTGAGTGAGGTTTTGGTTTAGTGCGATATCTGAATGCAAATAACAAAGAGATATGCAAAGAGAAGTGCCCGTGTTATTTAACCCTTTCGAGTCGTTTGTTACTTTCCCTGCAATACATGGTAATGTATAGGGAAAGTATTGTTACTTTCCTTAATAGGTTATACTTTCATATATTATTATATTGTTACTTTCCTTGGTAATGTATGAAGGGAAAGTATTGGAATCGTGTCGAAAATCGACTCGAGTTTTCGACCTATACGGATCCACACGTTTCGGGAACACGAAAAAACTGTTTTTAGCGTGGCGTCTGTGTGTGCGTCTGTCTGTGCAATGTATGTATCCACTCTAACTGAAAAACTAATTGATCGAATTGCATAAAATTTGGTAGGTAAGTCCCTTGTGGGTGACCCTGGGGCTGATTCAATTTTGGTACGATTCGGGATAAAAGAATCTGCCTCCCCCCGTTTTCTTTTTGGCGAAATGGCTCGGAAGAATTGTTTAGCTGAGAACCTAAATTACCAAATTTCAGAAAATTTGGTAAATAAGTCACTTGTGGGTTACCCTAGTGCTGATTAGCTTTTGGTACGAATCGGAAAAAAAGGAACCTTTTTTTTTTGTGAAATGGACCGTCAAAATCTAAAATAAAAAACTACGTATGCTCAAATATTTCAATTAAATGCTTGTTTCATACGTAATTTTTGACGATGAAAAAAATGAGACCAATCCCATTACTCTAGGAGTAGGCGTTTTCGAGATATTTTAGTTTTTTCGCATTTTCGCCACGCCACTTTTGAAAAGAAGTCCAGTTAATTACCCAATGAAACCGAAAATGAAATTAAAAGTGCAAATTCAGTGTCATTTAAAATAATTACGGTTGTTAGTTTGTGCAATTAAATTCAATTTAATGAATTATTGAAGAAATAAAGAGAGCGTGAATATAGGTCTGTTGGGAAAGTCATGTGCTGCTCGCCTCAGATTTTTTCTAATTAGAAAGCCAATATTAATCATACATAGCTAGATCCATTTACATTATTTAGGTCTACATCCTTTATAATCAGTTTCAGAATACAAGAAAAATACATCTTTTTATCAATTTTCGTTCACACTTTATTTTTAAAATATTTCGTTTTTCGTCTTCGTTGTTAGAATAATTATTAATTACCCTACAATACATGGCAATGTATAGGGAAAGCATCGGGATCGTGTCGAAAATCGCAACCCGAGTTTTCGACGGATCTACACGTTTTGGGACCTCTAGAATACGAAAAAATTATTTTTAGTGCGACGTCTGTGTGTGTATCTGTCTGTGCAGAGTTTGTATCCATTCTAACTCAGAACCTAATTGACCGAATATCATAAAATTTTAGTTAGTTCATTTAATTTTACATGTGGGGGGGGGGGGGACCCTAGTGCTGATAAGATTTTGGTACAATTCGGTATAAAAGAACCTGCCTTTTTTTTTTTGCGAAATGACCCACAAAAATTGTCTGTATCCACTCTAGTTAAAAAACTAATTGGCAAAGTTTCACAAAACTTTTGTAGATAAATCACTTGTGGGTTACCCTGGTGCTGATTAGATTTTGGTATAATTTCGAAAACTAGAATCTGCCTTTTTTTATTTTTTTTGTGAAATGGCCAACAAAAATCCTCATAATTTATAATAAAAGACTACATATACTCAAATGTATCAATTAAATGATTGTTTTATGTATAATTTTTGACGATGACAAAAATAAGACTAACCCCATTACTCTAGAATAAGTCATTTTCTAGAATAATGGGGTTAAGACTCATATTCAGGTTCTCTTTATTTCTTCAATAATTCATTAAATTGAGTTTAATTGCACAATATAACATCCATAATTATTTTAAATTGTATTGAATTTGCGGTTTTAATTCAAATTTCGTTTTCATTTGGTGACTCGAGTTATTTTCAAAGGTGGATGACGAAAATACGAAAAAACTAAAATATCTCGAGAACGGCTAGTCCTAGAGTAATGGGGTTAGTCTCATTTCTTTCATCATTAAAAATTACGTAAAACAGCATTTAATGGATATACTTGCATACATAGTCTTTTATTTTATATTTTGACAATTTTTGTGGACCATTTCACAAAAAAGCAAGTTCTTTCCTACCGAATTGTACCAAAATCTAATCAGCATCAGGGTAACTCAATTGTGACTTATCCATCAAATTTTGTGAAATTTGGTCTATTAGTTTTTTAGCTAGAGTGGATACAGACATTTTTTGCGGGCCATTTCGCAAAAAAAAAAAGACTGTTTTTGTTTTTTCATCCCGATTTCTACCAAAATCTAATCAACTCCAAAATCACCCACAAGTAACTTATAAAATTTTATGAAATTCTGTCAATTAGTTTTTGAGTTAGAGTGGATACAAAAGCTGCACACACACACACACACACACACACACACACACACACACACACACACACACACACACACAAATACAAACACACACACGCAGACGTCACGCTAAAAATAGTGTTTTCGTGTTCTAGAGGTCTCAAAAGGTGTAGATCCGTCAAAAACTCGACTTGCGATTTTCGACATGATTCCAATACTTTTCCTATACATTACCATGTAATAAGTCCAGTTATCAAATAAAAACGAAAATTGAATTAAAAGTGCAAATTCAATATAATTTAAAATAATTATGGGTGTTATTTCGTGCAATTAAACTCAATTTAATGAACTATTGAAGAAATAAAGAGAAAGTGAATTTGAGTCTGCAGGCAAAGTCTTGTGCTGCCCACAGCAAATTTTTATTATTATTATTACAGGTTAAAATTGTAAAGATAATTTTGAGACTATGTACTTTTTGTTTATAGAAGGAAAAGTAAAAATGTTTAAAAAATATGTCAACGGGGAAATCCTCCGATTAAGCAACGTAGATGTGCGCGTAGGATATAGACCAACGTATATCATAAATGGGGGAATAACAGATTCGCATTTATCAATGTTCGGGTTTTTACGAAATAATGTCGATTTATGAAATGGAAATAAACAAATATTTGAAAACCGTGGAGAGCAGGCAGTGTTTTATCTGAAAGATGAAATGTTGATTTCCTATACATAAGATTATAATCTATCTATAACAGGGGTGGGCACATTTACTTACTGGTGGGCCAAATGAAAAGAGCAGAAGTTTTCGGGCGTGCCAAAGACTTTCATTGGTTATATTTTCTTTAAAATTCCTTTTAAAAATGTTTAAATATTCAGGATACAAAGCAATATTAAATACCTTCTAAATTGTCTTTAAGTTCATTCGGAAAGTTTAAAATGATGAGAAGCGAGATGAGTAAAACCAGCATTTTTTCATAATCTACGTTAAACTCTGAGGAGGTGATTCTTTTAAGATATGGATTATCAATAATTGTAAACGCTTTATTTTTCACCGCATGAAAATGAGGATGATGCAAACATTTGCCATATATTTTTGGGCGCGATTTACCAAGTTAGGAAATGTTGATTTTGACATAGCTTTATAAAAAATCCAGTTTTATCGTGTTTGTCCCGCAGGTCGTATTGAACATACAGCCGTTGCATACATGGCTGACTTACCTTATAAGTAGCAGTGCCTGTGCCTTATAATTAGCGAGAAAATTTTAAAATCTTGGAATTTTGTTCAAAAAATTTATAAAAAATCCGAATTTCTTTTGTTCCACCATTCTTTTCAGCTATAACTTGAAAACAGGTATACATACATAATTCGTTTTTTTATACCAACATACGAAAAAAAAAAAAAAAAAAAAAAAAAACCTAATTTTTTTTTTAAATGAATAAACCTATATAAGTAAAATTGAAATCTGTTTATATGTGTGTGTGTTTGTTTGTCTCATCGTCACGGGGAAACAGCTGCACCGTATATCATAAAACTTTGTGGGTAACCTTGAAATAACTTCACTTAAAATTTAGTCCATCTTACACGTTTTTATAGGATCAGGGGTTGTCGGTTTATTAATAAGAAACAAACCTTCGATAAAATTATGCAGACGATATTTTTTTCCGCAAATTTATTTGATGAAATTTAAATCAAATGTGTTTATACGGCAGACGATTTTTATTAAATTTCTTCTGATTTAAATAATAAAGAAATGGACATAAAAATGAATTTTATGAATAAACGGAATTGCATTTTTGACTGGATTATATCAATTACGACCTTCGGGTTATTACCAGGGGCGTATGAATGGGCGAGGGGGGGGGGGAGGAGGAAGGGGGTTCAACCCCTCTCCTCCCGAAAATTAAAAAATTTCAAAATGCTTTTGAAACACACATGTGATAAAAAAAATTTCACTCAATCCTCAGTCGTTCTAGAGTCCTTAAACTAGAAAAACAACCCATATTTTCTTCCAATAAGTAAATAAATAAAAAAATAAATAAATGTGAATAAGGAGTTATTAGAAACTAAGAATTCAAAAAGAAGTGCTCCGGCTGGAGCCCGTACATACATACATATATATATATATTTGGAATAGTGTATTATGAGTTACTACTTACATTCTAACATTGGATTTACAATTTTATATTTATATATATATATATATATATATATATATATATATATATATATATATAAGGTATTTATGTTTCCTTTTTTGTTCCAATCTATATGCTTGTCGTCCATATAACACAAGTTTATAGATAAAATCTATCTTGTGTTTCAGAAACAAGCATTTTTGTGTTCATTTTGAAGGGATATATGGACTTGAAGAGAATTTTTTCGAAATGAACTTATCTTAAGCCTAAAGCTCTTCATGTGCAAGCTTTTTTATAGAGGGTGGAAGACCCAGGCCGTCCGACTCATCCAGGGGACTTGAGCAACTATTTGGACGACCGGTTCATATAGAGGGTGTAATTATTATTTTAATTTTTATTTAAAAACTACTGAATATATTTTGCTGAAACTCTTTTATATATTTTATGGGATAATTTGAATATTTCCTAAAACTTTCGAAGCAATTTGGGAATTTTAAATTCGTTTAAAAAATGCTTGAAAAATTAGGTCCTATAGGGTTCAATGTATTTCATTTTTTCAACCCGGGTTCAATCCAAAACTAATTGGGTGATATTATTCATTTATATTCCCATAGATCCCACAGTCCGTCTGAACAACAAAAATTTCATTTTGATAAAGTCATTTTTAAGGCAGTTATCGTGCTAACGGACAGACAGACAGACAGAATGAACAAAGTCTTAAACACTTTTCAACTATGTTACAAAGTGTTAAAAATGGTATGGATATATCTTTCATTTTAGCGTCTTCATTTCTGGCGAATGTTGACTGAATTTCTTATTTTTAATTTCTCATACGAAGTATAAGTATTGTTTTCACGAAAATTTTCGATTTCAAGATTTTGATACCAATATATATTTTAAGACCTCCTGAACACATTTTAACTATTTCTAAAGTGGTGTCAGTCTGTTTGTGGTGGATTTTTTGTGCACACGATAGCTGCCATAAATATTAGTGGATTTTCACGAAGCTTTATATTAGGCTTTGTTATCGAAAAATCTAAAAATCGATAGAATTTTTTGAAATTCGGGGAAAAACTTAGAAATTTTATATTTTCTTAACATGGCACCATAAAACAAAATTTGACATAACCATGCATAAAAGGGGTTATTTATGAATCAATTATTACAAAACTAATTAGTGATAGTTTTAATCACTGTACTGAAAAATAGCCGCGATACAAATTTAGTGTTCGTTACGTCATTAGTCCTCCCCATCGGAAGAAGGGAGCTACTCTCAGGGGAAGGGGGGGGGGGGGTACATTGTCAAACACTTGGTATTAAACGAAAATATTTTTTTTAAATCTTTTAAAATGAAGGGTAACATGCTGTACTTGAATGAAGGGTAACATGCTAACTGATCATTTGAAGTAACAATACAGATTTTTCAAAATTTTTCGTAAAATTTGTAATAACAACAACAACAAAAAAAAAAAATCACTAGATATACTTAAAAATGGATTCTGTGTGAGAAAGTCGAATACAGCCATTCTCCAGTTAATTTGTAAATGTTTTACAAACGAGAGCAGGATATTTTTTTTTATTCTTCAGATTTGCCTGTGCAGTTAATTTTGTATAGATTCTGTAGCGATTCGTATGCTTCTTGTTAGAAAATTAAGTATTTTAATAAAAAAAATTTTATAGAAAAATAAATACTTTTAGAACTTGCACATGTTTTAAATCACGAACAACGGCGGGTATATCTGATATTAATAGATACATTATAAGAATTTTTCATTTTGTATTCGTTATTAAAAAACTCTATTTATGTTGAAAATGACGGTACATATCAAAATATTTGATATATCTGATATTAATGAATGCATTTTAATAAATTTTCATTTCGTAATTGTTATCAAAAAATCCTATACATATGTTGAAATGTCCGTATCAAAATATCTGATATTAATACCTTTTAATAATTTTTCATTTTGTAATTATTATTAAAAAATTCTGTATCTATATTGAAAATGTTAGTATACATCAAAAGATCTGATATTAATAAATACCTTTTGATAATTTTTCATTTTGTATTTATTATTAAAATAATTCTGTATCTATGTTGAAAATGTCAGCATATATTAAAATATTTGATATTAATATATACATTTTAATATTTTTTATTTTGTAATTGTTATTAAAAAATCCCATACATACGTTGAAAATGTCAGTATACATCGAAATATCTGATATTAATAAATACCTTTCAATAATTTTTCATGTTGTATTTGTTATTAAAAAATTCTGTACATATGTTAAAAATGTCAGTATATATCAAAAACACTCTATAACCCAGATTATTTTCTAAATAAAGACACTATTGAAAGTTTTATGGTAAGGATAGGGAAAAAACCGAATTCAATGACTAGCGAAAACCACACCACCACATTTCCCCTCACTCTCCGCGAGGGAAATTCCCTCTTCCACCAATAATGAACTTCCACCGAAACCACCACCATCGCCAAATCCATGGCCGAATCAAATGCTGCGCTCTTACGGCAGCCAGTCATCTTACAGGATGACAAGTGCTCTCGGAAGGGATTTCCCCCGATAGGGCTTCGAACCAAAACTATGGCCACAGATTATTCCAGCAGATCCGCGCTGCGATTATCGAAGCTGTAATATCGTCTGTGTAAATGTAAAAAAGTTGTACCGAAGTTCGGCTGAGGAAATTATTTAGGTAAGTGAGGAAAAAGAATATTTTTGTTAGTTCTACATGTTTTGAAATGACAGATTTTGCTGTTTTAATTTAAAGTCGTGAATTTCAGAAATATACAATTAAGAGCGATTTCAAAATAAGTGTGCAAGTTAGCCCAGTGGTGCACAACACTTGTTTATTATAGGGTCGTCTAAATTTTTTGTGGAAGATAGAAAGAATACAAATATATATGTAGTGTTTATTTCTTATTTCAATACATAAATTTAAACTCTAATTTCAAGTTTGGACTGTTAAACATTTTGTAATTTTTTTTATTAATAATGTTTTCTTGTTTCAAAGATATCCGACATACAATTTCTAGTTAGATGGATTATTTCGACATTTTTTATTGCTAAATGTAACTAATATATGCGAACGTAAAATAAATGTATTTTTAATAAAAATTTTTAACCAATTATTTTAATTACATGGTGGCATGAGGTCACTTCAATATAATAATACTTCATTAGAGTTGCACCACCAAAAAGGTTGCGGCACCACTGAATTAGCCCGTGATATATCAAGTTATTTAAGAAATTAATATGATCATGTCATACAATGCCGTAAGTAATATGTCTCCGTTTGAAAATTTTGACTGGGTTCAGTCGGTCTAATTAATTGCAGAAATAATCATTTAGGTAAATGCATAAACATTTTTTTACGTGGCAGCACATGACTTTCCCTACACAATGCAATTGATTTTGTATATTTTATGTTGAAGCGTCATTTTAACCAATTTCTCACTAAATGGACGGAACGAGAAAGGGGCGGAAAATGTGCAATATTCAGTGGTGTAACGACATAGAGCGGGATCCGGCCGTCCAATTTGCTGCTCATGTCTCAGGACGAGTCGGACGGTCCGGGCTTTCGACATAGAGCGGGAAGGAACGAGAAAGGGGGCGGAAAATGTGCAATATTCAGTGGTGTAAAGACATAGAGGGGGATCCGGCCGTCCAATTTGCTGCTCATGTCTCAGGACGAGTCGGACGGTCCGGGCTTTCGACATAGAGCGCGACGGAATGAGAAAGGGGGCGGAAAATGTGCAATATTCAGTGGTGTAAAGACATAGAGGGGGATCCGGCCGTCCAATTTGCTGCTCATGTCTCAGGACGAGTCGGACGGTCCGGGCTTTCGACATAGAGCGGTACGGAACGAGAAAGGGGGCGGAAAATGTGCAATATTCAGTGGTGTAAAGACATAGAGGGGGATCCGGCCGTCCAATTTGCTGCTCATGTCTCAGGACGAGTCGGACGGTCCGGGCTTTCGACATAGAGCGGGACGGAACGAGAAAGGGGGCGGAAAATGTGCAATATTCAGTGGTGTAAAGACATAGAGGGGGATCCGGCCGTCCAATTTGCTGCTCATGTCTCAGGACGAGTCGGACGGTCCGGGCTTTCGACATAGAGCGGGACGGAACGAGAAAGGGGGCGGAAAATGTGCAATATTCAGTGGTGTAAAGACATAGAGGGTGATCCGGCCGTCCAATTTGCTGCTCATGTCTCACAACGAGTCGGACGGTTCGGGCTTTCGACATAGAGCGGGACGGAACGAGAAAGGGGGCGGAAAATGTGCAATATTCAGTGGTGTAAAGACATAGAGGGGGATCCGGCCGTCCAATTTGCTGCTCATGTCTCAGGACGAGTCGGACGGTCTGGGCTTTTGACATAGAGCGGGACGCAACGAGAAAGGGGCGCCTGTTGCACTGAATGTCTTTTTGGCGTTAGGTAGACAGACAGAAAATGTTATTTCTTTTATTTATGAATAGTTTTATTAAAAAATTTTTACACAAATGCTTTTCTTTTATTGGGTGTGAATGTGCTATGTAAAATAAATATAAAGAATGAAAATATTTAAAACGTAAAATAATTGAATTTTTTTAATTTGATGCAATTATGAGTTCTAACACTCTATTTACATAAAAAAAATATTTTTTATTAGATAAAAACATTCTCTTTAATTTGTCTTCCGAATATTTTGATATTGATAAGAAAAAATTAAAAAAACAAAGTTTTGATGATTGATTAAGAAAAATGTTTTGATAAAGCTCTTTATATGAGTGACTTATGTACCAAATACAGTAAATTTAAATTTACAGTTTTATGTACAAATCTTGAAGACAAATTAGGTTTAACATTGGAGTGGGTTGCAGGCCTATAGCCAGAATTTATATTCAGGGGGGCACCCTCTTTTTCAGGGGGGGGGGGCTTCATATATTTTTAGTATTCTATTTAGTTATTTTTATTTAGTTTAAGATTTCGTGTTATCTAATACATCATATTAATAAAACATACATATATTTCATTTCTAAACATTTTAGTAAAAATTTTGTTACAATACATGTTATATATTATTTTTATACGTAGCATGGGTATGTATGTATACATAAATCAAAACAATTGAAATCGTCTACTTTTTATGTCATTAAATTTCCGCAAAATTTTTTGTAAATCGGTATTATTAGTGCGATTTTTTTCAAACGCAAGGAAAACTAAGTTAGCTAATCGCCGATGTGTCATTGATGAGCGTTGTACACGATCTATTCGTTTAAGAACAGAAAATGTCGATTCACATATAGCGTTAAGAACAGAAAATGTCGATTCACATATAGCGTTAAGAACAGAAAATGTCGATTCACATATAGCGGAACTGCATCCGAACGTACGCGAAGTTGCTAACAATTTGTAAGTATCTTCAAATGATACTTTTTGATCATAGATATTTTGAAAAACGTTGTAGTTTTCAAACTTCGCCAAATAAGATTTAACCACTGCCAATTCTTCTTTAGAGGGCAATATAATGCCTAAGGAAGACAAATGGTGAATATTGTCATAATCTAATTCTTCTGCAGCTGAAATGGCTTTTAACAAATTTTTATTTTCACTGAATCGCCTAGTCGGTTCAGTTAAGATTATGTCAATCGTCTCAACAAAAATTTGTTTCAATGAATCATTATATTGGTTGGTTCCAATTGTTTCCATTGTGACAAAACCTGTAAGAGATGAACTGGGTATTTTTCGCCTTTTAATTTGCTCTTCCGATTCTTTGCGATGTCAAAATCTCCAGTAGTACTACAGTTACTAATTTCTTCATAATTTTCGTCATTCCTCATATTTTTAATAGATTCAACTTTTATTGTTTTGGAGGAATCATTAAGACTAGTTTCACGTGCTTGTAATTGTTTATCAGCTGCTTCCAATGTTTTTAACAATTTTCTCATGAAAACTATGCAAAATCGAAATTTGCGTTTGGTTATAATAGTAAGTAAACCAGTAGCTTCTGTTACATTATCACTATCGTATTCTCTACTAGCAGCAATTAAGTTTAAAACTTTAACAATTGCTCTGTAATTATTATAAATTATATCTATTACATGCAAGTGTCCATTCCAACATTGTTCCAGGAGACGGCTCAATGTTTGACCCTCGTAGTTTTTGCAACACAACCACGCTTAAGAAACATGTATAATATGGAACATTGATCAAAGAATTGTTTAATGACAGGAACATCATGTATTGCTTTCACACTACAACTAAATGGAGACGATGATTGCAGCAATGAACATAAGGTATAGATCGGTTCAGCTGTTGTATTATCGCTTGAAGTCCACCTCGTTTTCCACTCATCACCGAAGCTCCATCATAACATTGACTAAGTATGTGATCAGTATTTAATCCATTTTCCTGTAGAATATTTAAAGTTAAATCCGCTAAAGATTGTGCATCTATTTCAGCAGTCGCTTTCACACATAATGCCGATTCGTAAATTTTACAATCTTTCACATAATAAATTCCAATAGCAAAATTTTCATTACCTCTTTTGTCTTTCGTACCATCTGCCAGAATTGTAAACCAAGATACATCTGTTCTTTTTACATCATCAACGATACTCTCACGAACACAGTCGGACAAGATCTGAATGACATCGTTTTGTATTTCTGGTGAAAGATAGGTAGCATTTCGTGGAATAAATTTGGAATAATTCTTTAATTTTTTCTCTTTATTCATTGTAAATTCAAATAGATTTTTGAACAAATCTTGTTCTTCGTGTTCTTGAATATCATAAGTTATTATTAGAGTTGTTTAGGCTTATTTGTATTCATGCTTTATAAAACAACTTTTGGTTTAAACCTTACCGTGTCAAACCATTAAGCATTCATATCTGAAAAACTAAAGCCAATATGCCAAATAATCAATTTTTTATTTAAAAAAAAAACTGTTCAAGAATGGAAAAGCTACTGTAACATTTTATCTTTGAAGATATAAGATGTTTACAGTTGGTTCAATTGTTTACAGGGAACCTGTTTTCTTTTCAACTGTTTTTCCCAAACAGTTTTTTTTAAAACGAATGTGTTTAACCCGTTTTCCGAAAAGAACAGAAACGCCCACCACTACTTATTATTACCATCTGTATTAAACTTTGTAAAAATTTTCTGGGGGGGGGGGGGGGGGGGGGAGCCAAATGAGGCTACTAGGTGGGGCTCAGCCCCACCTGGCACCCCCATGGCTACGGGCCTGGTGGATTGGGATACAATGAAACACCGATGCATAAACAAACAGCTTACCTGTATATAACAGGCTGAAAGTTAATGTCTACTTATGATACGTATATTGTTCTATGGTTAGTACTAAGGCTCCTATTAGTTAGCCATGTGACATCAAAGTAGTCATGTCAACTAAATTTTTGACAAGCTATTCAGCGAGTGCTTTTCTTACTGCACTGAACTGAACAAAGCAAGTACAACTGTCAATGCAGTATATGAATCAAACTAAAAAGTCTGATGTGGGCAGCACATGACTTTCCCTGCAGACTTATATCCACGTTTTCTTTATTTTAATTAAATTTAATTCACTTTTAATTCAATTTTCGGCTCTCATTTGGTAACTGGACTTATTTTCAAAGGTGACGTAGAGAAATACGAAAAACTTAAAATATCTCGAGAACGGCTAGTCTTAGTGTAATGGGATTGGTCTTATTCTTTTCATCTTTAAAAATTACGTATAAAACAACCATTTAATGGATATATTTGAGCATACGTAGTTTTTATTTTATATTTTGACGATTTTTGCGGGTCATTTCACAAAAAAAGGCAGGTTACTTTCTTCCGAATCATACCAAAATCTAATCAGCACCAGGGCAACCCACAAGGGACTTATCTACCGAATTCTGTGAAATTCGGTCTATTAATTTTTTAGCTAGAGTGGATACAGGCTTTTGCGGGCCATTTCGCAAGAATAGGCGGTTTTTTTTTTATCTCGAATCGTACCCAAAACTAACCAGCACCAGATTCGCCCACAAGTGACTTACCTACTAAATTTTATGAAATTCGGTCAATTAGTTTCTTAGAGTGGATACAAAATCTACACAGACAGACACACACACAGGCGTCACGCTAAAAATAGTTTTTTCGTATTCTAGAGGTCTCGAAACGTGTAGATTCGACATGATTCCAATACTTTCCCTATACATTACCATGTATTGCAGGGAAAATAAAAAATGTGTATGTAATAGACGTTTGTGTTTTGACACAGTGAAACTAGATGGCAGCACTAAAGTAGACATAAATGTTTTGTCTAGCTAGAGGTCTGCAGTCATGGGCCTCCGGAGCTGCAACCCTAGCCGACAAATTTTTAGGTGCCCCCTGAATTTTGTATGTGATTAAAACTTTAAGTAGAAATAATATTATATATACCTTAAAATCTTAATATAGAACTAAAAAGTTTGGAAGTTTTATACATGTACAAAAGGGCTTTCGGAACTGTGATCTAAAACCCCTGCAAATTTGTTTATGTGTTGAAGTTTTGCATGTGGTTGATATGTGTATGGGAGCGCCGAATTAACATCAGGTCCTCAGCCCCACTTTGGCTTGATCAGAATCTCTCTGCACTGGCCAAAAATTTAGATTTTGGAATAGATGTATTATAATCTCTTTTCCATTCTAGGCGAGATTCTAGCAATTCCTGCTATGATTTGGAGAACATTCCATTCTGACAACCCTTTCCGCGTGTTTTTTTCGCCCTTTTGTTGCCAAGATAATAATCGCAACATTACATTCTGGCAACGTTTTCCGCGTTAGCCTTGATAGGGACCTCTACCAACACCCTCTGGATTTAGAGGGTGTTTGTTGTCTTTACCCAGGCTCTCTAGAACAACTTATAATAAAAACATTCTTAGTCAATTTTAGTGCTGCCATCTAGTGTCACTTTAGAAAAACACTGAACCATCCATTATATTCATACATAATAGCAATATATACGTATATGTTGGCATATTTTAAGTTAGGATTTTTGAGTTGCAACTTTGAGTTGCAACTCTCTATTCTATCATTGGATTTTCAAACTATTATATATATATATATATATATTAATTAATACAAATTGTACATTGGGGCACACTAAAACACCATGATTGGGGCAAAATGGTACATTGTTTTCCAATGCTACGATTAAATGTAATTGATGTGCAAAATCTATACCATTTTTTTTTTCTTCAAAATTGTATTCGAAAATTAGGGCCCTACCAAACGTTTAGAAGCGATTTAAATAAGGCCCCAGTATTCACAGAGTGGGATTTATAATCGTCTCGAATCATTCGAAACATTCCATTCTCTCATGAAATTTCGCGTCCACAGGCTCATGGACACACACATAGGCATTACTTCAGAAACGTTCTATTCGAGTTCACAAAAACTCAGTCTATGTAAATTCGTCAAAAACTCGAATTCAAATTTTCGACTTTTTATATATTATACTATGTATGTAAGGAAATGCGTATTTGTTTGCAGTAGAATCCTTTGCAAAAATATTCCCCTATGCTGTAAATGTTTGCCCTTAAATTTAAATGTCACTTATTTTAAAAACACGCAATTAAGGCAAGAGCAATTTGAAGATAAATTAAAGCATGGGTATTGCTTTTGTATAAACTAGCCCATATGCAATGTAAGTCTTTTGTGGAAAATTATTATCTTACAACAATGTCAATAAGTTAAAAAAAAATCAGATGTGGGGTAGCACATGACTTTCCCTGTAGACTCAAATTCATTTTTTCTTTATTTCTTTAATAATTCATTAAATTGAGTTTAATTGCACAAAATAATCCTACATTTGCATTTTTACTTTCACTGCAATACATGGTATTGTATAGGGAAAGTATTGAAATCATGCCGAAAATCGCAGCTCGAGCTTTCGACGGATCTACACGTTTTGGAACCTCTAGAATACGAAAAAACTATTTTTAGCGTGACGTCTGTGTGTGTGTCTGTGCAATATATGTATCCACTCTAACTCAAAAACTAATAGACCGAATTTCATAAAATTTGGTAGGTAAGTTACTTGTGTGTGACTCTGGTGCTGATTAGTTTTGGGTACGATTCGGGATAAAAGAGCCCGCCTTTTCTTGCGAAATGGCCCGCAAAAATTGCCTGTATCCACTCTAGCTGAAAAGCTAATAGATCAAATTTCACAAAATTTGGTAGATAAGTCACTTGTGGGGTTACCCTGGTGCTGATTAGATTTTAGTATGATTCGGAAGAAAGTAACCTGCCTTTTTTTGTGAAATGACCCGCAAAAATCGTCAAGATATAAAATAAAAAACTACGTATGCTCAAATATATCAATTAAATGCTTGTTTTATACATAATGTTTAACAATGAAAAGAATAAAACCAACCGCATTACATTAGGGCTAGCCGTTCTCGAGATATTTTAGCATTTACACTACGCCACCTTTGAAAAAAAAAAATCCAGCTATCAAATGAGAACGAAAATTGAATTAAAAGAGCCAATTCAATGTCATTTTATATAATTCTGGGTGTTATTTTGTGCAATTAAACTCAATTTAATGAATTATTGAAGAAATAAACCGAACGTGAATACGAGTCTGCAGAGAAAGTCATGTGCTGCCCCCATCACATTTTTACTTTCCCTGCAATACATGGTAATGTATAGGGAAAGTATTGAAATCATGTCGAAAATCCCAACTCGAGTTTTCGATGGATCTACACGTTTTGGGACCTCTAGAATACGAAAAACTATTTTTAGCGTGACGTCAGTGTGTGTTTGTCTGTCTGTGTGTCTGCCTGTGTATATGTGTGTCTGTCTGTGTGTCTGCCTGTGTATATGTGTGTCTGTCTGTGCAATATGTGTATCCACTCCAACTCAAAAACTAATGGATCGAATTTCAAAATTTGGTAGGTAAGTTATTTGGGTGCTGATTTCTTTTCTGGTACGATTCGGAAAAACAGAACCCTCTTTTTTTGCGAAATGGCCCGCAAAAATCTCATGTATCCACTCTAGTTAAATTACTAATTGACCACATTTCACAGAATTTGGTAGATAAGTTACTTGTGAGAAACACTGGTGCTGATTAGATTTTGGTACCATTCGGAAAAGAACAACCTGCCGTTCTTTACGAAATGGTCCGCAAAAATCTAAGAAAAAAACTACGTATGCTCAAATGTATCAATTAAATGCTTGTTTTATAAGTAATTTTTGACGAGGAAAAAAAATAAAACCAACTCCATTACTCTAGGTCTAACTGTTCTCAAGATTTTTCGTATTTTTGTTAAACCGCCTTTGGAAAAATTTCCAATTACCAAATAAAAACACAAATTGAATTAAAAATGCAAATTTAGTGTCATTTTGTGCAATTAAACTCAATTTAATGAATTATTAAAGAAATAAAGAAAAAATGAATTTGAGTCTTCAGGAAAAGTCATGTGTTGCTCACATCAGATTTTTACTTTCCCTGCAATACATGGTAATGTATAAGGAAAGTATTGGAATCATATCAAAAATCGCCACTCGAATGTTCGACGGATCTACGCGTTTTGGGACCTCTAGAACACGAAAACGCTATTTTTACCATGACGCCTGTGTGTGTGTGTCTGTCAGTCTGTGTCTCTGTCTGTGCAATGTATGTATCCACTCTAACTCAAAAACTAATGGACCGAATTTCACAAAATTTGGTATGTAAGTCATTTGCATGAGACCCTGGTGCTGATTAGTTTTTGGTACGAATTGGGATTAAAGAAAACTTTTTTTTTTTTTTTTTTTTTTTTTTTTTTTTTTTTTTTTTTTGCGAAATTGCCTGTATCCACTTTAGCTTAAAAACTAATAGATCAAATTTTCAAAACTTGATAGATAAGTCACTAAGTCACTTTCGGTTTTCCCTGGTGCTGATTACATTTTGGTACGATTCAGGAAAAAATATCTTGCTTTTCTTGCGAAATGTCCCTCGAAAATCGTCAAAATCTAAAATAAAAAACTACGTATGCTCAAATATATGAAATTCAATGCTTCTTTTATACGTAATGTTTAACGATAAAAGAATACCACCAACCCCATTACACTAGGACTAGCCGTTTTCGAGATATTTAGCTTTTTCGCTGTTCCGCTACGCCACCTTTGAAAATAAGTCCAGTTACCAAATGACAACGGAAATTGAATTAAAAAGTCCGAATTCGTGTAATGTAAAATAAGTATGGCTGTTATTTTGTGCAATTAAACTCAATTTAATAAATTATTGAAGAAATAAAGAGAACGTGAATATGAGTCTGCAAGGAAAGTCATGTGCTGCCCACATCAGATTTTTAATTCAATTTTTGTTTTTATTTGGTAATTGGACATTTTTTCAAAGGAGGCTTAACAAAAATGCAAAAAATCTCATATCTCGAGAACGGTTAGTCCTAGAGCAATGGAATTGGGCTTATTCTTTTCATCGTTAAACTTTACGTATAAAACAAGTATTTAATTAATATATTTGAGGATACGTAGTCTTTTATTTTAGATTTGGACGATTTTTGCGGGCCATTTTCTAAAAAAAAAAAAAAAAAAAAAAAAAAAAGCAAGTTGCTCTTTTCCGAATCGTACCAAAATCTTATCAGCACCAGAGTATCCCACAAGTAATTTATCTACCAAATTTTGCGAAATTTGGTCAATTAGTATTTTAGCTAGAGTGGATACATGAAAGTTTTGCTGGCCATTTGGCAAAAAAAAAAAAGGAAAGAGCAATAGGCACGAACTTCAATCTCCAATCTCAATGTCTGGTACTTATCTTCAAACTGTGACATTATTCCATTGACCCATGATATGGAAACTCGTTTTTACTTTCCTTATATACATAATGTATAAGGAAAGTATTGTGACGGGGTCGAAAATTCGAATTCGAGTTTTCTACGGGAGAGCACGTTTCAAGCATCCCTGATCACGATTCGAACATTTTTGAAGTGATGTCTCTGTGTGTGTGTGTGTGTGTGTGTATGTGTGTCAGTGAGTCTGTGGAGACGATAACTGACGAACGAGTGGACCGATTCGAACCAAATTTGGTACAAAAATCACAATCCGTAAACACTGGAAGCCTATTGTTTTTATACGCAATCGAATGTACAGAACCCCCCTAAATTTTCTAGTGAAATTTTGAAAAAATCATCAAAAAATCAAAACCGCTAATAAAGTTACCCAAATCGACATTTCGTATGTAATTTAGAAAACGATTTCATTAGAAAACGATTGGCATAAATTTTAGAACGCTAACATGAACCGTTCTCGAGATATTGCACATTTTTCAAAAAAATTATCAAAAAGTCATATAAAATACAAAAAAATATTTCCTATTGAGAAACATGTTCACTTTTCATATGTAATACCATGCGATAAATTTGGTGACATCATTCTCGTGGATCTAGCTCGTTCCATTCAGGAAAAAAGATACTTTGAGTAATAATTTTGTATTTGAACGCCAATAGTCATTTATCTGCTGTAAGAATAACTTATTTCTCCGTCCATAACGCTTGGCGAGATTTTGGCGACGAATTTGGTGGAATGTTGCCAACTTGGCGACATTTTTAATTTTTGCTAAATTAACAAAAATCTCGCCAAATGGATAAAAATGACGCTAAATCAATAAAAATGACGACTAACTGAAGAAAATTCAATATCTTGGAAAGAATATAAGTATCTACTATAAGAATAACATTTTTTTTAACTGTAAAAGTAGTAAATTCATTGCATTATATAAGGAAAGTCATGTGTTGCCCACATCAGATTTTTTTTTTTTTTGTTGTTTACTGGATTTTATTTTTGACTTGGCTCGTAGTGTGGCAGTTTGTTGCACATTTGGGTTTAGTCAGTTTGGGGGGGTTGATGCAGATTTGGAATTTGCTTAGCATTTTGGCGATTTAGGGATGGCTTTAGAATATTTCAAGCTGAAATTATCCTGGTTTGCGGGTTTTATTTAGTGTCGTTTGCTGGAAACGGGGTATGCCTAAAATTCGGTTATTCAAAGTTTAGTACTGCACGGGGTCTCTTACGATGATTATAGTCATGCAAGGTGAATAATAGTTCGTTCGGGACGGATGACAAATTGTTGTAGAATTTTAACGCTAGCTTTTTAATTTGAACTTTCACGGTATTGATTTTGAAGTCCTTTCTAATCACTGAGTTTCTTAAATATCTAGGAGCTTTCCTAATACACCTTGAAATTTTGTTTTGTTCTTTTTCTATGAAGTCAATGGTAGATTTACAGGCATATCCCCATACGGGTACTGCGTACAGCATTCCGGGGTGGATGACCGATTTATATATTAAAACTTTGTTTTGATAACTGAGGTTTCCATTTCTTATCATTGGGTATAAGGCTCCCGTGGCCAAACAAGCTTTTTTGATTATGTTCGTTACGTGCAATTTCCAGGTTAGGTGGAAGTCTAACGTTACATCTAGGTATTTGGTTGTTTTTTCCGCGTGAAGTACTTGATTGTTTATATACAGAGGTGGCGGAGGTTTATGTTTCCTAGAGAAGTAAATCCAATGACATTTATTGGGGGTTTAATTTTATTCGCCATTTTTCCAGCCATGTTTGGAGTATGTCTAAGTGTTGTTGTAGCTGTCTGTGCATTACTGAGAAATAAGTGTTTTTTGCAAGTATCGCACTGTCGTCTGCATAGAGTGCCAGCTCAGTGTATTATTCAGACCTGGGGATGTCATTCAAGTATATATTAAAAAATGTCGGGTCAAGGATGGATCCTTCTAGTACACTGCTTTTTATGAGCATAGGTGTAGATAAATTGTATTTTACTCTGACTTGAAAGTGTCTGTTATTTAAGTATGAAATTAAAAGTTTGACTAGTGCGTCAGGGACTTTTAAGGTGATCAATTTGCACGCTAATCCGCAGTACCACACCTTGTCGAAGGTGTTTTGGATATCCAGAAAAATGGCAGCTGTGGGTGTCTTGTTATTAAGTCCAGAAGATATGTACTCCGCCACTTTCAGCAACTGATGGGTGGTGGACTGCTTTGACCGAAATTCGAATTGTTCGGGAATGATTGTCATTCTCGCTTAGGTGTGAAATTTAGTCTTTTAAGTATAATTTTCTCAGTAATTTTACTTAGTGTTGGCACCTTTCTGGTGGGTCGGACGGACTGTCTGGATCTCAACAACAACAACTTGGCAGTAAACTAATTGGTCTGTAGTTGGCTGGAACAGTAGCGTCCTTTCCTACTTTACGGACCGGTATTATGATCGCGTCCTTCCACTCCTTGGAGAAATAGTTTAATTTTAGTACCTTATTTATTAAAATGGTAATAAAAAATATTACATTTAAGGGCAGGTTTTTTTAGCCTCTACGTTCCTGATTTTATCGTGCCCTGGGGCTCTTACGATTTTTTAGGTTTTTAATAATTTTAACTATTTCTTGCGGGGTGGCTGGGTTAATCTCAGCCGTGACCAGGGAGTTTCTGAAATTGTTTAGTGTTTGACTAACCAAGGTTAGGGTGTCCTAATAGATTAAGTCGGGATTTGGCTCGAATTGAGTTTCATAATGTTTTGCTAGTGCCTCGGCTTTTTTCCTTGTCTGAGTACGCGATTTTATTTTGATTTTTACTATTTTCAAAGTATTATTTCATATGGAGAAACAATGATAACAATAGCGGTAGTTGATGCAGTAGAAGTTGTGCAATAACGCGCAAACGTAATTTCGCCCCTTCAAGAGAGAAACCTTTCAGTATGCACGCATGTTATGTTATATAACTGAGTAAAAGTTATCTAAATAAAAATGTTTTTGTTAGGGCAAAGTAAATTTTGTTACAACTTTTTATTTTACTTGATCTGGTATGTACATGTTAACTCCTTAGATTTTTAACCTTATCGGGCTAACCCGTCCTGGGCCCGCCATAGAAATTTACACGTTTTAGAGGAATACCTCGTAATCGAAGCAACTAGAAAGTCCAAATTTAGTATGTTGTTATACAAGGTAGGATCAAAAAGTTCGGAGACTGTGCTGATATCTCCAACCCTGATTGGAGGAGAGGGGAACTATTTTACAGTGGCGTAGAGGCACATGTGACGCGAGATGTGATAAGGAAAAAACAGCGTGTTTTTCCAACAATGCGTGTCAGTGAACTGTAGTCGTTCGCGTTCGTCGAAAACGAAAATGACGTTTGAAGAACAACGTGCGAATATCAAATTCTGCCAGTGTTTGGGAAAATTGCTGACAGAAACATTACACATTGCAGAAACATTGCAGAAACATTAACCTGCTGCAGCAGGTGCAATGTTTCTGTCGGCGATTTCCCCAAACACTGGCAGAATTTGATAGTCGCACGTTGTTCTTTAAACGCCATTTCCGTTTTCGGCGAACGCGAACGACTACAGTTCACTGACACGTATTATCTGGAAAAACCCTGCACTGCGGACCTGCTCCTTCTTTTTCACATCTCGCGTCACATGTGCCTCTACGCCACGGTGAAATAGTACCCTCTCTTCCAATCAGGGTTGGCGATATAAGCACAGTCTCCGAACTTTTTGATCCTACCTTGTATTTTTATGGTATAATTTAATTCTTTGGATTTTGAACTATATCGGGTCAACATAAGAATGTAATTGTTTTGGGGGAATAACACAAGAACCGAAGCAGTTAGAATTCGAATTTGGTTTGTCGTCGCCTTTCATACATTTAAGTTACATACATTTTAATAAATACATTTTTATACATAAGTTACATGCAAATAATTAAGGGGGGTACTTTAAAAACGGTGTGTTTTGCTTATACTTGTTAGGTCGCTCTTTGATGTCTTCTGAACAATTTGCATGAAGTTTTTAATAATCTTTCGGATTTATTTGGGTGCTGAATGGTAAAATAATTTCTTTGTTGTTCATTGTAATGGTTTACTATTTCTTTGTATATCAGGATAGAAATGAACTTGGCCTTGCAACTTCGCAGGCCCGAGCTAAATGTTTATGATATTCAAAGGACTGAATTCGTAAGCTTCCACATAAGTTAGCAAAGTTTGCTGCGTATCACAAATTTCTTGCTGTTATTGCAGATATCGGCTCTTTCATGCTGACAAGCGCATCATAAGCCCGAAACCAAACCATGGATAATATTATCTGCAGTGGGAGTATATTCCAAATTTTTTAGCAACGTCCTCTACAGGCGAGTTCTGTGATTATGAACTTGGCCTTTACAGCTTGAACTTGAGTTAAATTTTTGTGAAATTGAAAGCCGGCTAAGTTAGGCCTGAATTTGTCAGTTCCCATAGAAGTTGGAAAAATTTCGGAATATAGGAAGTTTCTTGCAGCTAATCCATGCTAACTAGCGCATAATAAGCATGAAATCGGTCTACGGATGCTGTTATTTGTTTAAACTACGCTATAGATGCAACCCAAATCAGCCAAATGCATATAATTCATTAGCTTCAAACTGTTGCCAACCTCAAAAAATAAACTTTAAAGTGATTTTTAAAAGAATAACTCGCGAACGAAAGTTGATAAAAGGAGACATTTTTTCCACTCGGATACTAATTAGGATATACAAGAGGAATATACGGAAATAATATACCTAAATAATATACGGAACAAGAATATACGAGAAAGGTAAGTACATTTATTTCAAAATTTAGACAGCTAATTGTTACATTCATAATTTATGCACAAAAATATATCTATATATATTGTTTTGAATGCTTTTGTTATATAACAGCTCATCATTTTAGGTCATCTTAGCTATCCCTATCCAGCTATAACTCATCAATCAAATCACATTCTAGGGCAAGAAGTGAAAAATGAAGAATTTGTGTCAGGGGGAATCGAATACTACAGGGAATAGCGTTCCTCCCAGATGTACAAGTCGTTATTTGGCCGCTCTTCTAAATTACAGAATCAAGAAAAGGAAATTAGAAAATGGTACGCAAGAAGCTGCAAATGTTTTACCCGTGAGAAAACGCACAAGTTCGGGAAGCCTCCAAATTGACTGCTCTAAAAGATTGCAAAATCCCATCAGTACCACGGCTCTAGGAGCCATCCAAATGCAACTGGCGTTGCTGTCTGATGATGATGGTGACAGGTTTGTAAATTATTATCAATCATTTTATTTTATTCAATGTCGGATTAAGAATTTTGAGGCTGCGGATCAATAAAAATTTAGGAGTCCCTTTTTTACGGTATATGAAAAAAAAAAGCAATTTAATTTTAATTATGCACGGTATGAAAAAAGGGTCTTATTATCGTTTGCTGAATGGCAACGAGTATAGATGTAATTTATATATACATTTCGATTTGGTGCATGGTACGAAAAAAGGATCTTATTATCATTGTTCGGGCCGCCCAAACAAATAACTTACACTTTCGGGTAGTTCGGACGATCTGGGTCGAAGAGAAAAAAAAAAAGTCATCGTTGAAAAGATAGTTTATTTTTATTCAGAGTTGCCCAAAACGTATGGCTCCGTAAAAATCTGAGAATCGAATTTTTAATTTCTGGCATACTTTCCTATTACATATACTATGTGTTGTAGGGAACGTAAAAAGCAAAGAATGGGAAGGTCTTTTGGAGTTCCGAAGTTTTATTCGATCCGAAATCTGAAGAATAATCTAGGATCCATTTGTAACAGAGATGGTGAGAATATCGTCCAAGTAGCTTGGATAGAGCATCATCTGGACGGCGAAGATTCGTGGTTTGAATCCCAGGTGTGACTTGGGTTTTTTGCACCGCGCATAAATTGAACTAATCGTAAATCTTCACAAAATTTCTAATTTATATATAAAAAAAAATAAGCTCTATAATTTTTAAAACTATATTAATGATTTTTAAAATGGTATGTTTTAATAGAATCTACAGTTTTATATATTATATAGAAATTTGTGTGAATTGAACAAACATTTACTTCGCATAATGATTGCAATAGTAGAATGTATGGTGAAATTTATATTTTAGACCTATCCATGTAGCAGTGGCCAACGAAGACATTAAACTGGTTCAGAAATTATGTTTCCTAATGGTGAAGAACTCTATATCTTTAAACAGCATAAATTATTTAAGACAGGTGAGTAAATTAAATAAATTATGTAAGAAAAGTTATAAAAATAACTTTAAATTACAAAAACTGTATTTACTACAAATATTTTATGGATTGTGGATGATCTTGTGCGACATAATATCGCGCTTCTATCTATTAAAAGCAAAATAATGTACCCGGCTTTGATAAGTCGAAAGGGGAGGAGTTTCGATTCCGTCACCTTGTTTTTCTCTGAAAAACTTGAGTTTTGTTAAAAATTAGCGATATATATGGATACCGTATAAAAATCATAATTATCGAACGATTGACTCCAGAAACACAATTTTTGCTTTGAACAAGTGTGTAATATTCGATTTAGCTTACGTTAAATTATGAAGATCGGATTATCAGTCAATTTTTTTATGTCGGAATTTTAAAATTGATTACGTCTTCAAAACACGAAAAGTATGTATATTTTAAAAATTCACGAAAATTCTTTTGTTCACCGTACGGATTCCATTTAAAGTTTTATTTAAAGATAATTTTTAGATCTTTCCAACTGTGGGAACATGGAAACTCTGTGCTAAAATCGCTCAAAATGGAGCTGAAATATTAAATAAAATAACAACAACAAAAAACTATTTTGAATTAAAAAAAATTTGGATGAAGCATTTCTTCTTGGGAGCCGAGATACAGCCGTACCAAATTTCATGACTGTACATCACTTAGAATTTCCGCTACAGACGACATAAATAGACAGACAGACAAACGAACACCTTATTTTATTATTATAGATAGGTGACAACTTAAATCATTTTCATACTTACAGAACCCGCCAATAGGGACATTTATGAAGATAGGATCGCGCTCCCATTGCAGATAACACTATCCATGAACTTGACACTTTGCTGCCATTCCATAGTCTATTCTACACTGTTGAGCATTTAAAAAGCCCGAAACCGGTCCATGGATGATATTATCAGCAATGGATGCAGAGTCCAGTTCATTCTCTGCAATAATATTTCCGATCGCTAAGGAACCAATTTGTGCGAAAATCGCACAAAATGGCGCTTTAACATTTATTAACTAAAAAACTAATTTGAATTAAAAAAAAATCTCAATGAGATGTTTCCTCTCAGAAGCCAAGGTATCTATGTACCAAAATTCATGGCCATACGAGGCTTAGATATTTCAGTACAGACTGACATTTTCTTTTGTTATAGATAAACTAGGACAAGAGATTATTCTTAGTCACATAACTTGAATATTCTTTTTTAGACCCCTCTACATCTGGCGGTGATGCTTGGAAATGCTGATTTAACTAAGTTGCTTCTTAAGTTTGGAGCCTGTCCTCTTATATCTGATAGAAATGGTAACTCTGTCCTTCATCTAGCTGTCAAATCAAACAACAACAAAGATGTGCTGAATGTTCTTTTTGCCCATCCAAAAGTACAAAATATCCTAAATTCGATGGATTATGAAGGTAGGTATAATAAAGATAAAAATTATTTACCTTACGACTTCCTTTCTAGATACAAGCCTTACAGCCTGGTTGACTTTATAGAACTATAGACTTATAGAATTAACTGATTTATGGATTTATATTTATAGACTTTATAGAACAATAGACTTATAGAGCTGCTTTATGGATTTATAGACTTTATAGAACAATAGACTTATAGAGCTGCTTTATGGATTTATAGACTTTATAGAACAATAGACTTATAGAACTGCTTTATGGATTTATAGACTTTATAGAACTATAGACTTATAGAACAGCTTCATAGATTTACAGACTTTATAGAACCATACACTTATAGAACTGTTTTATGGATTTGTAGACTTTATAGAACTATAGATTTATAAAACAGCTTTATTGATTTATAGACTTTGTAGAACTATAGTCTTTATAGAGCTGCAGTTTTCTTTTTTCTTGTTTTTATTCTGTTTTTTTTTTCTGTCTCTCCTGTACCATTTGTGCTGTGTGTTTTTACACATTAACAAATGATCATTGTATCAAGTGCTACCTTTAGAAATAAAATAAAAAACAGAAAAAAATTCTTTCTTTCGATCCAGACGTTACCGCGAAGGCCAGTTTTTCGAATTGGCACGTTTATCGGATTGACAAGTTTTTTGAATGAGTTCCGAATGTATTATCATTTTCGCTATTTAAAGTTTCTTTTTTGCAAATCGCAACGAATTTGATTCTTCGTTTTGTATTTAACATAACTTAATCGTTGGGGAAAAAACAGAAAATATTTTTGAATATATTTCTAGCTTTCAATGTATTTTGACCAGGGTGAGGTCTCAAAGGTATTTTGACCAGGGTGAGGTTTCAAAGACCAGGGTGAGGTCTTTATGGTTGTCACCCCCAGTGGGTGGGTCCCAGTCAAATTGTCGGTTCTCCCAGAAGCCCAAATAGGTGGTACTACCTTATAGTGTTATATTCAGGGCAGTTTTTATTGCCGAACTTTGACAATTTCGCCCATCAGTTATGCTATAGGCCCTCCTCTTTAATGCGCCGATTTCATTCCAGGAAGCATTCATTCTTTAGTGGGGTTTTTTTTTTTTTCGTATAATTTGGATCTTTTATATCCCACAGCTGTCTGTAATTTCGCAGACGTTCTATTAATTTTTTTCCTATCTCCATATTCCAACGTAGTTGATCTGCTTGTGATGTGCTTGCAGTCGCCATCGCGATCTTTAATTCAAATGAGAAGAAGAAAGGCGGAGCAGAGTGACGTTCAATCTTATCGTCCTCTGATTGGTTCGCGCTCAAAAATTGAGTAATTTTTATTGCAGAGTTCGAAAATAATGCGGCAAGATTTCTTCCCATTGAAATGTATGGTGTTGCTGAAAAATTGCTGAAAGGAATTACTAAGTGTAATAATACCTTTACGGTGGCGTTGCAGTTGGTAAACTGGTTTTCGATTTAGTTGACTGCTTCCGCGTACCCATTGCTCCTATTTTCTTTGTCCATCTCTCGGAAGGACTTTTAGACCTACAGATTTATCGTGTCCATACTCCGCCTAGGCACGATAAGCGGCTCCGGACAGGAAGGCTCCTAATGTTAAAACTTAAGAAATTTTTTGCCCACTGAAGATAGGGAATGTTTGAAAATCTTTAGGGAAGATATAGGGATTTTTCGAGACAGTACGATTGGACTTAGTTTTTTCTTTCTTTTTTTCTCCACAATTTGGACAGAACGGGATATATTTCGGTAGAAGACGGGACTGTAATTTTTTCAAACTTTTGGACAGAACAGCTCTCAAATTGGACTTCGTTTTATTTTTCACAATTTGGACAGAACTGCTCCCACACTTTAGATATATTTCGGTAGAAAGACGAGACTTCAGATTTTTTCAAACTTTCGGACACGGTTCTCGATTTTTTATTTATTTATTTATTTTTTTTTTTTTCATAATTTGCGAGAGAACGGCTATTAAACGTAAAATATAGATATTGTTTGGTATAAAGACTGGAGTCATATTTTTATTTTAAAAATATTAATATATTCTCGTGGAGCGATTGGACAGTATTTTTTCAAAATTTAGAAGAGTATGAATGGCTCTCTCTAGCATAAAAAAGAGATAAACACTTAGATTTATTTAGTGATTCTGATATGACACATTTAGGTCTAATTTTTAATATGATTGCTTATTTGATAATTTTAGAATTTTTGAAAATATTGATTAAACTTGTAAAAAATAATATTTTTGCATGGGAATATATGCCAAGATATTTGATATACAGTTAATAACATTGTAAATAATTATTTTGACAAATCATATGTAATAAAAAAGTAGACAGTTTTATTAAATATTTTTAAAAAAATTGACTTTAAATTTCACAAGCATATAAAATTTGATTTAAAATTTACAAATTATATAATAAATAAAATGTGCAATTTATATTACTTTTTAAATATTTTTTAATTATATCAGTTTGCATTTGTTTTGTCATTGCATCATAACTGAGTCTAAAATTATTGAGCAGCTTAGAATTGGGGGTAATTCTTATCGGTTTTTGAAAGAGAATCGGGATTATATTTTATTAAGCATGGGGCATGTATGGCGAATCATACATCCAAGGGAAGGATTATTTTGGTGGAGGATTTTCTAAGGAAGGGAAGCTCTTTAGTGACTTTCATTTGAAAGGGCTTCCCACATCAACAAAATATCTTTGATGATATTAATTTCTTTTGAAGGCCTTTGCAATATAATAATTAAATTTATCAGAAGCTCATTTTCACATCACCATATCATAGTAAAAATTACATACCGGATTCACACGACACACCTGTATGTGATATATAAGCATATACACTATACAACTGCATACACACTATGATATACTGCATATATACTATGATAAACTGCATATACAAGCCTATACACTATACTATACCACAGGGCCGCTTTTGCTAAAATAAAAGCTCTTATAGACAACTGTTAACATAATTAGTAGAGCATTTGAAACAAGAAAACTTGATCTACCAAGAGGTAGCATGTACAAGTTTACATTGTAACCAGAAAAGGATACCATAATAATCATGCTACTAGTGTTGTTAACAGATACAAGACTGGTTTCGCTCTCATTAGAGCTCATCAACTGTGTATAACTGATGTATACTTAAAAAAAAAATGTATAAGAAAAATTTGCTTACCTAAATCACAAGACACATCTGTATATGATACATATAGTACCAGGTTTTGTTCAAAAAGGAACTCCTGTAAACAACTGTTAACAGCATTAGTAGAACACTTGGAACAAGAAAAGGGTAGCATTTCAGTCATGTTACTAATGCTGTTAACAGATATACAGGACCGGTTTCGCTCTCATTTGAGCTCATCAGCTGTTGATAACTAAAGAAAACATTTTTAATGACTCAGTCAAGCTAATCAATTAAAAAAAAAATTTACTCTCAGTATAGCAATCAACATTCAAGAGGATTCGCCATTTCAACTCAGATCTTAAAATTAACAAGTAAACTATTAAAATTTAATAAATTGAATTGATTCTAGTATCCCTATGCTTCACTGATTTTTAAAGTTTATACTGAGCACATTTAGTAGTGTAAATTAACACTGAAATTCCTCATTTTAATATTACCGACCATTAGATTTCTGTATGCGTAGATATATAAAGGTTGGTAGCTGAACGCGGACCTGTGGTTGATAGCCTAGACATGATAAAAAAAAATTCAAATAATTGTTACAAACTTGGAGAAAAAAAAAAACTATTAAATAAATATTGCTTTAACGTTATGATTCAATATGACAGACCAAACACGTTTCATCAATTCAACTTAAATCTTAATTAACAAATAAACTAGTAAAATTTAATATATTGAATTGATTCTATTCTTACACTTCACTGATTTTTAAGCGTTCTACGGAACACAATTAGTAGTGTAAAATAACACTGAAATTTTTCATTTTAATAAATATATAAATGATACATCTTTACTAAATACAAACGTTGTATTATAATTAACAATATTACATTATAATTACAGAAAAGTATATTGATGCACATGATAAATATACGAATAGTGATGCACGTGATAAATATACGAATCAAATTAAAAGAAATTAATAAATAGTCTTCAAAAACTTCAAATTAAAGAAAATAATCATAAAAAATTAATAAATAAAAGTTATTTTATTATTAAAACTTACCTTATTATTTTCTTTAGCACGTAACAGCGAACAACCAGCACAATATAGAATATCTTCCCTCAAGATTTTCTTATCCTTCAAATTCCCTACAGCATTAGCACCACCTACTTAGTTTCGTAATTTAACATTACGGAGCTTTCCTGTCCGGAGTTGCTTAAGTAGGCACGGCACAGTTTTGAGCGGCGTTTAGAATCGAACTCGGAGCATCCGAGTGCGATCCTCTTGCCTTAACCACTGGGTTCCCTGATCTCGCCTTATGACTGTTACAAATATCTTGATTTTAATTCCTTAATTGAAGCCAGTATAATTTTCTGTGAAAAATGATTGCCTACAACAGGAGCCATAAAATAGAAAAATGCCGTGAATAAATTTGGTTATTACATCCACATGATAAACTCCTAATATTGCGAAACCAAGTTAATTTTAGATATTACTGATATAGTTGAAACATTTTTTTTCTTCTATATCACATGAGACCGAGTCTGATCCGAATAAATAAAAATCAGGAAAAGATATTAATTATCTCTAAAATGCATAATAATATTAGTGCAAAAAACACCTTTTATTTGAAAGAAAACTTAAAATCTAGCTATTAATAAAAGAAAAAAGATTGTCAGTCTTTTTGGACAAATTTTGAGTGTAAATAAAATATTTCTCAGGGGGGAAAATATCTTGATAATTTTTTTTTTTCATTCGCGCATAAACATGATTAATCTCCTGAGAGTTGAAAATGAAGGAATTACGGTGACGTGAACAGATACATGAGTATTTATCAATGCCGAGTTTGAGAAATGAGAATGAGAAAGAAAATGAAACAGGTTTTCTGCTTCTCAGTTGATGTGGACAAGGGCTTTGACTTTATGCCAGATCCAGATCGACATTTTTTTGGACAATCTACATTACCAAATTGCTGAAGATGTTTATATTGAAATCTAAATAGTTTCACTTTAATAAGACCCTTTATTGTACTTCAGATCATTTATTCCTAGAAGATTATTGTACTTCTGCATCTGAAATAAAAATCTGCCCTTTTCCATTATATAAGGAAGGTCTAAAACATATTTGGTCTAAATTATTTATCTCACACTGGAATTTCTTTTTTAAAATAATTCTGCTCAGTTGCTACGGACAAGGGCTTTCACTTTATGTGAGATCCAAATCGACAATTTTTGGGCAATCTACATTTCCAAATAGCTGAAGATGTTTATATTGAAATCTAAATAGTTTCACTTTAATAAGACCCATTATATACTTCAGACCATTTATTCCTAGAGGATTATTGTACTTCTCTATTTGAAATAAAAATTTGCCCTTTTCCATTATACATAAGGAAGGTCTTACTAAACATATTTGGCATAAATTATTTTTCTGACACCGGAATTTATTTTTTAAAATAATTCTGCTCAGTTGCTGTGGGCAAGGGCTTTCACTTTATGTGAGATTCAAATCGACAATTTTTGGAACAATTTACATTACCAAATAGCTGGATATGTTTATACTGAAATCTCAATAATTTCACTTTAATAAGACTATTTATTGTAATTAAGAGCATTTTTTATACTTCAGACCATTTTTATACCTCAGACCATTTATTGTACTTCAGACCCTTTATTCCTAGATGATTATTGTACTTTTGTGTCTGAAATAAAAATCTGCCCTTTTGCATTATATAAGGATGGTCTGAAACCCATTCATTTTTGGTTTAAATTATTTTTCTCACACCAACATTTCTTTTCTTAAATAAATTTGTTTTGAATTCATTTAATATTTAAAAAATGTATATACATATTTATTATTTATTTTAGGTTACAGCGCACTACACTATGCGGTACTCAAAAACGACTTTAATGCTGTCAGGATGCTGGAAAGTGCTGGAGCTGACATGAACAAAATTGTAAGCAATATTTTACAGGAAGTAATTGTAATGCAAGTGAGATTGCATCCTTGATAAATTACACCGTAGCACTAAAGTTGTGAATTATACATAATGGAATCCTTTTCAAGTGAAACAAAAGATTTTGAAAAATGGTATGGAATTAAAGAAAAAAAAAAGCATTTCTAACAAAATATAGAAACATTAAACAGGCCCTTTTCAATGATATAATTTAGAATGATATTCTAAGAGATTTTAAGGAATCAAAACCAACTTCAAAGTACCTTAAAAAAGTTTTCAATTCACGCTTTATCACATTGAATAATTTCAGTAAAATTCAGATATTTCTAAATGTATACACCCTTTTATCTAATACAGCCAAATTATTAAAGCAATACATTATTTTATAGGAATGTATGTAACTTATATATTCTCGTGTGTCTTATCTTATTTTTATAAGAGTGTGCTCTTATACTGTTTTGTATAAGAGTGTACAGGATTTGATTAATTTAAAATATTTTGAATAAGTGAAAATACAACCACTTTTTCAACAGTACTATTGAGAATAGAAATGTGAAGAATATTAAACAAAAAGTATTCTTTAATTACTATCTATGATACAGTTTTTCCACGAAAGTTCTTAAGCAACCCAATAACTTTGTAAGGAAAAATCCAGGCGTGTACACGTAGGTCTATTTATAGTAAGGTGACCATATCCGATCGAACAAAGGTGTTTGTAGCGCTCCTAGCAGATAATTAAAAAAAAATAAGACGATAATGTCGGCAACAAAGCGAGATGACGAAAAAATCCAATTATAAGGTTGTAGAACATTGTCTAATGAGTAGGAATCGACACCAGGAACGAACGAAACGTGCATATGAAATGCAAAAAAAAATCTGTCAAAAAGTTATATCATCAGAGCCGCTGACGTGCTAACACCTGCAATGTTTGTCAAAGTACGCGGTCATATTCTTTATGAAATTTAAATGGGCATTGTCTTTGAAGAAAAGTATATTAAACAAGCTTTACACTAGATTTTTGTTCATGTGTAAGTCCTGAATATGACAGACATACGTCAAAAACCATATTGTGTCAAATAAATGCCTTCTGTAACAGTTTTATTGTCGATTTCTATTCATTAGACAATATTCTACAGCTTTGTAATTGACTTTTCTCGTTTATCTCGCGCAGTTGTCGAGTTCATCATCCTAACTGTAGTCATTGTATCTTCTCTAGTTTAAAGATATAAGAAACTTAATTTTTACAGGAAAGTTAACTATGAACAGGACATAAAAAGGGATATTTCCTTAACTCACCAATAAGAAAGTAAAAAGTGGGTGATGCGAGCATGGGCGCCCATAGAACTGTTTCCTGGGGGGGGAAGGGAGAGCAATCAAAATTAACGCCAGTGGGATAAGACCAAAAAGACTAGAATCACTCCTCGCTTGATTACTCCTCGAAGGATAAGACGCACAACGTCGACTTATCCTTCGATCGCCCATTTTTACGATCTTGAACATCCGGGGGGGGGGGGGGGGGGGGGGCAAGTGTCCCTCCTTGCCCTCCCCTATGGGCGCCTGTGGAGGTGAGATGAACAAGGATCTGGATAATCATATCTCAGCAATTTCCAGAGATAGGAACCCGGAATTCTTCAGACACATCCTTTGTGCGTAAAATTATTTTTGTAACCCCTCCCTAAAAGAGTAGAGTAAAAATGAGGGGTGGTGGTGTGAATTAGAGGTTATGAGTATCTCACAAACCATTCAATCTAGAAACATGGACATTTACATTCCCAGGGATGTTCATCATGAATTATAAAGGGTAAGAAAGAATACTTCTGTTCATCCACGAAGATTAAAACGGGTGGGAGTGGTGATATGACCGAGAGGCATGATCGTTGTATTTCTCCAATCCCGAGTTAGAAATCTGATATTTTTCTGGAATGTTCCCCGTAGGTCATACATAGATACTAAAAATTTTTTTTGCAATAACAAGCTTCTGAGAGAGACGATAGGTTGCGAAAATCGACGGATAATCGTAATAGCTTTGTATCTTCGCAACTGCTCAATATAGGAGCAGGAATATTTTCATGGTTGTTCATCAAAGGCCATAGGCAGTAGCGTTGTTAGAAAAAAAATCCTGGGGCAAGAGAGTAACTTAGCATCTTGTTTTCCATTTCTCCAATATCATTTCTTCGAAATGCAATAGGTTCGACGAGTTCTTGGGGAGGGGGGGGGGCACTGACCGCCAAACTCCCTAATGACGTCACTGACCATAGGCAAGCATATCAAGGAGTTGCATTTAACCCACTCCTAAGGGGCTGAGAAATGCCAGCGCTATGATGATTGTATTTTCAAAGTAGCTTCAAGCTAGAGACCTGATTTTTAAAGGTATGTTCCTCATTGGCCACTAACATTAGAAAGGGATTTTTTTCGTAATCCACACCGAATGGTATGAAAGGATATGGTGGTTTACTTTAGAGCGCTTTGATAACCAAGATTTCTAGTTTGCTCAGTTCCAAGATTTTGAAGACTTTATCAAGATATTTAGAATTAGAGACTTTAGAGAATAAGGAGTCAAAGTAATTAAAATAGAATTTAATATTATATAGAAATTTCCTTAAGCTATAGGATGCTTTTAAATAAAAAGGAGTTTTCAGAAAAATTGTAACTCTAATATCAATAAGCCCAAATTTTTAAAATAAGAACAGAAGATTTTTCAGCTACCAAGATTTCTAGTTTGCTATGCCTCGGGTTGTTTTGGATAATATGCAGTCACATTACTAAATTAAAAATCATTTCAACCTGTTCATGAAATGAGTGTTCAGCTAGCACAAATCGTAAATACCTTGTATATCCATGCTTACTTTTTTGTGGAATTTATTTTATCTTTTTTAAATGTATCTAAAATTTGTATTTTTAAAATTAGGATGGCAAAAGTGGACGCACTGCCCTCATCCATGCAGTGTTAGAACAAAATACGAGCATGGTGGATCTACTTCTAAATTGTGGTACCTTTCCCCAGAAGGCGGATTATTCCGGGCGTTCTGCTTTTGAAATGGCGCTACAGGTTGCAAATATTCCAATTATCAAACTCATAGAGAAATGGTTGCCTCGCGATATATTAATGAAAGAGCAAATCAAGCCACTGGAATTCACACCTAAGGTTATAAAAAGGACTAAAGTGTCAAAGTAAATAATGCTGCGTTGTGTTTCCAAAGTCATTTATGGTAAGGTCTATGTACGTCGGACTAAGGAAACAGAGTTTAAATTCCCTGAATTTTTCACCATCCCGGACCTGTTTCTGTAAATTATTGTCATCATTTATTTGTATTATACTCCAAATACAGAATAAAAGAATAAACGTGTATTTGAAAGTAAAGACTTATTCTTTGAAAACATTTTATTTTTTTAAATATGAAATGACATTAGGCTTTGTATCTATTCTATATATTTTTCTGTATATAAATAAAATTTAATGTCTGTTTGTTATTATTTGTAGCTCTGTTCCGTACACTGTAAAACATTCTGCAACCTTTGCACATTTTTTTTAGCTACTTTGTTGATATTTTCGGTAAACTACCAGAAAAACCGCAATTACAGATAGATGTTCATGCAAATGCCAGTTACATTTCTAAAATATCCAGCTAATTGTCGTCTGCCAATGCGTTATTTAGGTATTTTTACTTTCTCTGCAATACATGGTAATGTATAGGGAAAGTATTGGAATCATACCGAAAATCACAACTCGAAGTTTTCGACGGATCTACACGTTTCAAGACCTCTAGAATACGAAAAAACTATTTTTAGTGTGACGTCTGTGTGTGTGTGTCTGTGCAATGTATGTATCCACTCTAACTCAAAAACTAATGGACCGAATTTCATAAAATTTGGTATGTAAGTCACTTGGGTGAGACCCTGGTGCTGATTAGTTTTTGGTAGGATTCGTAAAAACAGAACCCGCCTTTTTTTGCGAAATGGCCCGTAAAAATTTCATGTATCCACTCTAGCTAAAATACTAATGAACCGAATTTTATAAAATTTGCATTTGGATGTGACCCTGGTGCTAATTAGTTTTTGGTACGATTCGTAAAAACAGAACCCGCCTTTTTTTGCGAAATGGCCCTTAAAAATTTCATTTATCCGCTCTAGCTAAAATACTAATTGACCAAATTTTACAAAATTTGGTAGATAAGTTACTTGTTGGATACTCTGGTGCTGATTAGATTTTGGTACGATTCGGAGAAGAACAACCCGCCTTTTTTTTACGAAATGGCACTCAAAAATTGCATGTATCCACTCTAGCTAAAATACTAATTGACCAAATTTCACAAAATTTGGCAGATAAGTTACTTATGGGATACTCTGATGCTGATTAGATTTTGGTACGATTCGAAAAAGAACAAACAACCTGCCTCTTTTTACGAAATGGCCTGCCAAAATCTAAAAAAAAAGACCAAGTAGTGTATGCTCAAATGTATCAATTAAATTCTTGTTTTATACACAATTTTTGAAGAGGAAAATAATATAACACACTCCATTATACTTTAGGACTAACCGTTCTCAAGATATTTGAGATTTCTTGCATTTTTGTTACAATGATTTCGGAAAAAAGTCCAATTACCAAATAAAAACAAAAATTGAATTAAAAATGTAAATTTAATGTTATTTGGTTCAATTAAACTCAATCTAATGAATTATTAAAGAAATAAAGAAAATATGAATTTGAGTTTGCAGGGAAAGTCATGTGCTGCCCACATCGGATTTTTACTTTCCCTGCAATACATGGTAATGTATAAGGAAAGTATCGGAATCATGCCGAAAATCGCAACTCGAGTTTTCAACGGATCTGCACGTTTCGAGACCTCTAGAATACGAAAAACCTATGTTTAGCGTGACGTGTGTCTGTCTGTGCAGATTTTGTATCCACTTTAACTAAAAAACTAATTGACCGAATTTCATAAAATTTGGTAGGTAAGTCACTTGTGAGCGAATCTGGTACTGATTAGTTTTGGGAACAATTCGGGATAAAACAACCCGCTTTTTTTCCGAAATGGCCCGAAAACATTGCCTGTATCCACGCCAGCTGAAAAGCTAATGGATCGAATTTCACAAAATTCGGTAGATAAGTCGCTTGTGGGTCAACCTGGTGCTGATTAGATTTTGGTATGATTCGGAAAAGAATAACCTGCCTTTTTTTGCGAAATGGCCCGCAAAAATCGTCAAAATCTAAAATAAAAACTACATATGCTCAAATATATCTATTAAATGCTTGTTTTATACGTAATTTTTAACGAAAAAAAGAATAAGACAAACCCCATTACACTAAGACTAGCCGTTCTCGAGATACTTTTAATTTTCTCGTATTTTCTTTACGCCAGTTTTGAAAATAAGTCCAGTTACCAAATGAGAACGAAAATTGGATTAAAGTGAATTAAATTTAATTAAAATAAAGATAACGTGGATATAAGTCTGCAGAGAAAGTTATGTGCTGCCTACATCAGATATTTGTATATATTATCATAACTATCAGGAACCATACTCCCCATTACGGACAGTTGATTCCCCTGAAATTTTCATTAACATGCTTGCAAATGTTTTACAGTGTATACAAATTCACAGTTCTTAACGGATTTTTTATTTGATATGGTCATTCTTAACTTCACTGCGGGTCACACCGTCTATATATTTCAACAAACCCAAACGGATCAAGATATTATACAATCTAATAAGTACTCGAGATAACTAGCAAAATCTGTTAATAAACTATTGGATAGGATAACTTGCTACCTTCATAAAACTGTTAAAATCAAAGCAAGTCACAGGAAATTTGCAAAAGCAAACTTTGATAAAATGCAGGCTAGTTGTCAACAATTCGAGTACGAATCCCTATTAAATAATCCTAACAAAGAAACATAATAATTCAGAAATAAAATCGGAAGTGCACTTCCAGATCTAATAACTTCAACCTTAAATTATACGTGTAATTCTGACTTCCTCAAAGCTTCAATAGAAAATACGGGAAATGTCTAACTCTTTGAAGAATCTTACAAGGGAATCCTTAATTCAATTAAAAGAATCGGCAAAGAATTCATTTCAGCCTTTAGAGCCAAAGCGTAAGAAACCCCTATTTTCAGCAATACTACTTAAAGGCATAAATAAAACAAAAAATTAACAAGAGAGAAGACTTAGCAAGCTTCTCTTGTCTAAAAGAAGTAATAATCAACTCAATGAAGTCACTGCCAAATGGTAATGTGAAAATGACATGTAAAGGAATATCCCCAGAAGAGATTCATAATCTACAAAATACTAACGTAGCTAAAAGTTTTAGCTTTGAAAAACCAACAATAAGAACTCGAGCATTAATCATGTTCAATATTCCTCCCAATTATCAACAGAAGACATCAAAGAATTAATTATCCATAATGATTCAAAATAAAGAAATATGAATTCTAAAAAACCAGGAGACAATATTAATTGGGTATTTATCATATTTTAAAGCAAATGGGTCATTTATCATTAAGTTGCAACTATATAGATGGTATTGTGGAAAATGCGCTCACAAACACAGAACAAACTTCTGTATATCTACAGCTAAAGCCTACATTAACTGTGGTGATTATAATTCACTTAACCGATAATCAATAATCAACTCAAGCCACTCAGCCATGGGAAGAATTAATTCCCTCCAGAATTAGAAAGAACTGAATTCCTCCAAAAAGAATAACAATTTTAAAATGACTTCAATAACATCTCAAAACCAAGTAATGATATTCCCATCATTTGCAATATATAATATTTTGGTCTAATTGCATTTATGTTACAGTTTGTTATTGTTTTTGCTGCTGTTGTAGTTATTAAGTTTTTTTTTTTTTTTTTTTACTTATTTATATTTACCTCACTGTTCTGCTCTTGCCTTATGCGTTAAAAAGGTATACAATTCAACTCTCACTATTATTGCTCATAATTACGCTTTACACACTGCAAATAAATTATCCTTAAATTTCTTATGCATACAAGAACTTTACATTATCAATGGCAAAATATTAGAACCTCCTTTTGGAATCATGCAATTTTGTTCTCAATCTTTAAAAGCTTCATTGATTATTTGTAATCCAAATTTAACTTTTAAATTTAAATTCAATACCCTTTCATTCGTATTTGTTGAACTGAACTTATTAGGTAATAAAGAAATTATTTTGTCTAGTCTCTATTTCTCTCCACATGATCCAATAGATAAACTCTTAGAAGAATTTGATTCCATTAATTTTCTTCTTTCGAATTACTTAATTTGGGGGACTTCAATGTCAGAGTAAAAATGTGGGGATATAACTTCATTGATGAGAGGGGATACAGTGTAATAGACTTCTTTCTGTCTGGATAACAATTTCATCATCTTAAACAATCCTGATTGTGGTTCTACATTTGTTTCATACTCTGGCAAAGGGTATCTTGACCTATCTTTAGTAAGTTTTGACTTTTATGATTCGATAAGCAATTGGGAAGTTTTACAATAGGACTATTTTTTTTTTTATCATAAATTCGTTTTTATTGATATTGAAGTTATAATTTTTTCTGAAAACTCCTTTATATTTAAAAACATCCTATAGTTTAAGAAAATTTCTATGTAATATTAAATTTTATTTTAATTACTTTGACTCGTTAATCGCTAAAGTCCCTAATTCTAAAGATCTTGATAAATTCTTCAAGATCTTTATTAATAAAGTTAAAGATTGCGCTTTTTCAACTATTTAGGAAACGTAAAATTAAGAGGGGGAAAAAAAAAAGTTTCTTTTGGTAGAATAAGGACTTGACTAAATTTAGAACTTTGTCTATGAATAAAATAGTTAATTCACTTATAAAATGTTCGGCTCCCATTTCTGAAATTAATACTGCTAGAACCAAATACAAATTAAACAGAGTAAAATTTAAGTTGATGTTAAATAAAGCCAAATCTGATTCTTGGAAAAATTTCTGCTCAAATTGCAAGTTCAAATTGAGTCCGCAGTTCAAATTCGCCTTCAACATGATTTGTAAAAACAAAACATAAAATAGCATAACTGTGCAATTTCCTAATAATTTAAATTTAAACTACTCGGATAAATTTCAACGTTTAGATTTTTTTTTTTTTTTTTTTTTAAACGATGGTGAATTTATTTCCTTCCCGTTTCATTCTTCTGTGTTGCCAATTGGAATGAAGGTGGTCAAGGTTGAAGAACTGTCATTGGTGTTTGATAATTTAAAAGGTGGTAAAACTCCTGATAATCTTGATTACAACATAGGGAAATAATTCTTTGAAATTAATCCCTCAAATTTTGTTAACATTTTTAATCTTTGTTGTAAATTTTGCTATTTTCCATCTTGTTCACGAAATGCCAGGATAATATTCTTATTTAAATCTGGAAGAAACCCTACAAATCTGTTAGCTGGCTCCTCTGTCGATTCGTGTAAATTGCTTTCTAGTATTACAACAAGCTAAATTTTTGGCTGCAAACTAATGACGCTCTACGCCCTAATCAATTCGGTTTCCGTGATAATTGCGATGTTGCTGCTCATAAGCTAATTAATCTTATTTCGTGTCTCATTGATTACCACTGAAGTTCGAAAATCTTTTGATAATTTAAACTGCAATTTTCTTCTTTTAACTCTTGATAGATTAAATATACCATTAACTTTTCGGAATTTTATATATTCGTACTTAAAAAATAGAACAGTTACATACACAGAAGACAATCTTTCGTTCAACAAATATATTTCAGAGGAGTTATTGCTCCGGTATTATGGAACTTATGTTTTGATCAACTTTTAAGATAGAATAATAATATATATTCTTTAAATTCTTTGAAACTACAAATATCAGTATTGATAAGAATAATTGTCTAGTTTTCGGTAAAAATAAGACCGCGTTAAAAAGGAATCCTATATTTAGGTTATAAGGCAAGTCCATTAAAATTACTAATCATTTGAAATTTCTTGGTTTAATCATAGATAATAAACTTTCACGGATTCAATATATTTACTATTTAAAGGGAAAATGTTTCGGCTTTAGTCCTAACTTTGGTAAAATTTCTGGGAAAAAAAAAAATCCATCTTTTAATTAATATACTAAATAAAAAATACTTATTTTGGAAGAAAATAATTGTCGTTTTTACTGAATATAATTTTCCTACTCCAATTTCATTTGATTTTAATTGCCCTTTATCTCAAATCCCCCAACGAAACGCTTAATTTCTTTTCCTGATTATGCCAAGTCTTTTTTCGCCAAGTACGAAATATTTGCCGATGGATCTAAAATGGATGGTAAAACTGGATTTTCAAGAAGTGTGTGTTTTCAAGAATCAAAAATTGAAAAAGGTTATTTGTTATAAATTAAACTGAATGAATACAGTTTTTAAATCGAAAATAATTGTAAAATATGCTGTTGACTGGGCTTTTGATAATAACATTTTTGTTAATATTTATACTGACAGCTTATCTTCAATCTTTGCTTTAAATTCTATAAATAACAAATCCAAATTTATAAAAAATATCAGATTCCATTACTACAGGAAAAATTATGTTCATATCTGTTGGTTAAATCGCATGTTGGCCTTGTAAGAACGCTTGATCTTTGAGCTTTCTAAAAATGTAAATTATTAATCAATGTCGGTGCTTTTCCCGACGCGAGGATTTAAAAACGGAAGTTTGTTTTTTTGAGCCGAAAGTGACTTTTGTTTTAAAATCTTTAAAAAATATTAGAATTTATCCGAGATTTGAAAATGATATATTTTTACTTGCAATTGGCTGCTCTTTCCGGTCGTGTGATTTGTTTTTTTTCTACGACGTCTGGATGGTGGAGAAGAAAAGGGGGTAAAACGGTCGAAATCGCATAAAACATTAAATAACAAACAAACAAAAAAAAATAATTCAAATTTTAAAAATCGGTTTTCACGTGTCATCGCGTTTAAAAAGTAAAACTATACATCATTGTGTTAAGAATGAAGTAAGCTATAAAATGGCAGTAAAATTGAAAAATCGATTTTTTGAAGATTTTCCTTGTCAGGGTGCCTTTAATCCAAAATCATATTTGTTAAATTTTACTTGATGCATAATCGCACTTGCTAGTTTTTGAAAAGTTGAAAATCCCACTTGTCTAATTTAATTGATAAATAGTACACTTGTTAAAATCTATGTTATTTTCCATTGAAAAATAGTCACATTTGTTATTTTTGAAAAGTTGAATTTCACATGTGTTAAATTTTACTTTATCCAAAATCACATTTGTTAAATTTTATTTGACGCATAATCGCGCTTGCTAGTTTTTGAAAAGTTGAAAATCCTACTTGTCTAATTTAATCGATAAATAGTACACTTGTTAAAACCTATGTTATTTTCCATAGAAAAATAAATAGTCACATTTGTTATTTTTGAAAAGTTGAATTTCACATGTGTTAAATATTACTTAACCCAAAATCACACTTGCTAAATTTTACTTAACGCATAATCACCCTTGCTAATTTTTGTAAAATTGAAAATCATACTTATTAAATTTAATTGATAACTGGCACACCTGTTAAAACCCATGTAATTTTCCATAGGAAAATACTAACATTTGTTATTTTGAAATGTTGAATTTCGCATATGTTAATTTTTACTTAACGCAAAATCACACTTGTTAAATTTTACTTAACGCAAAATCACACTAGTTAAATTTTACTTAACGGATAATCACGCTTTTAAAAACTATGGTAGTACCTCTTTCCACCGCTATGTGATACTCTTGCATGCTAGTTAAAGAATACTACTCGAGTCGATTAGAATATGCCCTATACAAACGGAGTTCGTCCCTTAAAAAATTTCTTTGAATCTGAAAATATCTAAAGTTCCTTTTTTCTAAAATTCTTAATTCTCCATTCCACCACTAGGTGGAGCTGAATTTATGGATTCATTCTATATCGCTATTTTAAGCGTTGCCATCCTTTAAAAGTTTCTTTGAATTTTTGAAAAAGCCCTGTCTCTAAAACTTTGACATTCTTTCCACCGCTATGTGGCTCTGATGTGTATGTATCACACAGACCGCCACTCCGGTGTTGGCACTCTCTAAAAAGTTTCTATATATCCCATTTACCTAAAAAATCCATGTCCCAACTTTAAAACGATGGTAGTTCTGCATTTCGCTACTAGGTGGTGCTAATAGAGTCATTCCATACCGCCACTTCAGGAGTTACCACCCCTTAAAATGTTTCATTGGATCTTTAAAAAATCCAAAGTCCCGTCTTTAAAACTATGAAATTTTTCTTTTCCACCGCTATGTGTATCACATATACCGCCACTTCCGTGTTACCACCTTCGACCAGAGATATAAGTAGACTGCGCATTGCTATTCAGAAGAGATTAAAACGTGACCACTGCATGTATCGCGTGACTTAGGGTCGAACACTCGCAGATTTGGCGACTTGTTGCCGCGCTTGGCGCTATAAAATAATTTTTTTGTACTGGAGTAAAACAGTGCTAAATACGTCTGATGTATTTCAAAATGCATATTGTTTAGGTTTTAACTAATCAAGTTCCATTAATCACACTAGCATGAAATTTGGCATGTCGTTGTCTTTTGTGATATATTTTAATTTCCTAGTTAGGAGGTCCAAATTTGGTATTTCGTTGTCTTTTACGGTATATATTGATTTCTTGTATTTTGAGTCTTATCGGGCTAGCCCATCCTGGGCCCGCCATAGATATATACTCATTGTGTGGGAATAACTCGAGATCCGTTGTATCTAGAAAGATCATATCATATTTAGCATGATTATCTTTCATGGTATATTTTAATTCATTGGATTTTGAACTTTACCATCCGAGCCCGTACAGGAACTGTTAAGAGTAATGCACTGAAGAATAACTTAATGTTATTCTAAGGAAAAACTCGGGAACCGGAGCAAACATTTTGTATGGTGTTGTCCTTCATATATTTAAGTTACATACAACTAATAAAAGGGTGTATTTGAAAAGTTGTTTTTTGTTTGTTTTTACTTGTTTTCAATTCAATTAATAAAATCATCAGTGAAATTGCCCTTAATTTCGAAAAAAAACATTAATTATATTATTTAAGGTTGTTGATGTTTAATATTAATGCATCAACATTTTAATAATGAATAAAAAACCTGTATAAACTTTGAGATTTTATAAGTATACATTTACAGAGCTACCATACCATTTAGTATTATAAAAGTGCCACTAAAATTAATCTTTTACTTCAGTAAACGCGTATGTTTAACAAAATACTTTTTTTTTAGTTTTTGTATAAACGAAGTGCAAAATTGCCTCAATGCCAATTTTCAAATTTAGAAATATAGCTGAGCAATATACAATTCTATATAACTATTCAAAATCTTGAATATTATTCCCAAATTATGCAACAGCTACTTTATATTCCTTGACCCCCCCCCCCCCCCCAAAAAAAAAATGTTTTTAAAGATATTTGGACATAGTGTTATTTATAATAAATCAAAATGCTGCTTGCAAGACATTAACTTGCAACTTCTTAATAAAATAGCTTTATTAGTTCATAACACCCTATCAAATGCAGAGAACGGGTTGGGCAGGAATATACATTTTAAAATATTTTTCAGTTCTCAAATTTAGAAATATAGCTGAGCAATATACAATTCTAGATAACTATTCAAAATCTTGAATATTATTTCCAAATTATGCAACAGCTACTTTATATTCCTTGCCCCCCCCCCCCCCCCCCCAAAGAAAAAAAATGTTTTTAAAGATATTTGGACACAGTGTTATTATAATAAACCAAAATGCTGCTTGCAAGACATTAACTTGCAACTTCTTAATAAAATAGCTTTATTAGTTCATAACACCCTGTCAAATGCAGAGAACGGGTTGGGCAGGAATATACATTTTAAAATATTTCTCAGTTCTCAAATTTAGAAATATAGCTGAGCAATATACAATTCTTGATAACTATTCAAAATCTTGAATATTATTTCCAAATTATGCAACAGCTACTTTATATTCCTTGCCCCCCCCCCCCCCCCCCAAAAAAAAAAAAAGAAAAAAAAATGTTTTTAAAGATATTTGGACACAGTGTTATCAGTTACTGAAATTAAAATTTTCCCCGACAATTTTTATGATTGTAAGGTTGTGCATATCCGTGCGCATGGTTTTAATATTAAATTGGTTTCCTTTTGCAATTGATTCCCTTATAGATACATTATTAAATAAATATAAAAGAAAATACAAACAATAGGCTATAAACTTTCTTTATTATATGTCCAATTCATATATAACTAGTAATCTGCATACATAAAATTTAGGTCATATGTATTATGTATATCATATCATCACATACATAAAATAAAGAAGCAATTAATTATAACAAAAGATGTTTAACAGAATCAGAAAGCAATTTAGACTACACACATTTAAAAATGTTTTTAAAGAGATACAAAAAAGGAAATGCAAGACCAATTTTTCACCAGTTTACTTGCTAAAAATGTTTTGGAAAATGCCATCCTTTAAAAATTAAAATTAATGCAATACAAATGCTAAAAAAGTTCCTAGCCACTAAAATTGAGCAAGTAAAATATGTGTTCTACATTTAATGTATAATACATGGTTTTCTACTGATGTATTCTACAATGTAGAAAACACTAATCATTTTACTTTTAAGTAATATATTAAAACTTAAGAATGTATATTTAAAAATATTAACATATTTTCAATGTTCAAGATAAAAAAAACTATAACATTGCCATTTTATAATAATTAAATACATATTTTCACCGAGTGAATAATAATTCCGATACTTAATTCCAGAAATCTTTTGTTACTTAGTGATATTTATATAAATTTTCTTGGGCGTTATTAATCATTTCATAGCATTATATGGCATAAAAACATTGTCAGGAGAAAAGAGCATGAATTAGTAAACAATCCAATTTGGCGTAGAAAAATATCGCCAAGCGAGAAAACTAGGCCTATTAAAAGTTCACGTTCATTTTATTTTTTCTCTCCTAATTTTAAGCATTTATAGAGGTTCAGTTTATGGAAGTACGGAAATATATATAAAATATTTTATTTTAAAAATTATTACGAGGCTATACATTATTTACAAAGCCAGAAAATTTGCTTTTATTATAGTACGTCATGGTCGCACTTGCCAATTAACTCGTTATTATATAAAAATATGTTTTAAAATGAATGAAAATGACTTACCTGTGAAACGTAGTGTCTCCACCTTTGATGAACTTTGAAGTACATCCATATGCAGCGCAGGACATTACCATATTTTGCTGAAAATTAAACCAAAACGTGCGACAGGACTTCTCGCTTTTGAAAACGTAATGCAATTGCAATGGAAGGAGCGGTGCGCGAGAAAATATGCGCGTAGGGGAGTGCATAAGTCATGTGACTTAGTTCAGTGGTCAAGAAAAGGTTGCCGTAAGTCTCTCTACTTATATCTCACCTCGATGGTTACCACCACTTAAAAATTTTCTATATACCCCATTTACCTCAAAAATCATTAGCTAAAAAATTCAAACTCCTATCTTTAAAACTATGCTAGTACTCCTTTCCACCATGGAATCATTCCATATCGCCACTTCAGGCGTTGCCACACCTTAAAAATGTCATATTGGATAATTGAAAAAATCCAAAGTATCGTCTTAAAAACTGCGGTAGTAATCCTTTTCACCGCTAAGTGGTGCTGATGTGCATTACACATACAGACACTTCAGGCGTCACCATCCCCTAAAAAATTTCTTATTATATTTCATTACTGGACACAGCCCCCTTTTAGATTAGCTTTACTATTTTAAATTTAAATCCACCTCTAATTGCATTTGCAATAATTTTGGCGATGCTGATCACTATGTTTTTTGTTGCTCCTATACTAAAAATTTTCACTTCTCCTTCAAATCAAGCGATTTCGTTCTCGAACATTTACAAAAAATAAAGCTTCTATCAACTGTATTAAAAACTATATTCTCGTTGCTAGGGATATATAAAATAGAATCAAATACTTATGTGCGGCTACTGCTTTTAATTTTTATTGATCAATGAAACTAATGCTGTTCCTTTATTTATATTGATTTGTAATGTCAATGCTCCTTTATACATATTGTTATAAGTCTCTGTTTTAAATTTGTTCACTGCATCATTGTTTTGACTTTTATAATCATACTCTTCTGCATCAATGTATTTCTTTTGTATTTGTTAACTTTCTGTTCCTTTCTTTATTTTCTTTTTAATAATTTTCTGCCTTTTCCCTTTCGGTCTTTTTGTATATTTTCTAAATTTTCTACTGGTTGTGTTTTGAATTATATTTAAAAATATTTTTTTCTTCAATACCTAAATTATGGATATTTCCATTTTAATTAATAATATAATTTTTTACAAATTTTTCCCAACTCTGTCAATTTTCTCTTTTCCCAATATCGTATATTGGTGTATTGAATTCCCGTAAAACCGTAGCTATACAGGGTGATTAAAAAAAGATGGACCAAATTTATGTGGTGGTAGTACACATTAAACCAAGCACCGGCCGTCTAAGCAGTTGCTCATGTCCTCGGACGAGTCGGACGGTTTGGGTCTTCAACACTAAACCAAGCATTTTCCGTCATACTTTACCGGGTCGGAAATGAAAAGTAAAGGCGCCAGTGGGCGCTTAATGATGAAACCGATTATGTGAGGCGAAAACACAAGAATGACTTAGAAGTTATAAAGTGACATTTAATAAGCAATCATTACACCAATGGCTCAAAAAAGCGACCACCAACCTGAATGGACGTCTCATAGCGGGGATGGAGGATTGGCAAACTCTCTCGAACAGACTAGGCATGTCGCGCACTTCGGCAGCAGCGGCCGAAATTCTGGCGACGAGTTCCTCTTCAGATTCAAGGGAAGTGTCATAGACGAGACTCTTGAGATATCCACACGAAAAGATATCAATACACGACAGATCGGGCTATCGTAGGGGTTTGCGGAGTGACCGTCCCCCAACGAGTAAGCGCCCTGTACCGCCTTTACTTTTCATTTCAGACCTGGTAAACCATGGCGAAAAATGTTTGGTTTGGTGTGTACTACCACCTCGTAAAGTTTGGCCCATCTTTTTTTAATTACTCTGTATATGGATATATTCTTCATATGTGACATTTTAAATTTTCAAATAAACTAGTACAGTTGTAAATGTCGCTAACCATGGTGCCCTTCCCGGTCGTCCAAACAGTTCCTCATGGCCTCGACTGAGTCGGACGGTCTGGGTCTTCTATACCTCATTTACCTAAAATATATAAAGTCCCGTCTTTAAAAATTCCCCGACTCCATCATTAAAAGCATGGCTGTTCTCCATTCCGCTACTAGGTGGCGCTGATGGAATCATTCCATGACGTCACTTCAGGCGTTGCCACCACTTACAAAGTTTCTATACACCCCATTTACCTAAAAAATCCAAAGTCTCGTCTTTAAAATTATGTTAGTACATCTTTTCACCGTTCTGTGAAGCTGATGGATTCGCGCCATTCCCGCGTTGACACCCTTTTAAAAGTTTCTAAACAACCCATTTACCTAAAAAATCCGAAGTCCCGTCTCTAAAACTATGGTAATACACCTTTTCACCGCTAGGTGGCGCTGATGGATTGATTCCATACTACCACTTCTGTAGTGAAAGTCCTTAAAAAGTTTCTATACACCCCATTTAACTAAAAAATCCATTAACTAAAAAAAAGTCCCATCCCATCTATGAAACTATGGTAGTTCTTTTTATCGGCCGGTGGCGCTGATAGTTTAATTTTATACCGCCACCTCTTTAGAAGTTTCTAAACACTCTGCTTACCTCAAAAATCCAAATTCCCGTCTGTTATCCAAATTCTCGCAATTGACGTGATACAAGCTACATTGAATTATGGCATTCATCAATGTTTTGAGAATAATAGCTATTTTGTGAAATGAAATACGTCCATATTTCGAGAATAGTATCAGTTGTTTTGTGAAATTAGTGGAGCATGTAAGGGCTGTTTTACTCTATATTGTTCCAGTTTACGCTGTGCTTGTGAATAAACGTGTTAGTTATCCAGAGATTTGGACTCATTCTGGTATTCTGAGTGTACACCCACCAATCCAGAGGATAAGTTGTAACAATATTCTAAATGACATTGTTATTCAAAGCATTTTACTAAAATATTTAAATTAATGCTCCTCAAAAGAAGCTTAAGAATCTCTGTTCGCGCTATACAAAATTATCTTCACAGGCAGATCTGAAGAATAAAACATCCAGATTTCGTTTGTAAGCAAATTTACAGAAAATATGAAATTGAATTAATATATGTCAAAATAAAAGAGCTAAAACTGAATACCCCTGTTACTTATATTCTCGTGGATTAGAAGATATATCCGTACTACTTTTCGTAGATTAGAAAAGAAAATATCCCCTGTCAATAATCTCCGTAATCTTTAAACCCAAAGGCCGAATAGAATCCAATCAAAAATGAAATTCTGATAAAATGTATTTATATACGTACATTTCTTTATTATTTAAATCAAAAAAGATTATCTGCTGTATTAACTTATTGGGTTTAATTCCGTTGCTTAGTAACACGATATCACTTTTTTTTCATATAACTTCGAGGAACAAATATCGTCTGCATAATGGAAGGTTTAATAGTGCGTTTTTAACACTTTACAACAGAGTTGAAAAGTGTTTATGGCTTAGTTCATTCTGTCTGTCTGTCCGTTCGCATTATAACTGCCGTAAAAATTACTTTATCAAAATGAAATTTTAGTATGTCGTTGAGACGGTTTGTGGGAAATATGGGAATGTAAATGCATAATATCATCCGATTAGTTTTGGATTGAACACGGATTGAAAAAATGAAATACATTGAACCCTATGGGACTTAATTTTTCAAACATTTTTTAAGTGAAGTTAAAATTCACAAATTGCTTCGAAAATTTTAGGAAATATTAAAATTATCCCATAAAATATATAAAAAAAAAAATTCAGCAAAATATGTTAGATAGTTTTTTTAAATAGAAATTAAAATAATAATTACATCCATATAATATGAAGAGATCATGTGACCAACTTCAAAATAAAATATGGCATCCACCTTTTTTTCCCAGTGTAAAAATCGTGACTTTAAAAATTCTTTTAAATTTATATTTAGTGTTGCATCCGTCCTAAAACCGCTTTATTTCTGCGTATTTTTTGTGCATCTATATTCTGCGCCAACCCAATTACACTATTTTTTAGTTTAAATGATCATCAAACTTTGATTATTTCTACAACGAAGCCTAATTTTAATGGAAGCAGAAAGTAAACAAGTGATTCTAAGATGAGTTGTATAAGAATTGCTGATTTTTTTTCTCTCAGAATGATTTAACTCTGGAGTCTGGAATAAAAGGGTATGAATGAAATATTCACTTCATTTACATAAAGAGCTAGACGATTTAAATTTCGATGACGTAACACAATAAACATTTAACAAATTATCTAATAGGCGCTTATACAGATCGCTAATGCTGGCTGACTTCATACACAATGCAGCATTTTATATTTTTTGCACATAAGCAATTCAGCACAATGAAGCCTAATTTTAATGGATGCAGAATGTAAACAAGTGATTCTGAGTTGAGTTGTATAAGAATTGCTGATTTTTTTTCACCCAAAATGATTTAAATCTGGTGTCTGGAATAAAAGGGTATGAATGAAATATTCACTTCATTTACATAAAGAGCTAGACGATTTAAATTTCGATGACGTCATTTGAATAAAGTTCATTTTTTTTATGAAGTTTTAAAGTAAAAAAAAATATTATAGTTCTGTGATAATTAAAAAAATATCACCGCTGAATGTATCGTATTTTAGAGATGCGATGCATTCAGCAGATTGCATTTCAGTTGGAAAGTGTTTTATAACCAATGCTTTATGCATGATTGATCTTTCTTGTTTATTAATATATCGATAACCCCTGGTCCCAGAAACTCGAAACATGGACTAAATTTTAAGTGGGGGTTATTCCAAGTCTATCACGAAAATTTCATCTAATATCGGTTCAGTCGTTTTCCCGTGATGATGAGACAAACAAACACACACAAATAAATAGACAGATTTTCAATTTTATTTATACAGATTTCACACAATAAACATTTAACAAATTATCTAATAGGAGTAGAAGAGAAATAAGAGTTGAAGGGCAGCAGGGGCAGCGGCTGCCCCTGGAGGAGGGTTCCTCTTTGGGGAGGGAATTTCACTCTTTTGGGAGGATGCCTCTCGGAGGATCCTCTCTTGAGACCCTCCTCACTTGGGAGGATGCCTCTTTCGAAAGAGGCCTCGGAGTGAATTGTCCTGAGAGGGGATGACCTTTGAGCCTTCGAAAGTGGTTTCAATGGGTGTCGCAATCAGCGATTGCACAATCTGGAAATGACGTGTCGCAATCGATAACCTTGGAGCTCTTAAGCACACGTCCTCCCTCTCTGCTGGTCAATGATAAAGTGATCGTTCTTATCAGCGTGACGTAGTTAAAGCGCCCTCTGGCGAATGTTGATGAAGTGCTGCCATCTATCGGCATTTTTTTTCCCAAAAGAATTTAATTTCTCACTTGTCAGGAGCGGGACTCGAACTCGGAACCATCGGATTACAAGGCCCGCGTCTTACCCGCTATGCCACAGCACCCGTGCTCCATAGAAAGTTATCATCGAACTGTACCTTATCAGAGGAAGCAGGAGATAGAATATTTTTCGCTCGGTGAACAGATTGAATAGTGATGTATTTTATAAAGGGATTTCGGTGCGTTTTAAAACGGAATGTTACGGACTGAATATAAAATTGTGTTGTGATTTTTAAAACAAATTGAATACGGATTTCCAATGAACACAAAAATTGTATTAAGTGATATATAGCAATGTGGATTTTTTTTTTTTAAATAAATCTAACAGCGTATATCAATATGATTTTTATAATAATAACGAAATGATTTCGAATGTTTACAAACAAATAGATTACAAATTTCCAGTGAACACAAAAGTTGTGTTAAGTGAACAAGATTCAACCCTTTTAAGTGTTGTACATTTAAAAACATGAATGTAATACTTAGCTAAAATTGTATTAAGTGATATATACCAATGTGGATGTGTTTAAAAATAAATCTAACAACGTATATGACTATTATAATAACGAAATGATTTCAAATGTTTAAAAACAAATTGAATACGGATTTCCAGTGAACACACAAATTGTGTTAAGTGAATAGGATTCATCCCTTTTGTGTATTTAAAATTTAAACGCATTAGCTAACATTAAGTGAACAACCCTTAAGTGTTGTCTATTTAAAAATTAATTTATTACTACATTGTACTTAGGCATTTTCAAAAATGGTGCGACAAGCTAGTCACTCCGCTCCAACTGAAAAGAAAGAGAAAAGTTTCCAGTAGAAAATATATGTTATTTACATATTATATAAAAAGAAGTGTTAAAAAAAGTTAGTAGAAGAAGAGAAAGTTTGTGTGATTATTTCACTAATATTTAATTAAATTGAGTTTAATTGCATTAAATAACACACATAATTAGTTAAAATTGCGCTGAAGACTAGTTTTTGAGAATATATGTGAATAAAATGCATCAGAGAAGCAGATATGAATTTTAAAATGTTCGAAAATAAAACTATTCAAATTCTACTCATTTCTAGCAGATCATCGACTGTTCCAGTTTATCGGAAATCATGTGCTTCTGACTTTTCGGAGGACAGTGTTTGTTTAGCACAAAGGTAGCCTCTGAAAAGGGTATAAAATGAGGTCCTTATCGAGCAATGGTCAACTGCTCTTTCTTTTAGATGATAGCTAGTAATTATCACCGAAACTCTTTTGATAAGATGTCTTCTTCCCGTGCTTTTGAAGTAAGTATATTTTTGAATTTCATTATTTTATGATTTATCGTATGTGACTCAACGATTAGCACTTGAATTTTATATTAATTAATTTTTATGGATTTTCAGTTTGACTTCGGTATTTCCACTGAGGAGATGACCATCCTATGCGGTAACGATCCCATTCCCATGACCAAAGACGATATAAATCAGGTGAGTTATTTTAATAACTTTTTTTTTTTTAATGGAAAAATGTATTTGTTTTAATTTTATCCATTCGTGAAAATACTGTTTAGCACATTAAGAAATTAAACGCAACAGTTTAATTGTACTTTGAAAAATATAAACTTATTTCATGCTCCATCTGAGCGTAGCCACCGCTGACTTTATTAAAACATTTAATAGGACCTACATATAATTTTTAATGTTTCACATATTGAGCCATTCAGTTTAATTGTACTTTGAAAAATATAACGTTATTCCCATCGGAATGGAATCATTTTTATTTTTTAGTGATAGATTTGTATGGGCTTCCAAAAATTATATCTTACAACTATAATTTTTTTTTTTATATCAACATTTTAGTTTGTATTTTTAATAACACTTTTAAATTCAAATAAATAATGAGTTTAACACATAACTTAAAATAAAACTAAGAATGAAGCAGCGTTTAAAGAAAAAAACATTTTTAATAAAATATAAAATAATACATAGATTTTTACAAAAGTAATATTCTACTAACTTGTATTTCACATATGGAACAGCCCAATCATCGCCGTATTAGTCCTTTACGGTGAGGCTTTTAAAAAATTCAGATAGTGAAACATTGTTTTCATTTGTTTCACAAAACTCTCGAGCAATTTCTTGAGTGTTTATCATTAAAAGTTCGTGATCGACTAGTCTACAAATTGCATATGAGTGGATACTGTACAGCACTTGTGTTTCAAATCGGTACACCCATGACTTTTGCATGTTTCGCGTTGATATGATTTATACAACTCTGCACATAAATTTTTATGTACACACTGCATTAAAATACGTTTTAATTCATAGGGTGGCAAAGTCGGTAGTGTTTTGACAGGTTTTTGATACTTCACAATACAATTTGGTAGGATATTTGTCAGTAACTGATCCAAAATACAATTAGTAACATCTTGACTTATATACTGAAGGGTATGAAAATTGTCCTGATTTAATAAGATTAATTTCTTTTTGAACTGTCCAGTGCAAGGTGGTAATTGTTGTAAATATATACTGCTTTCATATACACACACTAAAAGTTCATTAATTGTGAAAGATGAATTTTCACTGTCCATATTTGAAATGCGTTTTAAAAATACACTCCACGTATTAGGCGTGAGTGTTACACCATGAGGGGTAGGCACGATAACATCAGAAGCATTCATCTTGTAGACACGAAAGTGTACTTTAACATTTCCTCGAAAATGTTGCACGGTAACGTAAATGTTACATCCCAAATGGTAACGGAACTTTTCAGATGAGGATAATTCTATCGAAACCGATCCACTTTGAGAAGTAGCATAGTTCAGGGCCGACGATACCAAATTACTTTGCGAATCTGTAGTAGTTATAGATGGAGTATGCATATGGCTCCAATCGATATCAGATATAGGCGAAAGCGCTGCAGGCGGGGCGTACATTGGAAACTCGCACTTGCGTTTCTGTACAGGCGTTTTAGGTAGAATTTTTCTAAATGTTAGACTTATTCTAGCCTCTGAGACTTCGGGTTCACTAGCAATTCTATGAGAATAGAATTTGTTGGTTGGCGCATGCATCGCATAAAGCGAACCGTGTTGAAGTGGAATACTTAGAGGAGATTGTCCTTTTCTTTCGAAAATTATGGATCTCGTAGCACCGAAATTGAGAGCCGCTATAGGTGTTTTAGAGCATAGGGAGGATGCATTGTCCTTGTGTTGTCCTATTTTAGCATGTCCATCCGCATAGTGGTTTACTAACACAAAATTGTAGCTGTATCCCATATGTTCTTCCACACGTGATTTTATCTCCGATAAGAGAGGTGTCCATTCCTCAGAACTGTTTCCAGCGTCTCCAAATGCATATACTTTTCGAGCCGGTTGGTGTGTGCGGCCATGCACCACCACTTGTGATTGTTGAAAAGGTAGACTTTTCAACTCTTGGAAAATTAAATCGGCTACATCTACCGAATAAAATTCGCGAACATATTCTACATTCAACTTCTTGCGTTTAAAAAAGATAGACATTTTTAAAAATAAGCAACGACAACCTTCTAGGAGAACAAACGTTGAGTGAATGAACTCTTATCAAAATAATATCCCTTATCGTATCATGTGACATGTCACGTGATATTTCTTATCGTATCACGTGACACATTACATGATATTTCTTATCTGTAAATCATGTGATGTATGACATGATATTTCTTAGCGAATCACAGGCTGCCATGTGTGATATTTCTTATCGTATCATGTGATGTATCACATGATATTCCTTATCTATAAATCATGTGATGTATCACATGACATTCCTTATCGCATCACGTGATGTATTACATGACATGTCACGTGACATCTTGTTAGCGAATCACAAGGTTCCACGTATGGAATCACGTGACAAGTTAGATAAGGTTTCCGCCCACAATACATGCTACGTGGAGCTCACTTTGACTCGAGACTTGCGCTAGGAAAGACGTGCTCCTCTTTATTAAAATATCGACAAACGAATTTTCCACAATGATGAACATGATTGTTTCAAAAGTGAGTTCAAGATGTTTTTCGAATTAAAAATAAAGATACATTTTAAAAAAAACACAAGAACTTTTAAAATTTACAACACAAAAATTAGCTTCATACACATTTCACTTTTTTACATGTTCTGTGTTTTTAATATTAAGGATATGACTGTACCAGCTGCCTCTGTGAAAGCTGATGTTACACCCCTTGTGAAAGCTGTTGTTACACCAGTTGTGAAAGTTGGTGTACTGCCTGCTGCAACACCGACCATGGTGGGAGAGGCCGGACCTAGTGGTGTCCACGTAAGTTATTTTATTTCATCTTTTGGAAGGGGTAGATAGGGAAAACAGCTGTTTTTGGGAGTATAGGATTGTATCGTATATATTTCGCATTTCAGAATTTTAAAAATAAACAGCTGATTCATTATCTATGTCATTTTTAGATTGCGTTTAGTTAGTTAGGTGTTTGAAGCAGGCGCTAATATCGGACTTTTGTCTGTTTTTCAGATGTGTCCAACCTGCCACAAAGTCTTCACTGCGAAGCGTAATTTACTTCAACACATCAAGACTCACACTGGAGAAAGAGCTTTTTCTTGTGATATATGTGAAAAGACGTTTTCAAGGAAAACCCATTTAAATCGCCATACCAAAACACATACCAATTCTAAATCACTCCAATGTAACATTTGTAATAAAATGTTCACGAGGGAAGATAATTTAAACACACACAGATAAAGAGATATCCCTGTTCCCTTTGCGAGAGCACCTTTACGAAGAAAGGAAATATGTTGGAGCATGTGCGAATTATGCATAAAACTCCTGCCCCTGTTGGATTGAAACGCAAGATCGCTGATGTGGCTTCCGCTTCTAGGAAGCGTGTGAAACGGAGTAATAGGGCTTTGGGGGTCTTCTTAACAGAAACGTTAGAACCCTCCGAAGGAAATTGCCACGATTTACTACTATCCCTGGAAGAAATGAAGCCGCATATGCAAAATCTCATCCTGGCAGAGTTGAATACGCGCCAAATTAAGTGGTATGCTGTTCTAAATGTTAGGATGAGCCGAATCAATTCTGATGGGGAGGAGGAGTTTGCTACACCACATTTTCGCACAAAGTGCGTAGTATCCTTACAAGAGTACAACGTTGAGGAGCATGTGACACAAGGCATTCAGAAAATATTGAATTCTGTGGAAGAGTTTCACCAGCTCGGATCTGGATGGACCTTGGATCGAGTACTGAACATGGATGTTTATATCGGATCCTATCGTCCCTTGCGTCCGTCCAGCTTCATTCCACTACCTCCCAAAATAATGGCAAAGAAGGCAGTTTTGAACATACAGAATGAAGACCAGAAGTGCTTCGTGTGGTGTCTTATCGCACATTGGAAGAATTTAGACTCTTCTGCTACTCCAAAGCGTGTGAGTCACTACTTGCCATTTGAAGGGGAGGTGAATCTGGGAAACGTGGAGTGTCCAGCGGCAGTATGTAAGATCCCGATTCTCGAGATGCTGAATGTTTGTCGCATTAATGTGTTCGGATATGAACTTTATAGAAGATATCTTGCGAGAGAAGGATGGATTGGTCCCCAAGATCAAGGCCAACAGGCCAATGAAGCTCACCAGGAGTGAGGCAATTGCATTCAACCAGAGCACAGAATGCTATTTATGCAAGAAGCCCTTTAAACACGACGGGGTGAAGTATGTAGGGAAATGTAGAGACCACGACCACGTGAGTGGTGCATATCGAGGAGCACTCCATGTGGCGTGCAATCTGAGATTTCGTCTCCCTACTACTATTCCGGTAGTGTTCCATAACTTGAAGAATTATGACGGACACCACCTGATGTCGGGGCTTGGTAAATTGAAAGATTACGAAATTACATCCATTGCAGTAAACATGGAGAAGTACATTTCGTTTACCCTTCAGAAGAAAGGCGAGGGTGTGAGGCTGCATTTTATAGACAGTCTTCAATTTTTAAACACCTCCTTGGAAAAATTGGTAGCCAATCTACCCAAGGAGAAATTTACAATTACGAGCACAGCTATGCCAACTAATACTGATCTGCTGCTACGTAAGGGGGTGTACCCATACGAGTACATGGACTCGTATGGAAAATTTGAAGACCAGGTGCTGCCTCCACCTTCGGCCTTTTACAGCACACTAACAGAAGAAGATATATGTGAGGACTACAAACATGCTCAGAATGTATGGAGGACATTCAATATGAAGAATCTTGGCGACTATCATGATTTGTACGTCAAAACGGATGTCCTTCTGCTGGCCGACGTATTTGAGCATTTTAGAAAACTGTGTATGACATATTATGGTCTAGATTGCGCTCATCTGATGACTGCACCGGGGCTGGCGTGGCAGGCCTCCCTAAAGATGGTAGAACAACCCTTGGACCTCCTAACCGACATTGATATGCATCTTTTCGTTGAAAGGGGGATTCGAGCGGGAATATCTGTCATCACCAAACGGTGGGCGCGGGCAAACAACCCATACATGGCCGAGTATGATCATACAGAGCCCACCCGATATTTGATGTATTTAGACGCTAACAACTTGTACGGGTGGGCCATGTCTCAGCCCCTGCCTTATGGGAATTTTGAGTGGGTGTCACCATCCTTAGCAAGTGAAGAGTGGATTTTGAGTCTCCCCAGCGATGGAACAGATGGGTACATATTAGAGGTGGATTTGGATTACCCATCTGAATTACACGACCTTCATAACGATTATCCACTAACCCCGGAAAAGCTAAAGATCAGTGAAGATATGATTTCTCCATACACGGTAGAAGTTATGAAATCCCTTAAGATGTCTCGGTTCCAGAGTCATGAAAAGTTAACCCCTAATCTGAACAATAAAAAAAACTATATAGTACATTTTCAAAATTTAAAGTATTATCTGGAACTGGGACTTAAATTAAAAACCACCCATAAAATTTTAAAATTTAAACAGCGAGCCTGGTTGAAGCCCTACGTTGACTTCAACACAGAACATCGTAAAAGGGCCCAATCAGGTTTCGAGAAAGATTTTTTTAAATTAATGAATAATGCCGTGTATGGGAAATGCATGGAGAATTTGAGGAACCGGGTGAAGTTGATCTTGTGAAGGACGAGAAACGTGGGGAGAAACTCATGGCGGCACCCACATTTAAATCTTTTAAAATTTTCAATGAAGATTTGGTAGGGGTCGAGAGACTATACCACAACATCTTATTGAATATGCCCATATACGTCGGTTTCGCCATTCTGGAGCTTAGTAAACTCCTCATGTACAGATTCCACTATGGATATATGAAGAAAAAATACGGAGCAGATGCAACACTTTTGTTTACCGACACCGACTCTCTCACTTATGAGGTCGAGTGTCGGGATTTTTACAAAGACATGCAAGAAAGTAACCACCTCTTTGACACATCGGATTATCCGACAGATCATTCCGCCCACAGTGTGTCAAACAAAAAGAGGATAGGTTGTTTTAAGGACGAGCTAAATGGAACACCTGGACTTGAGTTTGTGGGGCTCAGGTCCAAAATGTATTCTCTCCTCTCCACACAAGGGGAAAAGAAGACTGCTAAAGGTATTTCGAAAACATTCGTAAAGAAACACATAAAGCACCAACATTATGTCGAATGTTTGAAAGATGTGCAAACCACCAAATCTTTTCAACATCGTATAGGGAGTGAGTGTCATCGTTTGTATACACTCAAACAAAGTAAAGTGGCACTCTCCCCATACGATGACAAACGTTATGTATTGGAAGATGGTATTCACACCTATGCACATGGTCATTGGAACATATTCAAGGAATAGCCACTCCATTCTTTTTTTTTTCTTCAACATTCAAGACCATTCCAAGATTTTTACATTTTTATTCAAGAACTTTCCACGATTCAAGACCTTTTCACGTTTTTTATTCAACAACTTTTCACTTTTTTAACACAAGAACTTTCCACGATTTTTTTTAAACAAATCCTTTTTCAAGATTCAAGAACTTTTCACGATTTTGATTACATGAACTTTTCACGATACAAGACCGTTTCACGATACAAGAACTTTTCACGATACATGAACTTTTCACGATACAAGATCCTTTCAAGATTTTGAACACAAGAACTTTCCATGATTCAAGACCTTTTCACAATTTTGATTACAAGAAGTTTCCACAATACAAGAACTTTTCACGATTTTGATTACGAGACCTTTTTACTATTTTGAATATATGAATTTTTCAAGATTTTTTATCACAATTCAAGAATTTTTACTATTTTGAATATATGAATTTTTCAAGATTTTTATCACAATTCAAGAATTTTTACCAAGATTTTTAATACATGAAGATTTTTCCATGTTTACTGCAATAGACCTTTTCAAGATTTTGAACACAAGAACTTTTTTTTTTTTACTATTTTGAATATGAGAATTTTTCAAGATATTTTATCGCAATTCAAGAATTTTAACACAAGAACCTTTGAAGATTTTTCGCACAGTGTATTTTCCTGTTCTTCCCTCGTGAGAACTTTTGAAGATTTTTAACACAAGACAAGATCCCTTCAAGATTTTAAACACAAGAACATTTGAAGATTTTTTCACACACGACCCTTTCCCTTTCTGGTAGGTCGGACGGTCTGGGTCTCAACAACAACAACACACGACCCTTTCAAGATATTCATATAGGCTATTTTCAAGAATTTTACTTTCCTCAAAAGAACTTTGAATTTCACTCTACAAATTTTGAATGAACTCTGTTCATTTTTAATGGGAAAATAGGTCTGCCAGTGTGAAGTAATCTAAACTAATAATATTTAACTTAAAATTAATTCTTATTATAATTTTCTAAATTTTTTTTTTAATTTCATTCATTCTAAAATAATAACTTACTCACTCATTCCTTAAAATTAATTGTTATATTCATTTCCTTTTCTAAAGCATTTATTCTAAAATATTAAATTGCTCAATCATTCCTTAAAATTAATTGTCATAATCATTTTTTTTTTTAAATCATTTATTCTAAAATAATAAATTACTTACTCATTTCTTAAAATTGCTATATTCATTTCTTAAAATTAATTGTTCTATTCATTTTTATTATGTAATTTAATTAAACAAAATTATTTCACGCTGGTGGAGAACACTGCCCGAAAGAGTGAAACGACAGAGTGCACCACCTCATGGGGCTGTTGGAAGTGCACAAACTTTCTCTTCTACTAACATTTCCCACTTTTTCTAACTTTTCTTTTCATATAATTTATAATATGTAACACTTCTTAATAACATATAACATGTATTTTCAAATGGAAACTTTACTCTTTCTTTTCACGACCTTTATTTTTCAGATTATATTTGGATTACAATTTCACATTGGTAAGGTTTTATCTATTCTAACATGCAGTTCATGTGTGGACTTTCACTAATTCTTATCATAAGGTTGGGACAGGAAGTGCTAATCTCGAACAGAAGCGCTGATACTGACCAAAGCAATTGTTATCTGGATGTTTGAGCAAAAATTGTAAATACTCGCTTGGACGATTCTCGTAAATGACTGCATTGGAATACATCGGAAGAGTGGTTTTAAGCCAAACTTGCAATAGATTTTAAACGTGTTGGTGTCCTGTAAAAATAATCGAAACTGTACACTCACTTCTAAGTTCTATAATGGTAGTAAAAATTATACCCTTCACTGTTAAAATGGTTATTCATTGGGTTTTATTTAAACTTAAAGCTAAAGTTTTGTGGGTGTATCTGTGAAAATTCGTTAGCTTGTTAAATTCTAAATCTGGATATTTCAATTACATCCACCACTTTAAAAATGGTCAAATTATATTCAATGCACAATATCATTAAAATGATGTATTTCAGATTATGTGTAACAAATCAGACCGTTGAAGTATCCAGTTACTAGAAATATATTATTAGAAAAAATAGGTGACAACACCTCATAATGCTGACGTCATTATAGATAAGATCTAATTTTTAATAGCGTAATGAGTGCATATGTCTCATTTATAGATTGGACGCCAAGCTGCGAAGACATCGAATGTGAGTTCCAATTTTCATTATTATTTTTATAAAAAGAAAAAAAAATCACTTCGTTATTATAATAGTCGTATATGCTGTTAGATTTATTTTAAAAAAAATCACATTGGTATATATCACTTGGAATGGTCGAATCCTATTCACTTAACGCAATTTTGTGTTCGCTGGAAATCCGTATTCAATTTGTTTTTAAACATTTGAAATCATTTCGATAATTAGATTTATTTTTAAAAAAATCACACTAGTATATATCAAACACACACACACTTAGAATGGTCGAATCCTGTTTACTTCATTTTAACTAAGTATAATACGCTATTTTAAAGCTTGCCAAATATATTGTGTACGTGTATAAATTTGTTTTTAAGTGTACAACACTTAAAAGGGTTGTTCACTTCATTTTAGCTACGTATAATGCACTATTTTAAAGCTTGCCAAATATATTGTGTACGTGTATAAATTTGTTTTTAAGTGCACAACACATAAAAGGGTTGAATCCTATTCACTTAATACAATTTTTGTGTTCACTGGAAATCCGTAATCTATTTGTTTTTAAACATTCGAAATCATTTCGTTATTATTATAAAAATCATATTGATATATGCTGTTAGATTTATTTAAAAAAAAAAATCCACATTGCTATATATCACTTAATACAATTTTTGTGTTCATTGGAAATCCGTATTCAATTTGTTTTAAAAATCACAACACAATTTTATATTCAGTCCGTGACATTCTGTTTTAAAACGCACCGAAATCCCCTTATAAAATACATCACTATTCAATCTGTTCATAACGTGCCGAGCGATTCGAACGAACCTCGAAAAATATTCTATCTCCTGCTTCCTCTGATAAGGTACAGTTCGATGATAATTTTCTATGGAGCACGGGTGCTGTGGCATAGCGGGTAAGACGCGGTCCTTGTAATCGGATGGTTCCGAGTTCGAGTCCCGCTCCTGACAAGTGAGAAATTAAATTCTTTTGGGAAAAAAAATGCCGATAGATGGCAGCACTCATCAAAATTCGCCAGAGGGCGCTTTAACTACGTCATGCTGATAAGAACGATCACTTTGTCATTGACCAGCATAGAGGGAGGACGTGTGCTTAAGAGCTCCAAGGTTATCAATTGCGACACGTCTTCCAATATACTCCGGTGAAAGGTCAGTCAGCGACACGTCATTTCCAGATTATGCAATCGCTGATTGCGACATCCATTGAAACCACTTTCGAAGGCTCAAAGGTCATCCCCTCTCAGGGCAATTCACTCCGAGGCCTCTTTCGAAAGAGGCATCCTCCCAAGTGAGGGGGTCTCAAGAGAGGATCCTCCCCAAAGAGGAACCCTCCTCCAGGGGCAGCCGATGCCCAGCTGCCCTTCAACTCTTATGTCTCTTCTACTAATAGTCGCTTATACAGATCGCTAATGCTGGCTGACTTCATACACAATGCAGCATTTTATATTTTTTGCACATAAGCAATTTAGCACAATGAAGCCTAACTTTAATGGATGCAGAATGTAAACAAGTGATTCTAAGTTGAGTTGTATAAGAATTGCTGATTTTTTTTCACCCAAAATGATTTAAATCTGGTGTCTGGAATAAAAGGGTATGAATGAAATATTCACTTCATTTACATAAAGAGCTAGACGATTTAAATTTCGATGACGTCATTTGAATAAAGTTCATTTTTTTTATGAAGTTTTAAGTTTTCAAGTAAAACAAATTATTATAGTTCTGTGATAATTAAAAAAATATCACCGCTGAATGTATCGCATTTTAGAGATGCGATGCATTCAGCAGATTGCATTTCAGTTGGAAAGTGTTTCATAACCAATGCTTTATGCATGATTGATCTTTCTTGTTTATTAATACATCGATAACCCCTGGTCCCAGAAACTCGAAACATGGACTAAATTTTAAGTGGGGGTTATTCCAAGTCTATCCCGAAAATTTCATCTAATATCGGATCAGCCGTTCTCCCGTGATGATGAGACAAACAAACACACACAAATAAATAGACAGATTTCACACAATAAACATTTAACAAATTATCTAATAGGTGCTTATACAGATCGCTAATGCTGGCTGACTTCATACACAATGCAGCATTTTATATTTTTTGCACATAAGTAATTCAGCACAAAAAAATTTGAAGAATAAATTCTAAACAAATCCGTGTGAGAAAATTTCATCCAAGAATAATAATTAGATATTTATTAATTCTTTGAATTACACTGCATCTTTATTTACATATATATTTTATTCCAAATTTTAAAACAAAATCACATAGATCATTTAATCACTTAATTTTGAAAGCATAATTTTCGTAGATCACTAACATGAGAATCCCCAGGATATAGAGCTAAAATGACTTTCAGAATTACATGGAAAATATTTTTTTTCATCTAGTCTCTGAAATTGAGTCCATCTGAACATACTTTCTTTCAACCCCCCCCCCCCCCCCCACTTTTTTTTTTCTCTTTTGTGAATCATTTCAGAAGCACAGCGAAATCCGAAAATACTTTCAATGTATATATACTTGATGCTAATTTAGAGAAATTGATATGATAAAATTCAAGTTCACTGGAATGTTAATTCGTGACGTAAATACATTCAATAAATAAATGAAGAAAAATAGCAAGCAGCTAAACCCTAACCATGGGCTGGAAGCTGCATTAAATTGTCAACCACCGCACTCCACTAAAAGAAAAAGGATCCAAGGCGTTTCCATTTCGAGGCACCTGAGGGAGAACTTTCGCATTCCTACGTCGGAGAGTAAGCAAATAGTAACAACTAAAAATCCCGTGTCATGCTTATCCGCCCACGCTCTCAAGATAGCTATATATCGCGCCAGAAACACAAGCGCGCTGATTAGCCAATAGTTTCACCAGGACAGCGAGCAAGAGCCTATAAGGGTTATCCATATATGGCTCGGGGTCTAAAAGCAAGAGGGCGGTATTTTTTTTTTTTTTTCATATCTTCGTTTTTTAAAAGATTATTGTTAAACAACGTCTACTCCGATTTTGATAGGGTCGGTGAGTTAAGTGTTTCTAGATCCTGTAGACTCCTCCCCTCATGGTGACTTAGAAGGCTGAATCTTTATGAACCCATTCGACCTGCTCACGCAATTCTGTCGGACCCAATGTTGTTGCTTTACGACTTTTGCGCTCGCGCAAGAAAAGAGACCGGAACTGCCACATGGAGGCCTTTTGCGCCCGCGCAAGAAAAGGGACCGGAACTGCCAAATGGAGGCCTTTTGCGCCCGCGCAAGAAAAGGGACCGGAACTGCCAAATGGAGGCCTTTTGCGCCCGCGCAAGAAAAGGGACAGGAACTGCCAAATGGAGACTTTTTGCGCCCGCGCAAGAATAGGGACCGGAACTGCCAAATGGAGGCCTTTTACGCCCGCGCAAGAAAAGGGACCGGAACTGCCAAATGGAGGCCTTTTGCGCCCGCGCAAGAAAAGGGACAGGAACTGCCAAATGGAGGCCTTTTGCGCCCGCGCAAGAAAAGGGACAGGAACTGTCAAATGGAGGCCTTTTGCGCCCGCGCAAGAAAAGGGACAGGAACTGCCAAATGGAGGCCTTTTGCGCCCGCGCAAGAAAAGGGACCAGAACTGCCAAATGGAGGCCTTTTGCGTCCGCGCAGAACTTGTAGAAAACTGATTGCTATAAAAAGTGGTTAAAATATTTACTGACATTTAGAGGGCAAAGCCTGATATAGAATAGTGTTAGATTTGAAGAATGCTTGACCTCAAGGGTGTTCTTGGAGGAGTCAAGCAGGTAAAAGATAGATCCAGGATGAAAGATAAAGTACTTTTACATAAGAGTAGTTGTGCGTAAAAAATTCTTGTCGACAAAATGTTTGCCATGTAAAGGAAGACTGGGACCCTTAGAACATTTGAATAAAAGTAACACTTTTTACGGGAAAAATGGTACCACAATTTTGAAAATTATTTCGAATGGAAGATAATTGAATAGGATTAAATTTTGATGTTGCCATTAATAAATAATGTGAAACTGAATTAAAATATTTTGAAATGAAAAATAATAATAATAAAATTTTTAAAATTGTAAATTTTGGATAAATTTGAGTGTTGAGATGAACACAATGTAAAAAGAAAAATTTTTGATCCTAACATATGTCAGCATTCACTGATAATTTTTTTTTATATTTTATCCAAAGTCTAAATGCTTTTCTTTTTCATTTTCAACTTAGTCGCGGTCGCGAATGAAGTTACCGGCCTCATTCAAATTATAAATAATCGGCAAATTCACGTAAAATATAATTATCGACGTTTAAATTGTTTTCCGTATTTTGTTGCAAAATAAATTTTGATATCGTTTAGAATCGTTGTTAATCATAAGTAAAATACACTTTGTGCGAAGGATAAGAAACATTTGAGCACAAATAACACAATAATGCGCCATACAACTGTTTCGAGGATACGCTGAATCCCCCGGAAAGAGAACCAACAAACCCGAAGTAAAAAAGAGGAATGGGAGCAAAAAGAAGGTGAGGGGATGATTTACCCAAGACCTGGATTAAGAGAGAGCCAATCAGAAAGCAGCATGAGGAACAGTCCAGCCAATTCGAAACTAGAAGCAACACTCAAGATAGGCATGCGGCGGGTCAAAATACAATAGGACTATCTCGATAAGACAAATTCAGTCTAAACAAGAATAAATGAGCCCCAACAAGGTGAAAAATAGGCTACGACAACATATAAGAGCGCCAAAGGAATAGAAAGAAGAAAGTGGAAAATTTTTACAGAGCACTCCGCCAGACCGAGGACAAAAAGTACTGGACAAGGCATTAACTAAATTACTAGAAATTTCTGGATGTGAAAAGCTTCAAAGAAGACAAGTAGAGCATCGACGTGCATTTTTGTATGATCCTTATTGAAAGAAACTCAAAACGTTCCTTAATACGAATACTGTTCCTTAATACGAAATTTAAAGCATGTTTAGTTTGACCAATATAAGAAAGATCACACTGGTAAGAAATACTGTAAATGCCCCCAAATATTAGAAATTTATAAGGGATCTTTAAGATTAGGAAATCCGAATTTATTAGAAGGATTAAACGCAATATTGAATTTGAATTTTTTAAGTATTTTAGCAATCGGCTGACTGATGTATCGAAAAAATGGTAAATTGATAGTGTTCATGAAATATTATTCAGAAGTTGGTTTGGAGGAAGGTTTATAAATTTTTTAAGCTTTGTAGCTTTGCAGTGAGTTAATGAAGTTTAGCGGAGAAGAGCCCCTTGCCAGCCTCTCTTACCACTTCCAGCAGTCAGCCATCCAAGACAAGTTTTTACATCATCGACTACATTCTGATCCAAACTTGGCACCCTGTGATCTGGAGGGCCCAAACGTTCGATCACTGAACTGGTCACTGATGAGCTAAATTCAGACATATTGCTATATTTTGAGGTGGGGATAAATGCTGATAGCACAAGAGCCCCGTAATATGTGGTCTTGGCTTAGCATTCTTCTTTTAGACTTTGGGTATGTGGGTTCTCTTGACTTGACGAAGGGGATCTAGCGTATCCTCAAAACAGCTGTATGCTGCATTATTGTGTTATTTGTTCTTATTTGCGTTGCTCTCGTTTTTCCTTATTGTTAATCCTACATTTTGGCATATCGTTAGAATTTTGTGTAAAAAGCATAATATGAAAAAAAAATCAATTAAGTCAAAGTATAACAAAACAAGTTATTGAAGATAAAAACGGGAAAAAGGTATTGGATAAAAATCCCCTTCTAAAATAAATAAATAAAATTTTTGCATATAAAAAAGGTCCAATTATCACAAAAAGTGTACCATTTTTATGTGAAAAGCTGATAGGCCCTTATCATAAAGTGCCTTTTCAATTGAAAACATTTTCTTTAAAACAGTGCCCTTCTTAGAAGCAGCCTGCCCTTTTAGTCAAAAGGAAACGCCAAGTCATCATCCTTAGCAAAAACTAAATCTGGGTTATTTGGCACAGAGCAACACATTTCAAACAAACGATACCTGAATTCATCGTTAATGTCACATCCATCTAATTGTAAACATCTTAATGTGGGACAAGTTATTAAGATATCGTTAAATAACTGTGGATCAACTAAAGTATTAGAAAAACACATTATATGAATTGGACAACGCTCACAGCATTTTAAAATATGTGTTTTGATCTCTGAAGTGAATAAATGACAACCCGTAAAAGACAGCTGTCCCAAATTTGGAGAAGATGATAGAAAGAGACCCACTGATTTTGAAATTTGAGAATCAACAAACACACATTTTTCAAGTGTGAATTCTCTCAAATTTTGCATGACGGGAATGGAAACAGAGTTATCATATTGAAAATTGACAAAATTCATTCGCAACACATTAAGTCGGGAACAGTTCACAGCTAAAACAGAAGCTGAAAATGAAAAATAACGCATTCTCAAAGATGTTAATGTATTTCCTCTAATTTTGAAAAAATCATTAATTTCAATCCAGGAATCTGCGCAACACTCTATATCCAAATCTTCTAGTTTAATAAATTTAGAATATAATTTCAGTTGCGCTTCATTAAATACAGGACAAGATAAAACTTTGACATTTGGACATAAAGAGACACACACTTGAAGAATATCATTAAAATGCTCAGAATGAGCAACATTCATTAAGTTAAGTTGTGTTAATTTATAGCGTTCCAATCTGTCAAGAGTTTCAATGTCGGTTTTATGTATTTCATACAACACTTCAACCAATTTTGAATAATCACATTTTTCCAGAGAAGGTAAATGTTGTAGTAAATATCGCACGCCATCATTTCCGACACCAGTATCTTTTATAATGAGTTCTTTCAACACAGGACATGAAGGTCTCTCTATTCCCAGTGGGCAAAGACTTTTGATCCCAAAATCAGAAACTTGATTGCAGTATTCAACATTGAGCGTTTCTATTTTGTGACAAAATTGTGCTACGCCTACTAGGAACTCATCATCACCATGACGAGGATAGTATATCACTTTTATATTTTCAATGTGCCAGAGAAAGGCCACCCATTTGCGAATACGATCATGCCGTCTGCCAGTGTGATGCAATATTTCAAGGCTCTAGAAATAGAAATTACATAGACTGAATTAATTTGCAACAAATAAATCTTAAGTACTAGATTTTAAACCCGTCATATCATAGAGTGAATAATGTTGTGTAAAGTATTTTCCTCCTATATGCAAGCCTGCAACTTGTGCTCCTAACATTTCTGAAGTCATCAAATTTGTCGTCAAGTGGGACGGTTAGACTGACAGATAAACACTACAGAAACATTATTCCAATGCTATCCCCGTTTAAAACACAATTAATTTAATTGATTCTGCGTTATTTTTATCAATTTGGCGACATTTTCGTCAATTTGGCAATATAAAAGTCGCCAAATGGACGCTATTCCGCTAAATTCGTAGTCAATTTTTTCTTCAAACGTTACAGAGATGGATGAAGAAATGGGTTATTTTTATAGTGAATTCTATTTTTCACTGTTGAGCAAAATCCTGAAGAAAATTATCAATAAGTATTCCATGGTTATATCCCAAATACTTATTGTATTTGAGATATAACCAAGGGCCTCTCTAACTCCATGGATACATTTGATAAAATTTTTAAACCATGGAGTATGAGTTTCCCTTTACCTTGAAGGTAAAGAACTCTCTACTTCCATGCCTTTACCTTGATGTTTTAAACCATGGAGTTTATGTTTCAAACACTGTTAATTTGAAATTTAGGCTAAATTCGTTACCAAACGATAATTAGTTTCCTTTTTAGCATGACGCACCTAAGCGTTTTATATATACAGGGTGTATATAAATTGTTTTGACAAAATAAGAGGGGTGATAGTACCCATCAAGACGAACAATATTTAGTAAGGAACCTAGGGTCGCAATCCACTCTGAGTGCCAGAAAAGAGCAACTTCGAAACACGTCCAACAAGCACAAGTCGCCACTTCGGACGACATAGCTGTCGTGCCGGAGAAATATCACATCTCCAGAACATCACCGTCACTTCTAGTCATCCGACACTTCTTGAATGCCACATATCCCAGACGATAGATTGAACATAGTGGACCTGTGGCTTGGCCTCCAAGCTGACCGGACCTCAACCCACTGGACGTCTTCTTCCGGGGGCACATAATATCATTGGTGTACGAGACGCCTGTGGACTCCGTAGAAAATCTAGTCGCGAGAATCGTTGTTGCAGCGGACAGAATAAATACGACACAAGGTGCCTTCGAGAGGGTGCGCCAGTCGTTTATTCGCCGGTGTAAATTGTGCAACGGCACTCCTGGCCGTCACTTTGAACATCTACTTTGAGTCTTTCTCTGGTGCAAGTAAATGGGATTGTGCAACTTATGATTACGTTAATTCTCCTTATTTTCATTGTTGAAAGTTCAACTTTAACTTTACGCTTTTCTGACACTTGCGGGGGGGGGGGGGGGGGAATGCGACCCTAGGTTCCATAGCAAATATTGTTCGTCTTGATGGGTACTATCACCTCTCTTATTTTGTCAAAACAGTTTATATACACCCTGTATAGATTTGAGGTATAACCATGGACAGCCAATTGTTCTGCTCATGCTGCCAAGCCTCCAATGATCACTTTACTCACAAGACAACGCTCGATCACATACTGCGCGACTTTCTCAACAATGTCTTCAAGGATTTAATATCCTCCCATGGCCATCCAGGTCCCCAGACCTATCACCAATAGAACACGTCTGGGACGGCAATTGCAGTCTTCCCAGAATACCACTGAATTAGCTGATCAGTTGCAACATTTTTTGGCAGAATCTTCCATAGAGGGACCTAAGCAACTTAATTGACTATGCCGCACCGAATATCAGCTTGTATAGCTGGCAGAGGGAGAATTTATCACTTACCAAGTGTTATCTTGTTGCCACCATTTCTTAATAAAAAGTTTTTTTTTTTGCTCCTATATTCTAATCATTTGCATATCTCCTCAAACGATACATACATGCCGCGTTTCACGGCTGTAGCTCAATTTCTTATGGGTGCATACATTTTGTTTTGCAACAGAGTGTATTTAATAATTTATATTATATATAATAAATTTGATAAAAGTTTGAGGTATTAAAGTTGATAAATTGGTTTGTATGAGGGCCAAAGGAATCGTAAATAATTTGCCTTCTGTTAGGGGTTGGTATAGTATGTAAGTTTTGATAAGGAGCCGTAAAAGGAATAAAGGAATAATAACATTGAATAGGAGTGGCATATGGCTCACATGTGTCTGTGGATCTTAGGACAAGAGGTTGGCGGGACTTAATGTCCGCCGGTTCCTGCTCCCATGCATGGCCGTGGTGTGCTTGGGACAAGCGTAGCGCGCGGATGTTGCTGGTGTAATATAATATCTAATAATATATTTTTCAATTATAATCAATATTTAGATTTTTAACACTTTACAAAATAGTTCTGTCTATCCATTAGCACGATAACTGCCGTAAAAATAACTTTATCAAAATGAAATTTTAGTATGTTTTCCAGACGGTTTGTGGGACCTATGGGAATATAAATGAATAATATCATCCAATTAGCTTTGGATTGAACCCGGGTTGAAAAAATGAAATACATTGAACCCTATGGGACCTAATTTTTTAAACATTATTTAAGCGAATTTAAAATTCACAAATTGCTTCGAAAATTTTAGGAAATATTCAAATTATCCTATAAAATATATATAAGAAATTTCAGTAAAATATGTTAAGTAGATTTTTAAATAAAAATTATTTTACAGAGGGAGAAAAACAAATTCAATTAAATTCTGACTCTTGCTATATCCTCCAGAAAGAAAAAAAAAGATATATTATATAATAAATATCTTTCCAAGAGTTTAATTATTTTATATATGAGAGGTTTCACATTTTAAAATAAATATGGTAGATAACAATTTTTCAAATTTTTAAATAAAATAAATTATTATAGTATTGTGATGAATGAAACGATTGGAAAAATGTTTGTGAATGAAATGCTGCTTTTATATAGAGGCGATTTATATTTCAATGACGTCATTTGAATAAAGTTAATTTGTTTTCGATGAAGTTTTCAAATATAATAAATTATGGTAGTATTATGATAATTTTAAAAATTACCGAGGAATGTATCGCATTTTAGAGATGTTTATATAAAATTTCATTGAAGTTGGAAAGTGTTTCATAATCAATGCTTTACGCATGATTGATCTTTCTTGTTTATAGTAATATAATTTATTTTCACACTTATGATTAACAGTAAATTATTTATTATTCTGTTTAGGTTTAACAAGTTTAAATATTTTTCATATTATTATTTTTTGTGTAATGTTTTAAATTTGTTATGTTGGAAAAAAAATATATAGATAAAATATAATTTTTAACACTTTACAGCATAGTTGAAAAGTGTTTATGACTTTGTTCATTCTGTCTGCCTGTTCGTTAGCACGATAACTGCAGTAAAAATGACTTTATCAAAATGAAATTTCAGTATGTTGTCCAGACGGTCTGTAGGACCTATGGGAATATAAATGAATAATAAAATACATTGAACCCTACGGGACCTAATTTTTCAAACATTTCTTAAGCAAATTTAAAATTCACAAATTGCTTCGAAAATTTTAGGAAATATTCAAATTATCCCATAAAATATATAAACAAAAATTTCAGCAAAATATATTCAGTAGTTTTTAAAATAAAAATAAAAATAATAATTACACCTCTTATATGAAGCGATCACTTGACCATTATATGAAGCGATCACGTGACCCACTTCAAAATAAAATATGGCATACATCTTAAGTCAAAATCGTGATTTTTAAAGTTCTTTTTAACACTTTACAAGATAGTTGAAAAGTGTTTATGACTTCGTTCATTCTGTCTGTCTGTCCGTTAGCACGATAACTGCCGTAAAAATGACTTTATCAAAATGAAATTTTAGTATGTTTTTCAGACGGTCTGTGGGACCTATGGGAATATAAATAAATAATATCACCCAATTAGTTTTTTATTGAACCCTGGTTGAAAAAATGAAATACATTAAACCCTACGGAACCTAATTTTTCAAACATTTTTTAAGCAAATTTAAAATTCAAAAATTGCTTCGAAATTTTTAGGAACTATTCACATTATCCCATAAAATATATAAAAAAAATTTCAGTAAAATATGTTAAGTAGTTTTTTAATTAAAAATTATTTAATATAGGGAAAAAAACCAAATTCAATTAAATTCTGACTTTTGGGATATCCTCCAGAAAGAAACAAGAAAGATCAATCATGCTTAAAGCATTGATTATGAAATACTTTCCAACTTCAATGCAATTTTATTTAAACATGTCTAAAATGCAATACATTCCTCGGTAATATTTTAAAACTTATCACAATACTACATTGATTTATTATATTTGAAAACTTAAACCTTCATCGAAAAAAATGAACTTCATTCAAATGACGGCATTGAAATATAAATTGCCTGGTTTGAACATCTCTAAAATGTGATATATTACTCGGTAATAATTTTAGAATTATCATAATACCACGATAATTTATTGTATTTAAAAACTTCATCGAAAACAACTGAAATTCATTCAAATGACGTCATAGAAAAAATAACACGCCTGGCTCACTCTAAAAAAGCAGCATTTCATTCATAAATAATTTCCCATTCATGTCATTCATCATAATACTATAATAATTTAATTTATTTAAAAATTAAGACCATGGAGCTACAAGTAATTTAACTCTTTGCTTAAAACTTCATCGCAAAAAATCGTCCTTCTCTCGGTAAAGTCAATGAATATTTCTTTCATATCAGCTATGCAGACTCCATGAGCTAAATTCTTTTGCGTTAAAGAATTACAGCAATTCCTATACAACTCATCCTACATATTTTGCTGTTTACATTTTACATAAGTGAAAAATAGACTTCGTTGTAGAAATAATCAAATTTGGATGAGCATTTAAACTCATATATATTGCAATTGCGTTGCTTTACTATGTAGATGCACAGAATTTAAACCAAAATAAAGTGCTTTTAGGACGGATACAACGCTCAATATGAAATAAAAAGAACTTTAAAAATCACGATTTTGAGACAAGACGGATGCTATATATCATTTTGAAGTGGATCACGTGATACTTTCATATCATGGTCACGTGATCGTTTCATTTAAGAGGTGTTATTATTATTTTAATTTTAATTTAAAAAAACTACTGAATATATTTCGCTGAATTTTTTTTTATATATTTTATGGAACAATTTGAATATTACCTAAAAATTACGAAGCAATTTGTGAATTTTAAATCCGCTTAAAAAATGCTTGAAAAATTAGGTCCCATAGGGCTCAATGTATTTCATTTTTTCAACCCGGGTTCAATCCAAAACTAATTGGGCCATATTATTCATTTATATTCCCATAGGTGCTACAGACCGTCTGAACAACATACTAAAATTTCATTTTGATTAAGTCATTTTTACGGCAGTTATCGTGCTAACGGACAGACAGAATGAACAAAGTCATAAACACTTTTCAACTTTGTTGTAAAGTGTTAAAAAGAGATATATTATATAATAAATATCTTTCCAAGAGTTTAATCATTTTGCATATGAGAGATGCTTCACATTTTAAAATACATTTGGTAGATAACAATTATTCAACTTTTGTTTTAATTTTATATGACTTTTCATGATATACTTATTTGATGGCATTTTTAACGCATTTTCCTACGTCCTAGAGTTAAAATTTGGTACACAGCTTAAATTTGTTGAACATTTTATTCTACAAAAATTTGGTGGACCTTTAAATATAGATCATATATTATTTTCGAAATGGCCTGCAAATAATCCCCGTTCACTTCTATAAATCATTGTTGTAATATTGTTAAAAATTCTGATGTGGGCAGCACATGTCTTTCCCTGCAGACTCATATTCACGTTCTCTTTATTTCTTCAATAATAATTTGAGTTTATCTGCACAAAATAACAGCCATACGTATTTTAAATGACATTGAATTTGCACGTTAAACTTAAATTTGGTTCTCATTTGATAACTGGACTTATTGTCAAAGGTGGCGTAGCGAAAACGCGAAAAAACTAGAAAATCTCAAGAACGGCTAGTCCTAGCGTAATGGGGTTAGTCTTATTCTTTTTGTTGTCAAAAATCACGTATAAAATAGGAATTTAATTGATACAATTGAGCACACGTAGTCTTTTATTTTTATATTTAACGATTTTTGCGGGCCATTCCGCAAAAATAACCCGCTTCTGTTTCCCGAATTGTACTAGAATAATCTACAAATGACTTATATACCAAATTTTGTTAAATTTGGTATATAAATCACTTGTAGTTTATTGAAATATTATACACCAAATTTTGTTAAATTTGTTCCATTAGTTTTTAGCTAGAGTGGATAAAGGCAATTTCTGCCGGCCGTTTCGCAAAGAAGGCAGATTCTTTTATTATGAATCGTACTATAATTTAATGAACATCAGGATTTCCCACAAAAAACATACCCACCAAATTTTATGAAATTCGGTCCATTAGTTTTTCAATTAGAGTGGATGTAATATCCTCACAGACACACAGAAACATACACAGATACACCCTTACACACACAGACGTTTTCCTAAAAATAGTTTTTTCGTGTTCTAGAAGTCCCAAAACGTGTAGATCCTTCGAAAATTCGAGTTCCGATCTTCGGCACGATTCCAATACTTTGAATACACACACACACACACATATTATCTGTGTATTATCTGTGTATCTAAATTCCGTGCCTATGCAATTACAATAGTTGTGATTTTAAATGATCCCTAAACTTTTATAATTTCTTCAACGAAGCCTAATTTTAACATATGCAGAATGCAAATATCTCAAGCGATTGCAAGGTGAGTTACATAAGAATTGCTGAATTTTTTTCACACAAAATTATTTAGCTCTGGAGTCTGGAATACAAGTTATATGAATGAAATATTCATTGATTTTGCATAGAGAATCAGATGATTTATATTTCGATATTTAAGTATAATAAATTACTGTAGTACTGTGATAATGTAAAAGATATCACCACTGAATGTAGCACATTTTAGAAATTTTTAAATGAAATTGCCTTTCAGTTGGAAAGTGTTTCATAATCAATGCTTATGCATGATTGATCTTTCTTGTTAATTTATATTTAGTGTTTGTGTCCGTCCTAAAACCGCTTTATTTTTGCTTAATTTTTGTGCATCAATGATCTAAAATGATGCAATTACAATATATTTCAGTTTAAATGATAATCAAACTTTGATTACTTCTAAAACGAAGACTAATTTTCACTTATGGGGATTGTAAACAATATCAAGTTGTAAGATGAGTTGTATAAGAATTCCTGAATTTCTTTAACGCAAAATTATTTAGCGCTGGAGTCTGCAATATAGTTGATATGAATGAAACAGTCATTGAATTTACAAAGAGAACAGACGATTTTATAGCAGACTTTTTCGGTGAAGTTTTAAGCGCAGAGTTAAAAACTTTAAGCCATGGAGGTAAAAGTAATTTAAGTAAAATAAATTATTGTAGTATTGTGATGAATGAAAGGAATAGAATAAAAGTTTATGAATGAAATTTCTACTGCTTTTTCATAGAGAGCCAGGCGATTTATATTTCAATGACGCTATCTGAATAAAGTTCATTTTTTTCGATGACGTTTTCAAATATAATTAATTATTGTAGTATTGTGATAATTTAAAAAATATTACCGCTGAATGTATCGCATTTTAGAGATGTTTAAATAAAATTGCATTGCAGTTGGAAAGTGTTTCATAATCAATGCTTTATGCATGATTGATCTTTATTTTTTATAACTTTCAAGAGCAATTGCATTTAAGAAAAATATTAAAGTGTAGCAGCTAACTGCAGTATATAAGAAATTTTCATGCATAGATATTTTTATTTGTTTCTGATTTTAAACATTTTTTTTCACCTTGTTATGTAATATTCGTTTAACTGTAGCTATAATATAAGAAAAAATACGTGAAAAAGTCACTGAATATACATACAATCGTCTAAAGTGAAATTGCAACATCATGAAGGAATGAACGTAGCCATATGCAAATCACAGAACCGGTAGAAGAGAGAGTCTGCAAATGATTAAGTTTTCGTACATATCGGGTCACGTGATACCCAGTTTCGGGTGATAAAGACCACCAGATGGTTCGTCCCGTAAATGCTATCGGCGACGATTTGCAGCAGCCGAACTTTCGAAAAAGTGATAAAGCGATGCCTCGAAGGCGTCAGCGAGCTGTATACCAGTGGTTAACGGCTGGGAAACGAGACCGTGTCCTGGAGCTGCGTGACGTGGGTTTGTTGATGCGTGCAATTGCCCCGCGTGTTGAGCACGACGTGAGTACCATCGAGGGATGTGTGACACGATGGACGCAGGGACATCAGAGAATAAGCCGAAGAGGGAGTGGATCGAACAGGCGCACAGACCGGCATATTACCCGAACGGCTCGGAGAGGCTCGTTCGCAACGGCAAGTGAGATTCGAAACAGCCTGCCACCATCAACGGTTGCACCTGCGTCACTCAAACCATTTGCAACAGGTTGTATGAAGTACAGCTGCGTGCATGGTGGCCAGTCACTTGGGTGCCATTAAGCGCTCAGGGATGCACGTCTGGCATGTTGTCGTCGTTTTCGCTACTGGACAAATGAATGGCATCGGGTATTGTTTACGGATGAATCTCGCTTCAGCCTGTGGAGGAATGACAGCCGCGGACGGGTGTGGTGGCTTGCGGGGAACGCCGCCTGCCAGATAATATCATCCAGGGTCACACTGGGGATTATGGTTTTAGGCGGTATCATGTTCGATTAGCGGACAGCTCTGGTGCACATTGCAGGTAATCTGACAGCGGATCGGTACGTCACACAAGTTGTGATGTCTGTGGTTCGACCATTAGTGCAAGCAGTCCGCGGCACGGTGTTCCTGCAAGACAATGCAACACCGCACGAACTCTCAAGAGCTTAACCTTTTCTGGACGGCGGTATTCCGGAATTGCCGTGGCCTAAAGGACGGAGCGCTACGCTTCCGAACTGTTCCCAATGGACGGTTAATTTTTTGCGCTAAGCCTAACTCTCGAAAAAAATTCACTGAAAATCACCTGTTCAACGCAACATTCTACTTTTTCAGGAATAAAAGAAATACTTATTTTCTATTTGATGTATATTTTTCATACAAATCTCAATACAAAATACTCATTAGATTAGTTGTTTTTACTATGAATTTCACTAGTTCATCATCGAAAAATATGATAAAAAAAATCAATTTCCTGATCTAAATTAGGCGGCATAATATTGTGATTGATTCCAAGTATGCTCAAAAACTCAAAAGAATTCAGATCTTTCAAATCTTCTGTCCAAATATCATTCGCAGAAACAACTACAGAAATTTGCGGCGTTGTAGTAATAGTACGCTCAGAATCTGAAGAATCACTTGCACTTTCAGATTCATCTTCAGAAATGCCACAGTTCAATGAATCTTTACTATCTGCATCACTTTCATTACTGTCCGGCGGTTCGTTTATCATACGAATATATTCTTTCACAGAAGGAAAACGTCTTGGGCCAGCCATTTTTTTTATCCGAAATAACCTAATAATTTCACTGCCGCACATTCCTGTAAATCCCAAACTTAAAAAAACACTCACTTATATTCCTATCATTCGCCAACGAAATCATTAAGCTAAAATCAAAACGAGAACCGTAACTCAATTATAAAATAGCAGAGTCTACGAGAAGTGCTCTACTATTTGTTTATATTACAAAACTATGTTTCATCACTCCAGATGGAGAAATGATTCATTGGATCCCTCCTATGCCAAGGTCAAGTATCTGCAAAATACATTGGAGTTGTTCGCATAGACATTTAACGCCATCTAGTACACAAATAAATTCAAATAAAAACGTTCCATATGAAAACGCGCATCAGTGACGGCCGTCCTTTAGGATAAAGTTTTCTCCGACGCGAATGCGTGACTACCATCAAGGTAGTATATATGGAGAGAGCTTGTTGGTGACTACCGTCTTTGAATGCAAGTTCGCTGTCAACCGTCCGCAAAGGGTTAAACGGAATTCACTTCCTTTTCTGGCCGGATCTGTCGCCCATCGAACACGAGTGGACCCTCATCGGATGTCAGGTGGACCGGGGACCACCGGTACATACAGCAGTGGATTCTACTTGACAAGGATTACCTCAGGCAACCATTAATAGCCCCATCAATAGTATGAATCGCCATTTAGCGGCCTGTGGGGAGCCACATTCTTATAAACATGTTTTTTTTTGCACAAGTTTGTTCTTTAAATTATTTGCATATGACTCTCTCTTCTACCGGGACTGTGATTTGCATATGGCTACGTGCATTCCTTCACAGTATTGCAATTTCACTTTGACGAGTGAAATTGCAATACTGAATGCAATACAATTCCAGATGAAATGCAACATTGAGAGTAATTTCAGAATTTTCTGCTGCGGAAAATTTTTCAGAAAATCCACATCTCTAATTATGAGTTGTATTTTATTCCACCGTTTTCTATAGTCCATCCATTGTTTTAGGTCTGTATTTAGAAAGTTCTCTTTTTAACAATCCAAAAGCACAATAGTCCATTGGTGTCACATCACAGGAATTTGAAGGTATATTAGCAAAAGATACAGATTTAATATCTTGTATCTTTTGTCATTTTTTTAAAGACATTTAACGGTAGATTTTGATGTGTAACTGATAGCTTTATTTTGATCAAGTTTTACTCTTAAAACTTGATCAAGATAAAGCTACCGTGGATAGAATGATAGTATTTCTTTTACTTTCCTTATATACATAATGTATAAGGAAAGTATTGTGACAGGGTCAAAAATTCGAATTCGAGTTTTCGACGGGAGAGCACGTTTTAAGCATCCGTGATCACGAATCAAACATTTTTGAGGTGATGTCTGTGTGTGTGTTTGTCAGTGAGTCTGCGGAGACGATATCTCACGAACGAATGAAGCGATTCGAATGAAATTTGGTACTAAAATTACAATCTGTGAATACTGGAAGCCTATTATTTTTAAACGCAATCGAATGTTCAGAACCCCCCTAAATTTTCGAGTGAAATATTGAAAGAATCATCAAGAAATCAAAACCTTTAATAAAATAACGCAAATAGACATTTTTTATGTAATTTTTCCTTAGAAAACGATTGGCATAAACTTTAGAATGCTAGCACGAACCGTTCTCGAGATATTGTACATTTTTCAAATAAATGTATCAAAAGATCCCCATAATTAAAAAAAATATATCTGTTGAGAAACATGTTCACTTTTCATATGTAATATCATGCGATAAAGTGGGTGACATCATTCTCATGGATCTAGCTTGTTCCATGCATGAGAAAAGATACTTTGAATAATACTTTTGTATTTGAACGTCAATAGTCATTTATCTGCTATAAGAGTAACTTATTTCTCCGTCCATAACGCTTGGTGAGATATTGGCGACAAATTTAGCGGAATGTCGCCAACTTGGCGACTTTTTAAAATATTACCAAATTAACGAAAATCTCGCCAAATGGATAAAAATGACGCTAAATCAATGAAAATAACGACTAATTGACGAAAATTTAATATCTTGAACTTTAACTATCGACTTTAAGAATAAACTATTTTTTTACTGTAAAAGTAGTAAATTCATTGCATTATATAAGGAAAGTCATGTGCTGCCCACATCAGATTTTTTTAAATAAAAAAGTTAAAACATTATCTTGGTAATATGTTGAATTAATTCTGATATTTTTTCGACTTTTTATTAATTTACCGTTGTATTAAAAATCAGCAATAATTATGAATTCTTTATAGAAACTTTCTTTTGATTCTTGGAACCAAGTTTTTAGGTCTTTTTCTCTTTTGCGATAATAAACAGATCTTTTTCTGTTACATTCATTTAAATAGATCCATGTTTCATCAATTGTCACAATATATTTCTATCTGTCACCGGCTAAATGGTTTTTATACAGAATTCTACGTGTTCTGCACGTAGGTAAAATATGGTAAACATTATGTTTTTTAGCTTTTTTAAAGATTTAAATCCTTAAAAAAGTATTATCGTGTTTACAGTCGCTACAGATATATTTAAAGACACTGAAATTGTTCTTTAAGTCGGTGGATTTTTTTTTTTTTTTTTTTGAGACAAGATACTTTACTTTTGAAATAAGTCGTAAATGTAAATACCTTCTTTTGGTATTCATTTGTTTTTTTTCCGGTTAAAAGTAATTCTTGACGCTTTTTTCTTTTATTATTAATAATATTGCTCATTTTGCTTTTAGAAATGCGAATTCCATTCCACCAACAGCATTTTTTAATTGCAACAGAATAAAAGTATTTCTCTTTGGAAAGAACAAAAACGCAGCCTTTAATTCAAAACTTGTTTACATGCACCATTTTTGAAATAGACAAAATTTAACTACAGCAAACGATAATTTAGTTTTTATAAAATGAGCTGTTGACAGAAATTTTTTCAAATTAATGCAACTGTTCGTTATTTTTTGCAATAAAATCGTTCTAAAACCGTGTAGTCTGTAGCTGTAGATTAAATAAATGGGAGGGGGAGAATCATTTTTTACTCGTTTTAAGCTAAAAGAAGTCTTTTTTGGGGGAAAAATTGTTCTCTTGCATTTAGTGTTGAATTTAGGAATATTTAACTTACACTGCAAATGAAAATTTCTTATATTCTTTTCTGATACAATTTACAAAGCTTTTTAATTCAATTTTAGCTGCAATTAATTGCTTGCATTTTGTTTATCAGGGTTTCATTTTTCAAGCTGTATATTATAGTTTATATGCAAAATATCACCTACAAATGTGTTATAAATCAAATATGAGATACTTATAAGGAAGTGCGTTTTAGATTATAACAAGAAACACCAATCATACTTAAAGCATTGATTATGAAACAATTTCCAACTTCAATGCAATTTTATACAAACATCTCTAAAATGCGATACATTCCTCGGTAATAAATTATCACAATACTACATTAATTTATTATATTTGAAAACTTCATCGAAGAAAATAAACTTTATTCAAATGACGGCATTAAAATATAAATCGCCTGGTTTAAACATCTCTAAAATGCGATACATTTCTCGTTAATATTTTTAAAATTATCATAATACCACAATAATTTATTATATTTGAAAACTTCATCGAAAGCAAATGAACTTCATTCAAATGACATCATCGAAACATAAATCCCCTCTATATAAAAGCAGCATTTCATTCATAAACATTTTTCCAATCGTTTCATTCATCACAATACTATAATAATTTATTTTATTTAAAAATTTATTTTATTTAAATATTTGTTTTATTTAAAAATTTATTTTATGGCAAAATAAATAAAATAAATAATTATCTGGAGAAAAAAAATATTTTTTTGTACTTAATTATAATTTGCTTTAATTTAGCATTTCAGACGTTTTATTGTGCCAGATAAGCTGACTGAATAAAATTTAAATTACACTGAAATCCTTTGAAAAATGCATGGGTCATTTGATTTCAGATTTTCGGAACCCCCGATAATTTTTCAAGTCGGCGCCTATGGCTTCTATGCTACTTGCTGCAACAGCACTTACATTAAGATTTTCCACCATATTGCATACATTTGCATTTGCAAATACATTTGCATATACATTTGCATTTTATTCAATTTTGCATTTTTTTATTTCTGAATCTCGAATATTTTTTCCCCTATTAATATCTTTCTTTCTTTTTTTTCCCCATTATCTCCTATATGCATATGACATGTTGAAAATTACATTTATTGCTAGAAAACAATCTAATTTTATATAATTATGCATATACATTCAGAGCCAGAAAAACTGTAGAATCAGATTTACTGATGCTATCTTGATTGATGAACATCAGCCATCTCATATTTTTACTGAAAATGTGATGAAAAAAAGCAAGCACAAAGCTGTGTTTGCTCGATTTAACTTTAAATAAATAAAATTAAAAGCAGATGTATTAAGAGGTTATGAGAAATTCCCAGAATTGTACATTTAATTTCAAACACTTCCAATTTCATTAAAGAAAATTACCATAATCTGGGAATTATTCTTTCATTTTGTGAATAGTGAGTTGCATAAGGATAAGCATTTGCAGTGTATGTTTTATTAAGAAGCTAATGAAGTTTCTGGCTCAATTCGAAAAGGCAGATACTAATACTCTAAAGATGTGATAAATAAATTATAAAACAAAAAAAAAAACATGATCTTTAATTGCCAGCCAATGTGTATTAATTTTTACCTCTTAAAAATCAAAATTGCTTTTTAATATCATATGCAATGTTACTGTTTGATACTGGGCTACTTTTTTTTTTTGCTTAGGCTATTTTCTGCTACATCTATAAGCATTATCATTATCACAGTTTTCTAACTGAAAATGCAATTTTATTTTTAAAAAAATTCTATATTTATGACGATTTTGTTCAACATTATTGTAGAAAAATTACAACCATCTAAGTTTTTGTAATGACAGAAGAAAAGGAGAGAATCTGCTTTTATTGGCATTATATAGAATAACCTTAAAGGGAAAGGTTTTTCAAAACTATTAAATATACAAAGAATAGCCGGAGTAGAATGTAACATTCCACAGCTAATAATCGACTACTAAAAATATAATATAAAAGGAGTTAATGCATACACAGCAAAGAAATTGCTGAAGAACTAGAAGAGAGAAAGATTACTTGGTACCAAATTGTAAGATTGACGAAAAATCAATTAAAACAAAATTAATGGCAGTTTTAAAAAGATAATTAGGATAAAACAGAAAGAAATACGTGAACATTCCTTTTAAATGCTACAAAATAGAAGAGTATTGGGAAAATACTGAAATATGCAAAAATTGCCTTAATAAGACACTTCATAAATAATTGCAGACGAGACCAAAAATGTCACATTTGCAGACCAGAACACAAAACAGAAAACTGCCAAGAAATTAAGAATTGCATTAGATGCCAAGAAGATCACGATGCACTTAAAATCTGCCGAATCTACATAAAATAAGAGAAAAACAAAATCAAAAAAGAGAATAACAAAACAAGAGAAAAGAAGTTACGAATATTTTAATATTCGTGACAAAATATCAGAAAATAATTGGAGAAGAAAAAATAAAATACTGGTACAAGAAACTAGAAGAGATTAAATACCCCAAAAGATTACTATAAAATTCTTAACCTCAAAATATGGCAAAATAGAGTAGAAGTAAAACAACATAATCATTACTGAAGAAATCAAAATTACGGAGAAAGAAGAACAAGCAAATACATTCCTAAAAAAATATAGCCATAATAGAGAAAAAAAAATTCCAGGAAGCCAAACGAGAAATAAATATCCACAAAAGAACATCTAAAATCACAAAACAAGAAATTGAACTTGCTATTAAGCAAACCAAAGACAAAAAATACTCGTTTGCTTAGCAGTATGGAAATTTTCATTATTTCTGTATTAAAAAAAGGTTACTTTAGAAACTTATAATCGTTTAACCTATCATTTTACTAAATTATCTTATTTGATGGATATTTTTAATTAACCGGAAAATAAAATATTCACTTTAATTAAAATATATGTACGAGTTTTTTTAAAAGAAAAATCGTTACATATCTTTCCCTTCATGCTCGCATATATATTGCAGAATTTGCTAGGAACATCTTTAGAACACTAGTGAGTGACCATGTATACATCTTTAGAACACTAGTGAGTGACCACGGTAAAAATGAGTAGTACTGTACATTCACTTAAAATCACTTTTGCAAATGAAATCAAATATATGTTGGTATTTAAGTATTCTAAATAACTTATTTACATCACAAAGATAAATTTCGATGTTTAATGGGTTTAGTTCCAATTTTTATTGGCCATCATCGTCCGTTTACCATGACACGCTATGGTAAAAATAATGCCCTTTTGCCCTTACGTTTTTGCCCATTCTACCACGCAGGTTGTTTATTTATACTCGTGCCTATTCTCTATTAACAAATCAGGAAAAAAAAAAAAAAAAAAAAAAAAAAAAATCCAGCAGATTGAGAGTTACCAGCTGATTGCAATAACCTCTTTGGTTGAGAAAATGTGGAGTGTTAACAAACTTGAATTATGGGCTGCAGAAAAAAATGTGTTCAGTAATCGCATGTACAGATTTAAAAGTACAGATTTAAAGATACTGATACTACTCAGTGTTTAAGTGATATTTGCCTCTCCATTAAGAAACACAGAGAAAAAAAAACAATTTTGTGATCGCTATAGCATATGACATTAAAGGTGCTTACCTTACGATAATGTGGACAGGAGAATCTTTATTGAACATTTTCCAGATCTCCAGTGTCCAAACTACATAAGTAAATGGATAAAAAAAAAAAAAAAAACTTTCTGACTAACGGGGAAAATTCAAATAAACTGGAAAGGAAAATGCACAAAATATGCAGACAGTAATCTAGGATGCATTAATTCCCCATTCCTGTTAATAATCATTTGGAGCAAAGCATAATAACAAGAAATTTATATTTACGTAGATGATCTTACAATGATATCAGTATCATTTATATTATAATCTGTTATCATTCGTATCACATGAGAAAAGAAAAGACAAGATTTTTTTTATATCAGAAGACAAAAAAAAAAAAAAATTCAGAATATAGAAAAAATGTTGAAATGGACAGAGAAGAAAAAATTGGAACTTTCAACAAAGAAGACAAAAATTATTAATCTGTTCCCGAAAATAAGAGTTAACACATGAAATTACATTGAATGGTGTAGAAATAAAATGGGAAGAAAACATCACTATCTTAGGACTAACCATTAATAAGAAATATAATTCAGAATAAAAGAGAACAAAGTCAAAAATACGATTGGCAACCATGAAAAATGATTGCAAGCAAATATTGGAGCCTAAGCGCAGAGATCTTTATTAGAATTGTTAAACAAGTTATAAATATACAGACTGACTACGCTGTTGTTGATGAAACCCAGACCGTCCGACCTACCAGAAAGAGACTGACTACGTGATGGAGTTAAGACTAAAAGGACCAAAATTTATCAGATTGAAGTATGAAAAACTGGAAGATATAGCCATCAGAATTGTTACAGGCTTAACCAAATACAATCACAGATGTTATAAGAACAGAAGTCAACTTGTCCGATTACAAGAAACAACAACAAAAAAAAAAAAACAAGACATTGAATGGGGGAGGGAGAAGAAGAAAACAATGGGTACATAAATACCTAGAAGTTATGAAAAGAAAAACATTTGGACTACTAAACGGCTGGAAAATATGAGACCTTATTAAGAAGGGAAACCCAATTCAAAGCAATAAAATAGTAACTATTGCTATGACAAAGAAAACAAAATAATGCTTTCATAAACTAGAATAATTCAAAGAGAAAAGTACCAAAAGTATGAATAATTTAATAGATTTTAAAAAATACTCAAATCTCAATATTGAGAGGAACATTATTTGCGAAAATTGAGGAAAATGGCTTGTGTTACGAATATAACAATAACAGCTCGACAGAGTTGTTAACTTCCTGCTACAGATAAAAACTATTATTCCCATTTCCACAAAGACATCAAAGCATAATTGGAGGATTTGACCAATGGTTAATATCCATTTGCTTTTTAAATATATTTTAGAGAAGATTTAGTTTTAGAATGCATTTTTATTGGAGTTTCAAAGATATCGTTACTTTACAAATAATATATTGATTCTGCTAATATAACCAATGGAATTATTTAATTTGTAAAACTAATGTAGAAGGGGGAGGTATTTACTGAAGTTGTACAAATAATGTTTAAAGATCCACAAGCTAAAATATTATATATATATATAAATATATATATATTTATCTTTATATGTATAATTTTACTTAATTACTACGGTTTTTAGGCTGGATATATATATACATAAAAAGAAAATGAAATGCTTTCTTTAGTTATATAAAAGCACATTTACTGGACATTAAATTATTAATTTATATTTTCCCATAGATATGCTTCTAAGAGCTGTCACTAAGGGGTACTAACTTATAATAATGATCATCATTATGCAATTTCGAAGTTATAATTTATGACATCACATATATCTGAGATCAGTTTTAGACTCTTGTCCCTAAAATTTTAAAATCTCATCCGAGCATTTTACTTTTGCAAATAAATTACAAAAAGCATAAGATTTCTTTTCCTTTACTTTTAATGTCATTTAAAAAGTTTATTTTTATACAGATGTTCTCCATAGTGCATATCTATTTGTATAAAAGTGATTCATAAATTTAAGAATGTAATGTATCTTATTTCTGTATTATTTTTTTTATTTCATTTTTAAAAAGTTTTGAAAATACAAACTACAAAATACATATTTTGTATGGCTTTAGTTTTATATGAACTTTCAGTCTGACTGAAAGCAAACAAGAAAAATTGTTTGATAAGCTAAAACAAATACTTAAAACCTACAATGAAAAAATACATGAACAAAAGAAAGATGAAGAAATACATGCATTTTAACGTTTTATTATAAGCAAAACATTCTTTACAAAGAATATAAACCTGCATAAAAGCATTTACAAATCATAATCATCATCCAAATAATCTACACCATAATCATCATAATCAACATCATCTATATCATCGCCATCTTCATCATCTAAAAAGTCATCGTAGTCATTAAATAAATCATCATATCTATCGTCAAAGTCTGTTTCATTATTTAAATTGATTTCAGGGTTATTTGGCAAAGACAAAGCAATTCTAAATATATCATCCTCTAAATCATGTTCAACCTCACAGCCATCTAAATCCATACAATCTAATGTTGAACAAGTTAATAGGATATCTTTAAACAACTGTGGTTCAACTGAAGAATTGGAAAAACATATTAGATGTATTGGACAATGCTCACAGCATTTTAAAATTTGTGTTTTGATCTCTGAAGTGAATGAATGACAATTCTTAAAAGATAGCTGTTCTAAATTTGGAGATGATGAAAGGAAGAGACCCACTGATTTGGAAATTTGAGAATCAACAAAAGTACATTTTTCAAGCGTGAATTCTTTCAAATTATGCATGACGGGAATGGAATCAGTATCATCGTATTGAAAATTAACAAGATTCATTCGCAACACATTCAATTGGGTACAGCTTACAGCTAAAACAGAAGCTGAAAATGAAAAATTGCGCATTCCCAAAGCCGTTAACTTATTTCCTCTAATTTTTAAAAAATCATTAATTTCAATCCAGGAATCTGCGCAACAGTCTATATCCAAATCTTCTAGTTTAATAAAATTAGAACATAATTTCAGTTGTGAGTCATTAAATACAGGACAAGATAAAATTTTAACATTTGGACATAAAGAGAAACACATTTGAAAAATATCATTAAAATGTTCAGAATGAGCAACATCCATTAAGTTAAGTTGTGTTAAATTATAACATTTCAGCCTGTCAAGAGTTTCAATGTCGGCTTTATGTATTTCATACAATACTTCAACCAGTTTGGAATAATCACAGTTTTCAAGAGAAGGTAAATGTTGTAGTAAATATCGCACGCCATCATTTCCGACAGCAGTATCCTTTATAAAGAGTTCCTTCAACACAGGACATGCAGGTTTCTCTTTTCCTTGAGGGCAAAGACTTTTGATTCCCAAATCAGAAACTTCATTGGAGTATTCAACATTGAGCGTTTCTATTTTGTGACAATATTGTGCTATGCCTACTAGGAACTCATCGTCACAATAACAAGGAAAGTATATCCCTTTTATATTTTCAATGTGGCAGAGAAAAGCCACCCATCCGCAATTATTTCGGCCATCAGTGTGATACAATGTTTCAAGGCTCTAGAAATAGAAATTAAATTTAATTGTTTCATATTATTTCAATTTAAGTACTATATAGCCCGTCATATGACAGGATGCATAAAGCTATGTAAAATATCCCCTCCCAATATTCACGTCTGCAACATTTGTGCTCCTAACATCCCTAGACACAGGGAACACACCAAGATTTAATATTATTGATCCTTCCCGATCAATTTTAATATTCATATGACCACGAATAAAACATATTTACTATACCATCCCCTAATGAAACACAAATAATTTATGACATCCTAGACCCTCTCAAAAAACATACCTGTAACACGAACAATAAAATTGTATTTTAAAACATGAATATTAAATTAATAATTAAAAATTAATAACAAAAAGGAAACTCATCACACTCGCTTTGAGGATGTTTTATACATTCTTGGCGCGATGTGAAGAAGCAGGACACATGAAATGATATGAGGTAATATGACTATGTTTCATCCTATATACGCCTTTTTACGTCTGCGAGAACGTAATACATCTTAAATAAGCATGGGGGTAAAAATTTATTTATTGTATAAAAAAGCATTCACATACACTAAAAAACCTCAAATGAGTAAAAAAAAAGCTAATTCATAAAAAAAAAAAAAAAAAATAGAAAATTGTGATATCCAATTGTTAAGCTTTTAATTCTTAATTTTGGTACACTCAACGGTTTAGCTGCAAACCTACCAGAAAGAATAATAGGAATACATTGCACACAAACACACACAAAAGACTTTAGGCTCCACTAAAGCAGTACATTAATGCATTTAAACCTTAAGTTGTCAGACATTGATACTCACATACACTCTTTTGCAAAAAGGAAAAAAAAATAGCACCCCTAAAAAATAATCCGATAATCTCGAAATTTCGAATGCAAATGATTAAATTTGCTAGGCCAACGAGTGTTAACTTCGGCCATAGAGCGAGTTTCTACTGTGCAACTAGCATCCTATAAAACAGGTTAAAAATGTGGACAGTTTATCTTTGCTCATTATCGGCGTTGCAGTTCTATGGAAACACAAACAATAATGTTGTTATGATGTTGCTGAAGACCTTATAAGCAATTAGATGAGTTCGAAAGTGGTCATATAGTCGGGATGTGTGAAGTTGGCTTATCATACCGAGCAATAGACAGCCACCTGAACCAAATGGACACTGCTGTGGAAAGGTTCTGGCAGCAATGGTTGCTGCAAGGAACTCATCGGCAGAATGAAAGCTCTGGAAGGCCAAGGTGTACGAATGTGAGGCAAGATCGATAATTGTGCGACAGACTCGAATTGGCCCAACGGCATCATTGTCCACCATTCAACATCGCTACAGCCTCTTCCATACCACCCGTGGTACCTTCCGCCATTTCACGGCACTTGGCTGATGTGGGATTACGCTCATGGTGGCCAAGGACGTCTGATCATAACCCCACAACATCGGCAGAGTCGTTTGGAGTGGTGTCATAGCCGAGCATCAAGGCTGCCAGCAGACTGGCATCGCATAGTATTCAGCGATGAATCACACTTCAGTCTTTCAGCAGATGACTATCGGGTAAGTGTGTGGAGATGCCAGGGCCAGGTCTCAATCAGCCTTTGTTTTACACAGGCACACATATAATACTCCTGGTGTGATGCTGTGGGATGCTATCTTTTACGACAGCAGGTCGCCCCCCTAGTCATCCTGCATACAACTTTCAACAGCTCAATGATATGCTAATGAAATCCTGCGGCCGTTTACGTTACCCTTCATGGCACGTCATTCTGGGGCCATTTTCCAACAAGGAAAAAATATATACAAATACAATGCATAAATGTCGTTTTTGGCGATACTGCTGCAAAATAGATTTAATTAATAATACGCCTGAAAAATAGTTTTCTTGTATAAACACGAAATAATAAAAATTCTAGTCAATGCAAATATGTTTCTCCCACAATAATTAGATAATCATTGGTCACCTTTCTCTCTTGTGACGTTGTGGGAAAAATTGCCATTTGTGAGGGCCGGTTAAGCGATAGCGGGGAAATGACTTTTCAGGTGAAAAAATGGCAAAACTTTGATATCAAAATTCGTGACTTTGTTTCTCATTTCGTAACATTTGTGACTTACTTCCGATTTTATAACTTTTGTGACCTGTAGATACTCTTATGGGGAAAAAAAAAATTATAAATGTATTGGAGATTAAAAGTCTGACTATCTTAGCCCAAAACCAGATTCTAGAAATAAAATTGGGTCAACAAAGAAAAACCCCGGAACAAATACAGGAATCTCTGACCACTTGGCAGCAGAGTTCCTTATATATATATATATATATATGGCCGGCATGCGCTATCGGGTCACCAATTATGGGGTACCAGTACGGTATGTTCATTTTATGGAGGGTGACATACCATCTTCAATACGTGGTAAGTAAGGCGTCAACCACCAGCTACGATAGATACTTGAAATAGGTTGTGTGTGTTTGCATTATTTGACTCACTGTACAGAAAAAGAGACTACAAGTTGAAAACTTAACAATTTAATAACCAGAAACTTTATGACTAAACGTAACTTTAACATTACATGCTTTGGCTCAAAACTGCCGCAGTGTAACATCATACATACAGATTCGAGTTCATGAAAAGCAACAATATTCTGGTGAAAACCAACGAGACTGAAGTTGGTGAGATGAAAACTGAAGTTATGGCAATTGCAGAGTCTTAAATATTGGTCCACAGACATGCGCATACAGCATTTACTGGTTAAGCAGAAACTGCATAGTCCCGCAGCAACGGTGGCACCACAGTACTCCCCCACACCCCACAATGGTAGAAAGTTTAAAAATTTAAGTTTAATAGCAAGAACTTAATTACGTTGGCTACTAGTTCGTAAATAAAAATTTAAGTGTAGCTGTTGAGAACAGTTTTTGAATATTAAAACAGAAGTATGCACAATCAAAAAACCACTTGTGAAGTGTTGGTTGGGCCATTAAAAATATACGAAGCCAGTTTTAAAGAAAAGCACTGTTCACTTTATTGCGTGAAGAACATAGTTAGGCAATTTACACAATCCAGGTAACTTCCATGTCGTAAAAACTTCAAATAATACCATGTACAAAGATGTTTGTAAATCCAAATATTTTGACAGAACTTTCATGAAGCATTTGTAGTAAATAATTATACTATATAACTTGCGTGCATTTACAGCCACCGTTGATGGTATCACACTTGGCAAAACATAATCCAATGAATGAAACACCCGCAAATTTTAACGTGACTGCTAAATATATCAACGTAAGTAAATTTAACATTATTTAAATGCACGTGACATTAGTAATAGCCATCATACTTTTACAAAAAGTCAGTGTTTTAAACTAAACACATTCGACATGTACAGGTCTAAACTGATCACATCAAGGATCTAGACTGATCTAACGATCAACATCTGCACCTGTCTCAACTGAGATCGTCGTCTGACAGCGTCCAATTTGCTTCAAGAAACTTCTGTCTTATATATCCGAAAATGGACTGTTCCAGAAACGCCCCCGGATATGCAAAAGAGATGCGTACGCATTGAGAACTGATTTGCATGAAACCTCATGTTGGAAAACGTCACGGCTCACGCTGGTGAACGGAAAGAGTCATTCATATTAAATTTGCATAAACGTCCGTTCACAGGGAACGTGAATCGCGATGTATTGAATTTTTTCCAACACACAGACTAAATACCGGCCTGGAAATGGACCACAGATTTAGGCTGCCGGCCAGATATAGTCAAACTATGGCCACTAGAACTGAGTGTTTAAAAAAAACTTGTGCGCTCACCTCCATCTGGGTTCAGCAAGTAAGTTAGCCTAACTCTGTACAATGACACATTTGCTTTTGTTAATTTGCAGAATGGTGATCACCTTGTCTACCTTTGACAACACAGGGCGTGGTCCTTGCTAAGGCAGGACCAATGGTCTCCTGACCGCATCTACTGTTACAAGAGTCTTTCTCCAAATAGCTAGAATGAAAGGTCTAGCCACATTTGTAGACATGTCACAATAAATAGAACAGTTACAAGTAGGGAAAGATATAAGATGCAACTCAAGACCTGTATGAGTTCTTAACAAAATTCAAATACCTTACCAGCAACATCAGTCCAAACGATAAGTGTTATATCGCTCTTAAGCTTATTACTGACAAGTCCATATACCTGAGATTGTTTTTCTGCGGTGCCCCTCCAAAACCGGTGAAAAAAGTTCAGCGAAGAACAGTGTTCTTAAATGTTTCACCGTAGTAGAACATGGATATTCAACCAATTCACTAATCTAATCCAGCACGTAGAAACTTCATTATCGGATATTAAAGAATCCTAGGAAGAAAATCTCAAATACTCCGAAATAACATTTTTTAAATTTACAACCAGACTGTAATCACTCAACTTCCTGAACAACCTGTGTAAGTGTTTCTCATGTGTTTCCTCCTTATTAGAAAAAACAAACACCTCATCCAACATAGACAAAAATCAAACCCACGAAGAATATTGTCTAAAACGCATTGGAATGTACTACCAACATTGCGTAATCCATACGGCATTCTCAGAAATTCGAATAATCCGATTGGGATAGTTGCAGCCATTTTCCACACATCGCGGAAATCAACTGGAGTTTGCTAATACGCAAAAAGTCAACCTTCGAAGAAACCTTTTTATTCCATTATCTCATCACAAAACTATGTATGTGTGGAAGAGGGTACAATATTAGGCATCAAAACTTGATTATCTGCTGGCACAGGCACTACCATTAACCTTTCCATTTCTCATAATAACTGCGATGGCATTGATCGCTTAAATGCAAGTCATTTAGAAATAACCCTAACTTCGAGTCCTCTGTTTGCTCATAAAATGCCAAAATCAGTGCTTTCAAAATACGATAAGCTTCCTCAGCTGGGGATTTAAAATGATATCGCGAACACATTTCAAAGTTTGCATATCAAGTGCCGTAACAATCGAATGAAATTTCGTCAAATCCAAGGAAATTCCCGCTACTATAAATTGCGATTCTATTTGAGCGAACCATAAGGCAGGATCTGTTCTGGAAAAATAAAGGTCAAAATCTGTCAAGGAAAAATAAAAGAAACATAAATACCTGGAACCAACACTGCATTTTAAGGGGCAAACACTAAATATTTGTAAATACTAGGCTAAATATGGTAAAAAGGTTTTTTTTTTAGTATTTTTCCATAAGTCCTAGGTTCATAAATAAATATCTAAAAAATATTGGAAATTCTAGAAAAATGTGTGCATTTAAGAGTTAATGGTCTGGGTGGTCACTTCCGAGTTTGTAACACGTTGGATGGTTGATAATGATGAATCTCGTGCTGTCACAGCACGAGACAATAACTCTATCTTAATGTTCTGTCGAAGTTCTAGGCCGATGGCTGCCTGCTTGCCGCTGAAATCATAGGCGCCGAGTTTTCAAAATCTCAGGGGGGGCACAATCCGATAAAGTTATATAAAAGATTTACAAAGTCGATAAAGATATAACAACTTACAAGGCCGCCTTGAAGAAAGCAAGCATATGTCAGTTAGGTGACTACAATTGGTTCGTGGTCATTTTAAGCCCCTTCTTCAGGCCAAAAGAACAGTATCCGCCCTTAGCAACTACCAAGAACGAACTGCCCAACGAACGGCAGTAGTGGTTGTTAAGATCTCATACGGTTATTTTGTTCTGAAAAGGGGGGGGGGGGAGTTATAATGCCATCGAAGCAACTGTAGTCACCTAACTGACATATATATGCTTTCCTTAAGGAAGTTTTGTAAGTTATTGTCTTACAAGCAGCAGTTTTGGAGTGAGATAACCGAGTGGTTAAGTCACGGGGATTGTACTCGGAGGACCCGAGTTCGGTTTTCGGCTTTGCCTCAACTGTTCCCGTGTACGAGCACGTTAAATTTGTGGGTTTGAAAGTCCTTCCGAGCGAATAGATGGCATTGTCTCGGCGGTCTAAACAGATATCTTACACCTTCGGGTAGGTTGGACGGGCTGGGTCGAAAGAAAGATATCAGCAGTTTTATTTATTGTACGATAAATATTTTTAATCTTTTTAGGCCTATTTATATTTGTAAGCTAAGAGTTGATTAGGAAAATCCATATAGTTACTATGCATCAATATTAAAATATATAGTAATTACAATGGTTTTTACTATAAGAATTAACTAGTAGCAAAGCTGTTAATTAATAAAAAAAAATCTGAACGTTAATACACGTTAACGCTTAATATCAACTCTTAACTACCTATCAGGTGATTTTGACACAAATTAAAACAATAAACCCAGCAATAATACAAAAGTATCTAAATATTATTGTCTATATTTAAATATTTTTAAATTAAATATGTAAATAAATTGATCATCACTATAACCATGCATTCAGCTAAATTAAAAAATCTTTAAAACAAAGCAATTTATAAAAAAATATCATAAATAATACTTTTATGCAAAATTTGGATGACATGTTGGTTGACAATTCTTATCACAACTAAAACTTTAATATTTTTATCAGGGGGGTGGGCTGAGTATACCTAGTGTGTGTGTGTGTGTGTGGGGGGGGGGGGGGCTAAGCTCCCTCTGGCCCTTGCCTGACTACGGTGCTGCGTCAAACGTCCAGTGCTCACAAGGAATTTACCCGCGGGGTTTGCAGGTTCAAACGGAATGGATGCCACCTGTAAAGACAGCACTGATATATAGAATCCAGGAGTAATTACAGATGAGATCTCTTTAGGTAGACAAAATAAGTCATCTCTACTTCGTGGTAATCGTTTATAGTTATTACTGGAGGGAAACAGCTATTTTTTGGAAATGCCAATAACATGGCTGTAAATATTCCATTTCTCTTTGAATTATGTGGTCAGTCGAAAAAGTTCTGGTAACCAGGTGTTTTTGTCATTAGCGTAAACATGTTTTCTGGGAGTAAAGATCAGCTTGGTTTGTGTGCGAGATAGTTCAGGGAGCCGTGGTAAGGAAAATGTGAGCAAGACGGAACTGAAACATGACATTTACATTGATAGGATTTTCTTTCAATTATTTTTATGTTTAAAAAACTTCATTTTTTGGTATTTAGTAAAATATGAAGTTTGAAAAAAATCTTGAAATTTCCCAGAGGGGGCAAAGCCCCCTCTGGAAAAGTTCAGCGGGGGCTCGTGCCCCTCTGCCCCCCCGTAGTCGGCGCCTATGGCTGAAATCTCACTGCACGTTTTTTGTTCCTGAAAGCAAAGTTCGTTCCTTATACACACCACCATGGTGCTCAATTTCAATGCACTGTAGTTCCAACTATTCATTCATTGGCTGTGAATTTTTGATCATTTGCATATTCGGTCGAAAGGTGTTTGCATGTAAAGTTTCATTACTATTGGATTATTTTGCGGGGTGCGTCGATTTTTTTTGTCTTAGAGTGTATATATATAATAAAAAGAAGTATTAAATAAAGAATCATGAATCAAATGGGAAATAAAATGCAAATTTTTAGTCATCAAGATGAAGATAATCAACAAATATGAATGGACTCGATAATTGAAAATTAAATAAAATCTAAGTATTAAAGCTATACATGTGGATAAGTACTAGGCCTAAATAAATTAATTGTTCATTTTGAAAAAACTCTTCAAGTCCAAGTATTTAATCAAAATGAACATAAAATGTATGTTTCTGATATTAGAGATAGATTATATCTAAACTCTAATAACTTGGACTACATACATAAAGATGGAAAAATTATAAAGGAAACAAGAATACCTGATAAAAATTCTGCAAATGTCCTAAGCATTGGAGCCCAGAATGAAGAGACCAGTGTTGCCAATCACAAAGATAAAAGTAGAGAACTACTGTTGCCAATCGTAAGAAATAAATAACAGTATTACAAAAAGGCAATAAAAGGTGATATTCTACAGTAAGAGCTACAAAATAATAGGGCGTATAATATAATCGAAAACAGTGAGGCTAGTATATAAGGGGATGTAAATACAATGTGATGTTAATTCAAGAGAATGTTGACGTCTGGCTAATATAAGATACTAAGAAGAGAATTCAAGAAAATTTAGCTAATCCAAACTTTTTAACTATACCATTTACTAAATATGCTGGATATTCATATAATTTGCTGGTAATTTTTAGATTATTAATATGCATAGTATGAAATTTTTTATCTGATAATCCATAAATTCTAAAAAATTGATTAAGTATAATATTTCTAAACAATTGAATCGAGTTGTAGGAATTAAATGGTAATCTATATATACAAATTGTCAAGTGTTCGTCTGTCTGTCTGTCACGCTTTTTTTAGGCACTTCCTGAATAGACGGACTTGCAATTTGGTACACGGTCGATCATTCGATAAAACCCACTGGAAAAATCGAATTTTTGGAAAAATTTCTCTAGAGGGGGTGCTCCACACCAAAATGTTCGGAAAGTGAAATGATAGGAAAGCATGTTTTACCATAAGACAGAGACTTCAAATTTGGTGTATGGGTAAATCATTCGAAAGGAAGAAAGTGTGCAATTTCAGATTTCCAATATTTTCTACTTAAGGGAGTGCTGCATACCAAAATGTTCGATTTACAGAATCAAAGAGAAACAGTTTCTTTAAAATTTGATAGAGACTTGAAATTTTGTAAATGGAATAATTATTTGATAAAAACACCCCAGACGATTATAGTTTTTCAAAAACGTTCGTTTAGGGGGGTGCTCCAGAGGAAAACGTTCGAAAGGTGAATTGATAAGAAAACATACTTCGAGATGAGATAGAGATTTGAAATTTGGTGTACGTGTAGATAGTTTGGGAGGATTAAAGTGTACAATTTCAGTGTTTTCCAATATTTTCTACTTTAGGGGGTGTCGCACAAAAATATGTTCCATTTTTGAATGAAGTAGAAGCACTCCTTTTAGAACGTGATAGAGGCTTGATATTTGGTATATGGGCGAATCATTTAATAGAAAACCCAAGAAGAATGGAGTTTTTCAAAAATGCATATATAAGGGGGGGAGGGGGGGAGGTACTCCACAGGAAAACATTCGAAAGGTGAAATGATAGAAAAAGCATGTTTCGCGATGAGATAGACTTAATTTGGTATACGTATGGTTAGTTAGAAAGGAAGAAAGTGTGCAATTTCAGTTTTCCAACATTTGCTACTATAGGGGGTGCAGAACACTAAAATGTTTGATTTCATGAACAAATGAAAAATGCTTCCTTTACAATGTGATAGAGGCTTGAAACTTAGTATATAGGGTAATCATTTGATTAAAAAACCCTACGACTATTACAATTTTTTAAAAGTGATCATTTAAGGGGGTGCAACACAGAAAAACATTCGAAATATGAAGTGATAGAAAAACATGCTTCACGATAGGATAAAAACATCAAATTTGATGTACTGGTAGATAGTTTGAAAGGAAGAAAGAGTGCAATTTCAGATTTCCAATATTTGCAACTTTAGGGGTGTCGAACACCAATATCTTCGATTTTCGGAATAAATGAGATATGCTTCCTTTAAATGTGATAGAGGCTTGATATATGTGGTATATGGGTCAATCATCTGATAAGAAACCCAAGGCGAACAGAGATTTAAAAAAATGTTCATTTATGGGTGTGCTCCACAGAAAAACGTTCGATGGGGGAGATGATAAAATAGTATGCTTTGGGGTGAGATAGAGACTTTAATTTGGTGTACTGGTAGATAGTTCGAAAGGAAGATATGCGCAATTTAAAATATTTTCTTCTTTAGGGGGTTCGGCATACTAAAATATTCGATTTGCCGAATAAATGTGAAATGTGAATTATTAAAAAATGACAATATATAGTGGTTGCTTATTGCAAGACCGTTGATTTTCAACGGGTTTTCCGCTAGTATTTTACTATTGCTAGAATTAAAATAGTCTCTCTTATCATATAAATTAGTAACTATTCCATTAGTAGATTCAATAATTAGATTTAAATCAAAAAAATTAATATTATTAATAGTGGAATTTATTATTATTATTAGGAATTAATTCCAAATTGTCTGGATAGAAGTCTATATAGATATAGATATATCTATGACATAGTTTTCAGTAAATACTAACCAAATCAGATCAACAACATATCTGTAAATTTTATAATCTATTGAAGTAAAAAAACTGTTCATAATGATAAAGGTATAAATTAGCTATACTGCTACTGCAGCCACCTTGTGGAACCCCTGAGACTCATAAGTATAACTTATTACCTTGAAATATATAATTATTAAAGTTAGGGTTTTTTGAGTTATAACTTCTCTCTATTCTATCATTGGATTTATATACCATTATTATTATTATTATATATATATATATATTAGAAAAAGTAATAATAAAAAAATTAATTCAAGTAATCGTGAAATATTAACATCACCATAGAAGCAAAACCATGGCTATAATGCCGATAATAGAAAAGAACAGCACAGGCCCAAATTCAAAGATTAATTAGAATTAAATGCATCTTCAGGTCTGAATATTTAATTCTAATTAACCCAAACAAATGCCTGTTTCAGATTGAGCAATAGTACATTACTATAAATGCTCAAACTCAGACTACAGGCACCAAAAGATGAAAAATTGAAAATAAGAAACATTAGGAAAAATTGTATTACCATGAGGCAGGAATCCTTCTTCTTTCACCACGTGTATATGCGATCATCCTTAACAGTATGAAAAATATCTAGAAGCACCGGAATGAACATGATGAAATACAACCTAGGAGGCAGAACGAACGTTCACAGCGACCCTCCCAGACTCGTCCAGTGAGTTTGAGCAGAAGACAGGACAATTACCCATATAAGAAAAACAGAATATGAACATGAAGTATACACGAAAATTCCTACTAATCAAGTGATTCATAGAAAAAATGGATAAATGAGAATGACATTATACACCAATTAAAAGGGCACTCAAATTGTAGTATCAAACTGGCTAAAGTTACAATTTTTTAGCGAAAATAAAATTCAAAACATTAATATTAATGTATCTTATTTTTAGATTTTTTTTTTATTTTTCTAATATTTTTAGTTGTTTATTATTTTTAATTTTTATTTAAATAATTAATAAATAATTAGAATTTTTTTTCTTTTTTTATATTGTTAGCCACTATAATTGGGAAAGTTGTCTTGGATGTTATCGAGTGAAAGTTGATACAGAGTTGATAATTTCAATAAATTTGGGAGGATATGCATTATTAGTCGCTGTACTTAATGAATTCATAAAATGTGCTAATTTATAATTTTCATCACAAATTTTATTGATTCTAAGAACCTGGTTTATTATAATATTTCTAAAAACTGATATATGCAGACAAGAGTCAAAATGTTGAATTTTTGATGTATTAAATTTAAAATCTTGTCCTATCATAAAAGTTTATAGCCAGATTACAATTTTGTAAATCTAAATCTAAAAAGTTTGCAACATTATTAGGATAAAAGTTAAATACTATAAGGACATTATTATGGGGTACACATAATATGTCATCTAAATATCTAAACATGTGCAAATTATGTAAACCTGGATTAAACTTCTTTTTATAGAAGAATAAATACAGATTAGCTAACAATGATGAGACCCCCCCTCCCCTTGTGAGATACCAGACTATTGCTTTAAAAAAGTACCATCATGTTGAATATAATTCTCATAGAGAGTGAAATTAAGTAATCTTTTAAAATGAAAATTGGAATATTTTAGGCTGATATTATATTTTTCAAAAATTCCTAAAATAATTCTATACAGATCATCTATATCAATATTATTAAACACATCTTTGAAATCCAAAGTATAAATACTATGAATATTAATAAGATTATTTAATTTTTTAACTAATTCAAAATTTTTTCACAATATGACAATTATTTTATATATATATATACAATTGGTATTTATAATAAAAAACTATGCATAAACTACAGCAAGTACAAAAAACCCTTTTCCATTTAACTATTTTAAATTGTCAATTTCTACATTAAAAAAAATTAAAGTAAAATAAATAGTAAGAAATACTTTGAGGAAATGTCTGGGGAAGAAAATGGATATAATTAAATTTCATGCAATATTTTATAGCACAGACATAATAAATTTATTTAAAGGGGGGGGGGGGGGGGTTATATTAATTCCCCCCAGAGACATTGTTGTTAACCTCGTTTCTATTTATGCGATGGCATTTAGATATATTTATGTAGAAAAAATAAAAAATTTGCCCAAATTTTCATTCGCGCCCCCCTGGCCAAAAAGTCCTGAAAGAAAGAGTAAAAGCATGGTAACTTGATATCACAACTTTCTATATTTTTAATGGTGATTTTTTTTTTTTTACTTTCATTATATGCATATTGTAATGTATAAGGAAAGCATTGTGAAAGGGACAAAAATTCGAATTCGAGTTTTCGAAAGGAGGGCCTGTTTAAAGCCCCTGAATACGAATCGAATGGTTTTGATGTGATATGTGTTTGTGTGTAAGTATGTATGTGAGTCTGCGGAGACAAGATTTCACGAATGAATGGAGAGAGTCAAATGAAATTTGATGCAAAAATTACAATCAGTAAATACTGGAAGCCTATTGCTTTTAAATACAATTGAATGCTCTCAAGGCTCCTAAATTTTCGAATGAAACTTTGAAAAAATCAAATAATCAAAACCTTTAATAAAGTTGCGTAAATAGTTATTTCTTATGCAATTTTTCATTAGAAAACGATTGACACAAACTTCAGAAGACCAGCATAAACCATTCTCGAGTTATTTTACATTATTTAAATAAATTTATCAATCTCCATTAGTCATTTATCTAATATAAGAAAAACCTATTTCTCAGTTCATAACGCTTGGAAAAATTTTGGCAGAATATTGCCAACTTTGTGATCTTTATTAAAATCCGCCAAATTGGTAAAAATGAGGCTAAATCAATAACAATGATGACTGAAAGAAATGCAATAACTTGGAAAGAATGAATATAAGAATCTGCTTTACGGAATAACCTATTTATTCGTCCATAAAGCTGCGTGAAATCTTGGTGGAATATCGCCAACTCAGCGATATTTTCAAGCACTACCAAACTGACAAAAATGGCACTAAATCAATGAAAATGACAGCTGATTGATGAAAATTCAATATCTTAAAAATAACACAAGAACGGACAACAAGAATTACTCCAGAGTAACTAATGAGTTTACCTGCTGCTGCTGAGCTTTTGGTACAGTTCAGAAAAATAGAACTGGTCTTTTTTTTTTCTCAGAAATGGTCCACAAAACTTGCCAAATTTGAAATAAATGACTAAATATGCTTAAATACACTGCTCACAACTTAAATCACAACACCATAAAGTTGTAGGTGTAGCTTTATGAAAATCAGGCAAAGGAAACAGCAGGGCGAGATATGCAAATGATCACAGTTTCGGTACGCATAGTGACATAACACCTTTCAGAGCAGCATAAAAGCGTCAGGTCAAGAAGGAGTGATATCACAGCTAAATTGTAGCGTCATTGGTTTCATGTTGTTAAAATCATCACAGTATGCCAAGAGTACGTCGATGTACCGCATACGTTTAGTTGTCGTCAATGGAATGGCAACAAATCATTGTTTCATGTGAGGGTGGAATGAGCCTTCCAAGGATTGCTGAACAACTGGATCGTGATGTGAGCACAGTTCAACGATATGTGTTACGGTTCATGAGAGACAACGAAACGACACGAAGATCAGGTAGTGGAGCTTCAAGGTGTACCACACTATGTGAAGATCATATGCTTCTGAGAAGTATATGATCTTGAGCGGGATCTGTTTACCACAGCAACCGTGTTACAACATTTATTCCACACTACAGGTAACATGGTTTCGATGCAAACAATTTGAAACCGTTTTCATGATGCAGGATTCCGAGGTAATAGCCTTTCGACACCTACTGTTTCAACATCTTCAGCAGTTTCATCGCCTCCAGTGATGTCAAATGATAAGCAATTGGTTGACAGAATGGTGAAACTGTTCATGGATGAATCACGATTCTGATTTGGCATGCCAGATGGCCATACAGATGGTGGCGATTTCAACACTACCACTAGGCAGCTTTTTTTATCAGTCGTCACACAGTCCCCCCCCCCAAATGGTACGGTGATTTTGGGGTGGTATAACATTTGGTGGACGAACACCTTTGGTCCACGTTTCTGGCAGTATTACAGCACAACAATACATCTCTGACACTGTGAGATCTGTGGTACAGCCATATCTGTCAACCAGGCCTGGATTGCTTCTTCAGCAGGATAGTGCCACGCCACATACTGCACGGATAACTATGAATGTCTACAAGGTTTTGATATCCTGTCTTGACCAGCATATTTTTCAGATTTGTCACAAGTTGAGCATATCTGGGACATCATAGGTTACCAATTAAGAGAACTCACAATTCCAGCAAACCATATTCAGTTACAAGCCCAGTTGCATACTATGTGGAATGCCATCCCTCAGTACACCATTGACCATCTCATTAACGAAATGCCTTGTCGCATTTAATCCTGTATAGCCACTCTAAATTTTATAAGTATACATCAATTTCTTCACGGTGCTGCGATTTCAGTTGTGAGCAGTGTATATTAATAAAATGCTCATTTTTTTACCTAATTTTGGATAATGAAACAAATAGGACCAACCCCAATTACTTTAAGATGAAGAACCATTCTCGAGATTTAAGGTTTTTGGAATTTCAAGAGAAGCCGGTGATGTTGTAAAATAAATTAAATTGTTAAATGAAAAAGCAGATGTATTAAAATGGCAAATTGGATATAATATCAATAAGGATCTATGCTATTTTAGGCAATTAAATTCAATTTAATGGAAATATTTGAAATCATCTTCTCATTCATATTTCTATTATGGATTATGAAAGAGAAAATAAACTTTGTATCTGTAGAATCCCAGATCAGATTTTTTATCTGGTAAGCTTTAGTAGTTGGCCGGTAAAAAAATTAGCTGGCAGAAATTTGAGCACATTTAGCAGCCTTGCTTGGTACTGAGGGCAGTGCAGTGTCGGGAACAGGAGTGTTGAGTATCGGTTTCGTGTTTCGAATGCCGAAACTACCAGATGGCAGGGACAACTTTGCATGTCCTGAGAGAAAGGAAGATGCATGTGTAAGAATGCTGGTTTAAGCATTTGATCTGAATATAAAAATATAAATTAGAACGGATACTATTTGATTATGAAAATATACAGCTATTTAGTATAGTGTGTGAAAAACCCAGACCACATAACTGACCCGAAGGCTCGCAGTAGCTATTTGTGTGGCCGGTTAGTATAGTGTGTGAATTAAACATCTGTTTAAGAAAGAATCAGTCTCTTTATAATACCACAGTATCCTACATTATACATATTTTAAAATGAACTTTTATTCCTGCTTCATTCATAACCTTATTTTATATATGCTCAACAAAAGGATGTAAGCTAGCATACACCATGTACTTCAAAATAATCCTTGAATATATTTCAATAGCAATCTTAATTTACTAATGCTATAAATAGTACTTTATTCTTTTTAAAAGAATTTAGGCATATCTTTCAAACATTAGTAATTATAACTAACTCAAACTGAAACAAAAAGAACTGAAACCAAGACATATTTTTAAATATTTTATTATAAAAGCAAATTTTTTAATGCAATCTCAAAGAATTTAAACCTATAAAGATATTTACAAAACTTAGAAATTATAGTCATTATCTAAATCATCACTATCACTCGAATGATAGAAGTAATGAGGATTCACATAATAATCCATAAAATATGAATAATCATCATCAGAATCCTCTGAAACATCTGAATCAATGCCACTATAAAAAGAGCCATGATCACTAGAATAGGTTGATAAAGATGGCCTATTTGGTAAGGTGTCAGAAATTCTAAGCAAATTTCTCTTAAAATCATTTTTAACAGAACAGCCCTTTACATTCATATATTTTAATGATGAACACATCAATAAGATATCCATTAATAATTCTTGTTGAACTGTAGAATTTTCAAAACCTATTTGCTTTACTCGGCTTTCTGTGCAACATGTCAAAATTGCTGCCCTAATTTCTGCAGTTAATAATTCACAATTTTTAAAACATAACTGTTTAAATTTGAGGGAAGATGAAAGAAGAAGCCCCAGTGATTTGGAAGTTTGAGTATCAGAAAATATACAATTTTCGAGAGACAATTCTTCTAAATTATACAACATGTGAATAGAATCCTTATCATTTAGAAAATTAACACCATTCATATACAACTTGCTAAGACGGGGACAATTCAAAACTAAATCAGAAGCTGTAAGTGAAACATTCCACATTTTCAAGGATACTAACTTGTTTCCTCTAAATTTTAAAAATTCATTAATTTCAACAGATGCACCATCAGAACAGTTTAAACATAATTCTTCTAGTTCGGTTAAATTATAACACAATTTCAGTTCTTCTTGATCAACAACAAGACAATGCAAGACTTTAAGATGTGGACACACAGACAAAGAAATTTTAAGAATGTCATAATGATGTTGAGTAGGAACAACATACATTAAGTTTAGCTTGGTTAAATTATATGGTTTCACTTTATCAAGAGCATTAATGCTATATTTATGCATTTCATATAATACTTCACCCAAATTACTATAATCAGTTTTTTCAAGAGAAGGAATATGTTGTAATAAATATTTCATACCTGAACGTTCAATAGTAGTACCATTCACGTAAAGTTCTTTCAACAAAGGACACTGAAATTTGTCCTTTCTCTTAAGACAAAGAAATTTGAGACCACGATCAGTTACCTTAGAGGAGTACTTAATATCAATTGTTTCTATATTATGACAATACTGAACTATGCCTCGCAGGAATGTATCATCACAAAATATACCAAACTGTATGACTTTTATATTTGGTAAGTGACAGAGAAATTTCACCCATCTGATTTCATCTTTCAATTGATTGATACACAATTTTTGAAGGCTCTAGAAACAGAAATTATGAATGTAGTATGATTAAAATAACAAAAAACTCAAGTGATACAATAAATTCTCAATTCTACATTAAAATGAACATTCTTTTGAGGTAACAGGAAAAAGTAAATATATATATATATATATATATATGTAAAGTAAGAGGCTTTGTCTAGGTTAGTGTTTTCCAACCTTTATGTTGTCACGATCCTAGTATAGAAAAATATTATACATAGTCACCCTTAATCCCTATTATCTGGGAGGTGGTTGTTTATACTTTTCATCATCTCAAAATATTCCAAGCAAAATAATTTAAGTTATTCTATCTATTACAGAATATTCAATAAATACAATATAAGCAGTATGAAATTTATTTTTATTCATTAGAAGAAGAAAAAATCTTTCTTAAAGAGAGAGAGGGAGGGAAAAACAGTACTACACAAGAAGATAAATATTCTGTGGTCAAGTCATCAACTTGGAAATTTGGGACACTAGGAAATTTAACTCTTGTATGACTAAAACAACTATACAGTTGCCCAAACAACTTATCCACTTATTATTTTTTTTTTGTATATTATGTACTAATATTAATAGCCGCCTTGAGTGATAAAATTATGTCAAACAAAAGATATCCTGTTGTGAAGTTGTGTGCAAACATCTTATGCGAGCAAATTACCAAGTAAAAAGAGGATAGTTGAGTGGCTTAAGTGTGAGGGGAAGGAGGAACTAATGTAAAGCACCATATAAGATATTGTAGTAACAAACTATAATTTGGAGAAAAATAGTAGTAAAAATAGAAATATTTAACAGAAAAAATAGATGTACACACACACACACACACAGTCGAGTCACATTATTGTGACCACCAGCTAATATCTTGAGTAGCCACTGTATGCAGCATGGGCAGCAGCTAGATAGGCTGGGAGTGATTTAATAAGGTGCTGGAAGGTGTTCAAAGGTATGTGGAGCCATTCTGACTGTAGTGCTTCTGACAGCTGCTGGAGGGTACATAGTGGAGAACCCATAGAGTGAATAACACGATCGAGGTGGACCTACAGATGCTCAATTGGGTTTAAGTCTGGGGAATTAGGGGGCCAAGGAAGTACTCTGAAGGCGGTATTATGTTCTTCCAACCACTCTCAGACAGTTCTCACTATGTGACATGTTGCATTATCGTGTTGGTAGATCCCATCAGCCCCAGGGAAGACAATCAGTATGTATGGTTGTATGTGGTCTGCAAGGATTGATTTATGATAAATTCGGTTCATGGTGTCTTCTACAGGTATGAGTAGACCCAGAAAATGCTACGAAAACATTCCCCAAACCATAAAGCTACCCCCACCGCCTTGTGCTCTTTCAGCAATGGTTGATGAGTATTTGTTCTATGATCTTTCATGCCTTATATGGCAATGCCCATCAGTTCGATGAAGCAGAAAACATGACTCATTGGAGAAGCCAATCTTTTGCTAATCAGCAGAGGTCCAATTCCAATACTGCCGTGCAAATGTAAGCTTTTTCTGCAAATGCACCTTCGTTAGCATAGGTGCGGTGACTTTCCATCTGCTTCAGAGGCCCATATGCAGCATGGTTCGCAGAACTGTTGCTTGAGACACACTTCCGATAGCCGCCTGATTAATTCCGTCAGTGAGTTGTTCCACTGTAACATGGCGATTGGACTTCACAAACCTTCAGAGCCAAAGTTCAATTCTCACATCAATGGCATGTGGTGCTTTGCAGTTTCCATGTTGCTTATTCGCAATGGTGCCATTTTTCCATTGACAATACACTTTAATCATAACAGCACACTGACAGTTCACAAAATGCGCTGTTTCAGAAATATTACCAACCTTGGTCCGAAACCCGAAAATCATCCCATTTTTGAAGTCTGAATCTTTCCTTTTAGCTATGACAGCAACAAGAGATATGTTTTCAGAATGTGTATATCACAGCTTATATATCCACCAAGCCAGCTCATGACACATACCTTCTTTCAGTGGCTACATGCTATTGACGTCAAAAGTAGGAGGTGGTCACAATAATGTGACTTGACTCTGTATCTCTGTATATACAGGGTGTCCCAAAAAGATTGAAATGCACTTTAATTCTTTGTCTGTTGGAGGTATGAATGAATGAATGACATGAAGGTGGGTGCCTCCAAGAGAGTCCAGCACAGTGACCACAGTTCTAATGTACTATCCCCTGAAATGAAAAAGTCCCTAAGAAAAGAGACCAGAAGCCGAAGCAAAAATCAGCAGGCACATGATAGGAATGTATGCAATTCCCAGGGTTTGATCACATGTCGACCCAAGTGTTCGAACCTATGGGCGGAGAACACATCACATTCATAGAGTATGTGTGCGACGGTTTCTTCGCTATAATCACAGTTTTTGCAAAGCGAATCCTTAATGACACCCATAATATTTAGGGTGTCAGTTCTACTGAGCTTGAATAAATCCATTTGACGTATACTAAGGCACTTACAGTTTAGCTCTTTCGCTTGCCTTTGGCCCTTAGTATTACGCCAGTTCTCACACTGAAGCTTTCTGAAGATGTCATAAACAATTCTTCTTGTCAGTTCATTAAGAACACCCAAAGCTGGCTTGGGACCAACAAAAGGTGTGTTTGAACCTTTTCTAGCCAACTCATCAGCCATTTCATTACCTGGAATGCCTGAATGTTTAGGCACCCAGCATAGCACCCACCCAGCACCCTTGATTGCTGCTAGCAATCTTACAAAGTTCAGTATAGCACTTCCAGACAAGGGAATCTGCTGAAGGTAAGTGGGCAATGTAAATTGCAGTAAGGTAGGAAATAAGACTACGTTAATGAAATCGTCCTTCCATTAATTTTCAAAAAGTTACACTTTTTAAATTTTTATACGATCCCCTTAGACAAATTTGGTCAATCAGAAATTTTTTATTTTTAATGCAACAAGATCATTAAAAAACCCATCATATCTGTATCTTTAAAATTGAGCGAGTTACATTTAATTGAAAATTGAACATCGTGAATGAGGACCATATATCAAATTAGAAGTGTAAATTTGTGACATATCACAATAAAGATAAAACTGGATATGATAATACATAGGATAACATACATATTTTAATTATGTGCTCCAACCGTGTAATGAGTACCACTGCTTTATATGATCTATCTGTGTAATGCTTTATTTAGATGCATTTGTGATAAAAAATCTGACACATATTAACATATTTCTGATCTAAACAATTTACATCGTCAATTCATTTATAATCCCTATTTTCGCTGATAAAACAATCTTTCACATGGTACAGAAAAGTGGCTTAAGTCAGAATTTTTCCTTTATCATAATTCAGTTGATTTTAAAGATACAGATATGTAGTATTTTTTAATGATCTTATTGCATTAAAAATAAAAATTTTCTGATCGACCAAATTTGTCTAAGGGGGTCGTATACAAATTTAAAAAGTGTAACTTTTCGAAAATTAATGGGAGGACTATTTCATTAACGTAGTCTCATTTCCTAGCTTACTTTCAACATTTTTGCAATTTACATTGCTGACTTACTTCCAACAAGAAAAGAAAGAGTGTTTCAATCTTTTTAGGACATCCTGTATATACAGTAAGTGACCTCATATCCACACTGCTTGGGACCAGACATTTGTCCAGATTTCAGGATTTTGCGGATTTTAAGGACCAAAAGAAAAATTACTACTACTACTTACTCTGTTGAAATAATCATATGAATGGCTTATTCACATTAAATAAATACACATACATATACACAATAAAAACAGACACATTTTAGTCAAATTTACACAAGAATTTAATGACATACACTAAAGGATACACTTTAATGATATGTATTAAATTTGAATCCAGTAAAAATATTTTGTTTAATCTATGCCATTTTATGTCTATCTTGTAATTTTGCGAACATTGACACAATGGTTGGTTGTTTCAAAACTTTAAATTTTTCTTTGTTGAAGACCCAGACCGTCCGACTCGTCCAGAGGACTTAGAGTAACAAGTTGGACGGCCGACAGTAACAAGTTGGACAAATTTTTCTTTGTGTAACTTTTGTTGCAATCTGTATATAGTCATTCTTTCTTGTAGTGTAACACAACTTTGTTTTTCTAATAATTTCAGATACCGATCTCCAAATTCTATTCCTTTATTAAATGCGATTTTTTCTTCTTCACAATCAAATTATGTATCTGAACTACTTGGTTCAGATTCCCAAGTCAAGAATAAAATGAATAAAATAAAAATAAGTTTCAATTATTTGGTGATAAAAGCATTTACAATTTACAATTTTTCAGCATTCATTTACTGCATTTTTTTTAAAGCTTAACTGTAAAGTTTACTGTTTATACTACTTGAAAAAGTTAACTGTAAATTTCAGTTTATATACAAAAAATGCGTGTTCACATTCAGAAATGTTGTGCGGATTTTAGAGCATTGTGGATTTTAGGATTACGGATGAGGTCACCTACTATATATATAATGTATATATGTATATGATGTTAAGAAGAACAAGGGGTAAATACATATATATTATTATATTCTTATGCTTTTTCATTGCATTGTGTTCTCCTATAGATGCTTTGACACACGCTGGTGTGATTGATTGTATTTGATTTTTATATTTGATTTCTTGTGTATCTGATTCAATTTGTATTTTCTTCTATGTCGGGCCATGTGCATTATTTCTGTAATACAATTTACAGTAATGCACACAGAAACGTAGAATACACATTAACGAAACATGTATAGACTTAATAACGTACATGATTTCGGAAATGCTTTTCACTTTGATCAATTTCAATTTTTATTTTTAGAGCTACAGAAGGCCCAGCTCATTATAGTGCAAAACATTTAAGTCCATCTTCCTTTCACTTCAGCTATACAGAGCATATTCTATAAATGATCTATCTCAGGTATATATAATACAAGTAAAATAAAAATTCTTTAATTATATATATATATATATATTATAAAAATGGGTCATTCCATATGGGGACACCTGATGAGTGTTGCTCTATAGTCACAGATTTTTTTTTAATTTTTACCATGGATACACATGGTAATAAAACCCCCAAATCTGAATTTGTAATGTATATATCCCAATAATGTCCCAGATACAGGCATTTGATAAATGGTCATTTTTGCAAAATGGCGGCCATCTTGGATTTTGCACTAATGTTTAAAAATGTAATAGCGTGAGAACTAATGGCTCAAATTAAATAATTCTGGTACCAATTTAAGGCTATTTATATCAGGAATATAAGTGCCATATCAAAACAATTAAAAAGATATATTTTAATATCGTTATTATATGAAAATTGCAAAAATCACCTTCGGATTGATGGACAACTTAAATGGGCTATAAAAAAAATGGCCCCTAATATTTTTTTCTGAAACTTGATACAAATACTAACTAATATGTGGGCTTTAAGTAAAAAAAAAAATTAGAAAGGTAATATTTCTTATTGCAGAGAAAAATAGCTTTAAAACATATATACATTTAGTTAACATTTGACATGCAGTGCTTTAATCATTTAAAAAAATATATTTTTTAAAAACAAATAATGAACAAAAATAAAACATAGGCATTTTTTACACACTAACTAGTATGTGTGCTTTAAGTAAAAAAAAATAGAATGGTAATATTTAATTTAAATAATGACAAAAAAAATAAAAATACTGTTATATGTATGGGAAATAAGTGTAAAATTTCTGGAGTGCTGAAAAATTCTAATAAAAATTTTCCCAGAAACCACACAGTTTATCTCTCTTGTATTTTATTTTCTTATTTCAAATTTTAAGAAGGTATTTTCTATATTCAGTAGAGCTAAAGGTGCACATTTTTTCCTAGTGGCCACTGGCTTCTAAACCAATTTCACCTTAGAGGCAGTAAGTACAATAATCTTTGGCATATTGGTTATAAATGACAACTATCATTTAATGCTGAATCTTTACAGCATACATATAGTTAATTCCACAAAAAATAATTTGTAATTAGATAATATAAAACACTCATTTTTATGAAAAGCTTTAAAATTAAAAAAAAAAAAAAAAAAAAAAATTAAGCAGAACTACAGCATGTTGATCACCAAAACATATCTAGCCTTCTGCCAACTCCAAAGGAAACACTAGGCAATATCCCCTATCCAGTTGAAACAGGAGCAACAAACTAAACATAAACAAACAAGGTATTAGAGAAGAAAATTATCCTACAGCACCAATATTGTTTCTGGAACATTTAAAAACACCTGCTTCTGGTCTTTGTGTACATAAGACATCAGCTGCCTATAGCCTCCAAATTTTCAACTCTAATACTCACATAGTTCTGTTATATAAGTAATAGCAATTAACATATACCAGTTGTCAGTTCCTGAAATGATTACTTGTACTGCATCATCTGTTTTCTCTTAGGTTGAATTTAAAGTAAGATACTATATTACATTTCTGGGTGACTTATTCCTTTCAAAGCTCATTTTTGCTCAAGTGTTCAGAGCTGAGTATGTTCAACAAATAAATCAGTGAATTGTGCTACAATGATTATTTCTTTTATTTATGTTCCATAATTAGTTCTTGTCTTATGCTATAAAAATTGAATGTTTTGTATGCAAGAAAATCAATGTGTCATTAAGCCCTCCTGTTTATTCCTGTACTTGTGTTCTGAGTGGTAGTATATGCAAGGTTCACAAGGATGAATATCTAAAATGGTGCAGTTTAAGACAGAAAACTTGTGATCTATTTAATAAACCACCAAAATCAAAACTAAGTCCCTAAAACCAATTTCTCTCAGACTGTCAATGATAAATCAAGAATTACTCATTCCAGGGGAAAAAAATTCTGCATGTCTTGTTATTCTTCCTCGCATTCATCAATTAGTGAGTCAGAGGTTTCTACTGCTGATATGGAAGTGACCAATGATGCAGATTATAGTGAAGTCACAATAGTAATGGAACAATTGAATAAAAGTTGTAACTTTTGGATTTATCACTAATAAAGTTCAATAGATTTAGCTCTAAGAGGAAACTTAGTTATATGCAAGTTAAGAAATTAAGTAGCCACGTTGGGGGGCTACTAAAACTGCTACAGTAGTAGGTATTGAAAGTATTAATAAGCTACAAAATTCAAGACATTATTTGCCAAAATTGCACGTTTATGATGGAAAATTATTGAATAAGTTTTTTTAGATGCATCATTTAAAGAAAACATGCAGATTTTAAAATTAGTCCAAGATTCATGGATAGTCCAACAAACAAAACATATTATATTACTACAGAGAATTTAGTTAAAAAAAAACCAAGAAAAATTAAAAGAAACAGAAGGGATGTTATCAGTGCCTAGTGAGATATAAGTGTTAAATTAAATTTGATACTATAAAAAAAATTACTAGTTTTTATTATAACAGTTGTATGTGTCCAGGAAGAAAATATTGCATATCTATACCAAGTGAAAATGGGAAAATATTAAAACAAAAGAGATTACTTTTGCATAATTTTAAAGAATTATATGCTGCATTTAAAGAAAATCATAATGCAATAAAAATACTATGTAAATTTTGCACACTACATCCAACAGAATATGTAACGGTTGGAAACAAAGTTATTCATTCTGTACGTGTTTGTATATACCATCAAAATATTAAACTCATGCTCCATGCCATCCATATCGGTGAATATATTGCTTCATTGTGAAAAGAAACAAGTTTATTGCACTGAATCAGAAAAGTATGGTGAGCTGGTGTGATAACTGTCCATCTCCAGAAATTCTTAGAGTACCAATGTATCCCAATGAATTAGAAATTAGTGTGTGTTTTGTTTGTATATGTTATGTTTATGTATTCTTATGGCCCAAGTGCATTATATATATGGCCAAGACTTCTAGATGTGTGCCAAAGATTATGATACTTGCTATTAGATGAAATTGGTTTAGGAGCCAGTGGCCACTAGGAAAAACTGGGTATCTTCAGCTCTACTGAATATAGAAAATACCTTTTCATAATTTGAAATAAGAAAATAAAATATAAAATGGATAACTGTATGTTTTTTAGGAAGATTTTTATTAGAATGTTTCAGCACCCCAGAAATTTTACATTGATTTCCTATACATATAACAGTATTTCTTTAGTCATTAAATTAAATATTACCATCCTATTTTTTTTTTTGTGCTTAAAGCGCATATACTAGTTAGTGTGTAGAAAAATTCCTATGTTTTGTTTTTGCTCATTATTTATTTTTTAATAAAATATATTTTTAAATGATTAAAGCATCGCATGTAAAATGTATATATGTTTTATAGCTATTTTTCTCTATAATAAGAAATATTACCTTTCTAATTTTTTTTGTACTTAAAGCGCACATATTAGTTAATATTTGTACCAAGTTTCAGAAAAAAATAATGGGGGCCATTTTTTTTATAGCCCATTAAACTTGACTATCCATCTGAAGGTGATTTTTGCAATTTTCATGTAATAACGATATTAAAATATATATTTTTTATTTTTTGATATAGCACTTATATTCCTGATATTAATAGCTTCAAATTAGTGCCAGAATTATTTAATTTGAACCATTAGTTCTCAAGCTATTACATTTATAAACATTGGTACAAAATCCAAGATGGCTGCCATTCGGCAAAAATGACCATTTTTCAAATGCCTGTATCTTGGCAATTATTGCGATATATACATTATAAATTCAGATTTGGGGGTTTTATTACCATGTGTATGCATGGTAAAAATTAAAAAAAAATCCGTGACTATGGAGCAACAAGTTTTTCTTAAAATGGGTGTTTTCACGTGGAATGACCCAAATGTAATAATAAAAATTCGAGTAATATTAATATCACTATAGAAGAAAAACGACGGCCATATTGCCGATAAGAGAAAAGAACAGCACCAGCCCATATAAGAAGAAATAGTTTATAGATATAATCTATTTCTTCAGAAACATACATATTTTGTGTTCATTTTGAGAAAAGAGTTCTGTCGAAATGAACAATTCAATTATTTAGGCCTAGTTCTTGTCCAAATGTATAGCATTAATGCTTGGATTTTTTTGTATTTGTTTTTTAATTATCGATTCCATACCATTGATATTTGTTGATTATCTTAAGTTTTGATGACTCGAAATTCGCATTTCTTTCCCATTCGATTGAAGATTCGCTATTTAATACTTTGGCTAATCACTTTACGATAGCTTTTCAATAAGTTTTAATCCCATGTTCCGTATTCCTGTAAATTGAGACGTCAGCATCTGGAATATGCTAATTTCTACTTCATCCAATTAGAAATTGGCATACTTCGGAAACATTAACTTCTACTCCTATGACGCAGCATTATTTAAACTTGTGGATGTGTTAGTTGAGTATCTTTAATGATCATAATCTTTATTGAGTATCGTCTTTATCGATCATTGTAATGTGATTTTACGATGTCTATACAATGTTAAACTGTGTATATTTGAGTTGCTGATATTGCTATTTTCTGCATCGTATTAGCGCTATGCATAATGTTATGTAAGCTTTTTTTTGCATGTTTGCCGGTAAGTGGTAAAAAACGTGGCCAGTTTTGTTTAAGCCTAACTTCTGTCTGACAGTAAATTTTTCAAGACAATGTTGTTTCAAACTTTATGCAAATACCATATCAAAGATTTGGATATGAGTATTATTTGTGCTATCTTCGATGTTACTTTCGTGAGAATAAAATAGGTTATTTCACGTAAAGTCTATTTTTTTTCCAAGAAGTCACGACATAAGAATCCACAACCACACTCTGCTTCATCTTTCATACAAATGGCTCATGTGCAATATATTTAGATTTTAAATTGCTTTCAAATTTTCGTAAGCCAATACAATTGACAGCTATTTTATAAACTGTGCAGTTAACCATGACTTTTGCACGTGCGGAGGTACGTGATTAGCAGCTAGTTCAGGAACTACCCTCTTAGCTGTAGTACAATGTCTAGAAGTAATAGTGTGCCAACCGAGGCAAAAAACAGGTTCCCTAAAAACCGCCTCCGCTAGACGGCATTGGTCTCGAATAAGCGGTTAAAAGTGGAGGGCTTAACATTGAAACTAATGGGAATTTAATGCAAATGAAATGACCAATATCTTTGGAAATAATTGAAGAATTTTTGTGAAATTCGGCGTAATTATTGCAAGTAGTATACACAAAAAGTCATTTGATTTTCAGAGAGATTGAGCTAGAGATATATTCGTATTTTTAAAATTTTATTTAACTTCATCTGTGGTCGTTCAAACATTTGAGGTCCAAAATAATCAAGTTCATTCATCACAGTAACGTGAAATTCAGTATGATGTTTTCTCTTGTGGTACATTTCAGTTCTTTCGATTTTGAAACTTATCGGGCTAGCCCGTCCTGGGCCCGCCATAGGACTTTACTTGTTTTTGGTATAACTTGAGAACAGGTGAATCTAAAAATTCGAAGTTTAGCATATCCTTGTCATTTGCTGTATATTTTAACTCTTTGGATTAAAAATCTTATCGGGCTAGCTCGTACTGAGCCCATCAAGAGAAATATATCGTTTGTTGAGAATAATTCAAAATTCGGAGCATCTAGAATGTCTAAATTTAATATATCATTGTCCTTTGTGGTATATTATATTTCATCGCATTTCGAACCTTATCGGGCTAGCCCATCTTGGCCTGCCATAGAAATTTACTCACTTTTTGAATAACTCGATCAAACGGAGTAGCTAAAAAATGTAAATTTAGTATATCATTTCCTACTGGATGGATTTTAATTTAGATTTTGAACCCTAACGGGCTAGCCCGTTCTGAGCCCAATAAGAGGAATATATAGTTTTTTGAGAATAACTCAAATTCAGAGCATCAAGAATGTCTAAATTTAATATATCATTGTCCTTTGTGGTATATTATATTTCATCGCATTTTGAATCTTATCGGGCTAGCCCGTCTTGGCCCGCCATTGAAATTTATTTGCTATTCAAGAATAACTCGATCAAACGGAGTAGCTAAAAAATGTAAATTTAGTATATCATTTCATTTTGGTTGGATTTTAATTTAGATTTTGAACCCCATCGGGCTAGCTCGTCTTGGGTACGCTGAAGAATCCATTCGTTTTTGAAGAATAACTGGAAAACCGCAATAGCTAAAAATTCCAAGTTTAACATGTCGTTGGCTTTTGTGGTATATTTAAGTTTCTTCGGATTTTAACTTTATCGGTGTAGCCCGTCCTAGGAATGGACCTGTTTTTTTTAGAATAACTGAAAAATCGGGACAACCAGAAAATATAAATATAGTACATCCTTATCTTTTGGGGAATATTTTAATTCCTTCGATTTTGAACAGTATTGGGCGAACCCGTTTTGGGCCCGCCTTAGAAATTCACATTTTGGGGGGAATAACTTTATAACCGGAGTATCTAAAAGTTCCAAGTTTAGAATGTCGTTGTCATTTGCGGTATATCTTAGCTCATTGGATTTAAAACCTTAACGGGCTAGCCCGATCTGTGCTTGAAAACCGTGCAACTAGAATGTCTAAATTTAGTATATTATTCTCTTTTGGGATATATTTTAAATTTTTGGATTTTAAACTTTATTAGATTACCCAGTCTTTGCCCAGCCTTAGGAATGCATTCGTTTTTTAAAAATAACTCAAAAATTGGAGAAAAATTATCATTTACCAAACAATTAAACAATTACATTAGTTCTCCTTAGAGATTATATTTGAAAAAGCATTTTGTACTGTTGTGTAAACCTACATTCGATCAGGGGCGGATCCAGAAAATTTTTTCGGGTGGGGCGCAAAGCTAGAAAGCTAATTCAGACCTATTTTGCTCCTACCGGCCTCTCAAACAGCTACTGTAAACCCTTGGGTCAGTCGAGTGGTCTGGGTTTTCAACATATATTTTGTTAAATTTGTGGTGTTTTGTCATGCCCTTGAATAAACTCACAAAACATTGATAAGTCAAAGAAAAACACGAACACATTCATAGATATATATTTTAAAATATCATTTTTCATATAAATTTTATTTCTATCATTTTATATCTCATACATCTTTTAATATCTTTATTTTTTTCATATCTCAGCCAATAGTATTTATAAAATAAAACTTAATTTCCTTTGTGGCAAATTAATTTATTATGGTCTCTACATCAACTTAAATATGGGTATGATCATTCATCCGAGCGAGTTCTGTCAACCGGTCTTCTTGTCTCTGTGACAATTGACATGCAAAGTGTGGTCTTGTACACTTTAATAAGGTGTGGGTAAATATCACCATCTTCCATCAATTTCTCCAATACGCCGAGTGAAAAATACCTACTGAAATTTGGCCTATGACAAAGGGGTTTTACTTCTGCAACAATTTGCTGTAGAATGCCCTGGTCTGAATTGTGTAGTGCCATGAGGTGGCATAATACTTTGATGATCCTTCTAAAGTGTGATTTAACATCCATAGACTCTTAATTTTTAATTAATTTTTTATGATTTGGAACCATTTAGCAAGCGAAAAATTTCACAAAATCATAGGATATATTTGACCAAAGAACGTAAACAGTCCACTTCCAGTATGCTGTTGATGAAGAGTATCTTTCCATTAAATTATTAACTTGGTGCTGCGGTCTGCCAGCCAGTCTTGGGATAGTTAGTTCGATTCCTAATTCCCACTTTCCCCCTCTATCGCTAATTTAGTATAGAACTTCTTAGTGTAGGTATTACTCTCCTTTAGCACTTTGATCATTTGTTGAATTTTTACAGTGGTTTCGTGTGCATCCAAGCTCTTCTTCTGTAAAAACTATAATTCAATGATTTGATTATAACCATTAAATTACTCAACGAAAATATGGCCATTATGAATTCACAATGCGATATACCTTTGAGAAGATTTACTTTGGCCGCTGTTCCCATATCATGGCATTGTCTTAATTTCACTAAAGCTGTTGTAAAGTGAGTATTAAATCAATTTTTAACTGACGAATTGAGTCATGGCACTAATCCCAGCGGGTTCAACAGTGTTCGACCAAGGAATAAATCCAAGTGATTTCTCAGTACTGCATGAGTTTTTTACATGCCGTCAAAAAAAGAAAAGAGATAATTTCTTCTACAGTTCATAGTGCATTCCTGTTGGAAGGCGTATTACAGTAACTAGAAATTGCCAAATTAAGATGATGAATTTTGCCACGACAGAGGCGTTCACAACTTTTCTTTTAATTTCAGTCACATCCTACAGAGTTGCGAAACATTTATGCGTCATCTATTACAACTAGTCGCTACGCCAGAATTCAGATATAGTTCCCGTTCTCTTGTAAATTTAAAAATCTTCCTCTTATCTCAAATGTCTTCTTGAAGTTCTACGAAACGTACAAAAATGTCTTTTCCAATGCCATTTGAGCAATAGTGCACTGATGAATAGAGTTGTAACTTGGGAGATTCATCAGTGATTTTATTAAATATTATACTGTAATATTTTTTCCTGTACCTGTGTCAATAGCTTTCAGAATTTCGACACAAATGCAGATTATCAACTCATTGCAAGCCATTTTAATGTTGCGTTTGTAGAGAATTTTTCTGATTGATTTTATGTAATATTGTTTCCACTGTCAATTTAAAAGCGAAGGTTTTTGAGGATTCCTTGGTTCCCGGTAGGTTCGCAATTGGTGTCTATCTTTGATGGCCTCTCTGTGAAATATTTTGGCCACCAAACACCACAATCGTTTTTATTATTGGACGCAGCCTTGCCATGCTCTCTTCAACCTATTTCTGTCATAAAAAGTTCTTCTGGTTCCGGTTATTTTACATTTGGTAAAACGAACATTTTCATAAATATATGAGCTCGCCCTATTGTGTTAACCAGTGTTATTTTATTTTTTCTAAAAAAAATATTTTTCATGCGAATTTTAAATACTTTTTAAGTGTCTCTGTCACTAAACACTTTTCAGGCTGAGTTTTGTATTTCCTAACATAACTTGTGCCCACAAACATGCAGAAATATTCCTGTTTTGACGGCAAAAACACAAATCAATGTTAGTTTTCAAAACGCACTGTTTGAACTTTCCTTTGTTTTTCACGACCAAGTTTTGATTAATAAATGAAGGATACCTGTAAGCTAAATCCCCGTTCCAATGATATTTTAGTAGTTCTTATTTTATCAGCTCACTTGTCAAACTGATGCTCGGTATGCATATACTGGCAAATGTAAAAAATTGAAACCATTGTTGTTATTTGAATTACTTATTTGAGAAAAAGCACATGTGCATACAAACAGTACATACAAAAGAAAGACATCATTAATCAATACTGAATAGTGATTTACATACCTTTCAGCGTATCAAACGACATGATGTCGAAACAGCATTAATAGCTGAAAGCACTTTAATTATGGGGAAGATACTCAAAATAATATCTGCTGAACATATAGCTTTAAGAATACACCGTTAATTGTGACTCTTTAAAAAAAGTACGAAAATCCCAAAAAAATTTTATTGAGCTGAGCATAACAAAGCTCTTTAGGATCAGCCCAAATGTCATCTTTATCACAGTTTTTCTCAAGAATGCCTAGTTTTAAAAAGCTCTTAAAATAATTGCACAGTGGTCACAACTAAAATTTTATACAGGGGTCATAACTAAAACGGACTAGGTTTTTAGCTACAAAAATCAAAAATAGTGTGAAAAAACTAGAAAGTGTGAAAAGTATGAAAAACGAAATAATTTTCCTCAAACGCGACCTTTAACTATTGTGTTGAAATTTTCTTTGTAGTTAGTTCGTATAAATACAAATGAAACCATATTAGTCGCTTTCACGTGAAAAATCCTGCTCCCACCCCCTTCAACCAGATCTCACCGTCTCCGATGCAGCCACACAGGCAAATCACTAAACTAGTTCCCCCTAAAATTCTCTCTAATTTGATGCCTCTATTTTTGATTTTGGTTAAAAATTGTGTCTGTTCCATAGTTTTCCATTATTTTAGTACAATGTGCATTGCATATTCTCACATTCTATTGCATATTCTCACATATGCAATCAACGCCCACCTAAGTCAAGACATAGCTCTGGAACAGTGTATTGTATCATATGCAATCTCACATATGCAACTCTCCGAAATCAAGACATAACCCAAGATCAGTGCGTTGTGGAAATTGACAAACCCCAATTTTCCATTGGCTTTACTTATGTTGTGATGTTTCGAGTTCAGACGTTTGAGGAATTATTGATCGAGGTATTCCCAGAATCACGACTGCTTGGTATCAACGACCAATTAAAAAGGTCTCTTTCTAATTATAAAGGTCGAATTTGCGCGATTACAAACATTGAAGATAGAAATTCTTATCGCACTCGAAAGATCAGAATCTACAATGCATGCAGATTTCAGTACTCTATAATCTGTGAGTTTTAGTTTCATGTTCACGGTAATTTCTTTTTCGTATATTAAACTCTGAAAACCTTTTACTTTCCTACTATATTTAACTTTTGGCACAAAGTTCATACCAGTTACAAAATACCGAAAAACAAGGCATAATTTAATAAAAGTTTACTTTTCCATTAGCTTGATCAACTCAATTAGCTATTACCGCTCTGAGAGCATACCTAGTATACTATCTTAGAAAATTTGAGGAAAGTCTTGCCCAGTATTTCTTTCAGGACTTTTTGGCCAGGGAGGGGGGTGGCGAATGAAATTTTATGAGGGCAAGTTTTCTATTTGCCCAGTATACATATATTTAAGCGCTGTGTCACATAAATAGAAACTAGATTAACGCAAAATGTCGCAGGGAGGGGGGGTCCAATACTCTTCTCCGGGGAAGGAGCCTTCGCCCTCCAGAGGTATGCCTGAAAGAAACACTGGGCTCTGTGCGAAAACATCACTAGGCTATTATCAAAAGTTTCTGAATTTTTTTTCATTATTCAACAAAATGTATTTCATTTGTGAAAATATATAATACCTACTGGGCTGTGACCAAACCATGACCTCATCCACAAATTTTTTTTTTCATTTCTAATTTCTAGATACTTCCTTGAGTTCAGTTTATATTTTTTACTTTGGATTTGTTGTCGAAATTTTTAAACATATTTCATTCCTGTAAATTTTTTTATTTATTTCCTATATCTTTATTTTTCTAATAATTTTATATTTTGATTTTTTTTCTGCTTTGAAATCCTATTCTCGGGTAGGGCGCACACTCCATGCGCCCTCCCCCTGGATCCACCTTGCATTCGATCGTCAACCCCCTTATCCTTGATCTTGGCTACGCTTATATGCAAGAGAATTAAATAATGCAAAACCAGTCATTAGCAAAATGCAACTCACAAACCAAAGAGTTTTTGTTTAGAACTTTATCCACACGAGGAATTAACTTTGTCCATTTAGCTCTCAGTTCATCGTTGACAGGAGCTTTAAATAGAGAATATTTCCCTCTGAAATTTTTGTAACCTGTTTTACATTCAGGTACGAAGCAGTGTCTGTCATTCACTTTCTTTTTAGAATTTGAGGACATGCTTCATCGACTATAAAAACTATTAAATATGTTGATATATCTATTAGAAAACTGATATGGTATGGCTATAAAAATAGCCCTTTTTAATTCAAATATAGAAACAAAAATATAGATTTTCAATGTCAGTTACAACAAATATCAAATGAGTGAAAGTTTGCTGCTTACAGTTTCGAAAAATATTTCCTTCTGAGTGGGCCCATCCTGCCCAATCTTAGAACAAAAAAGAATATTGTACATGTGACGGTTCTGAGTAAAAACAGATTCGATTTCAGATGACCAATGTGCTAATGAGATACTTCCTATTGTATCTAAAGGACACCTTGAAGGCAGTACAAAATGTCCTTTCCTAGTGTTCTACCCATTTCCAGAGCATCCGCTGATTTGTAGATCTTTTGAGCATTGTCTGTGTAAGAGATGTGGCAATTTGTGGAAACGTATGTAAAGGAGAAGGGCCTGTCGAAATAGAATAGCGGTCGATTACATGTCCACTCTCAATCGAAATTCTTATCAGTGCTATCTTTCACCGTACAAAGAGACAGCACTTGTAGGCAGCCCCCACCTTGTTTTAATGTTCAAGCGGCAATGATGTTTCATGTTTTTCTTCTAAATTCCCAGGCCCACCCACAGGCATTTTTCACAGTAGCCGAATATATGAGATAAAACAAAATATCTGCTAGACATTCTCTACATTCTTTTTTTAGGTTTACACGGTAATATGTATCAAAATGCAAAACAAAAGTTTGGTTTTAAAGCATTCGTTCAAGTTATTCATATAATGCTTTTAAAAATTGTTGAAAAATTTCAATTTCAAGTAAACAAAATCAATACGTGCGTTTCTAATTACTGCTAAAGAAATAAAATTATCTCCGTAAAAAGCAGAATACAACTTAAAATACTAATATCGACCAGTTTCGAAGGCAAAAAACATTCTTCGTCAGATCACACAGAACCGCAACCTTCACTTGTACTCCCAGTGCACTGACCCAACATCCGTGGACAAATTTCGCACTTCTTAGCTCATTTGCATATGGATGTAACTATGTATCTAGGAAAAAAAGGGGTCGACGATCGAATGGAGCTTATAGTACAAAATTCATTTTTTTTTTTTAAATATGTACAATTTTGAGAACCAAAGTAATTGTTCGGCAAATTAAGTTTTTTACCACACATCCCATCTCTCATGCCTATGCCACTAATTATAATTATATATATGCCAAAAATATTAAATTCTACTCGAAAAGGAATTAATATACTAAATTTGGATTTTCTATCTGCCCCAGTTTTCGGGTTATTCTAAAAATATGAGTATATTCCAGGTGCAGCATGAGCTAGCTGAATGAAGTTCAAAGTCAAAAAAATGAAATATATCACAAAATACAATAGCATGCTAAACTTGGAATTTTTAGCTACTCTGGTTCATGAGTTATTCATTAAACAGGATTGCATTCCTAAGGCGGACTCAAGATGGGCCAGGCTGATGAGGTTCAAATTATAAATTATGATAAACACAAAAAGAAATTGATATACTAAATTTAGATTTTTTAGGTGCTCCGATTTACGAGTTATTCTCAAAAAATGAGTACATTATCACTATGATGGGCCCCAGGCGGGCAAGTCTGATAAGGTTCAAAATCCAAAGAAATAAAATATACACTAAATTTAGATATTCTAGCTGCTACAGTTTTGGAGTTATTCTTAAAAAACGAGTACATTCTTCTTGTTGGGATCAGGACGGGCTAGCCCGATCAGGTTTTAAATCCAATAAGCTTACATACTACAAATGACAACGACATTCTAAACTTGAAACTTTTTGATACTCCGGTTCTAGAGTTATTCCACCAAAAAAGTGAATTTCTAAGGGGAGCCAAAAACGGGTTAATCCGATACGGTTCAAAAATGAAGGAATTAAAATATTCGACAAACGATAAGGCTGTACTAAATTTATATTTTCTAGTTTCCCTGATTTTCCAGGTATTCTAAAAAACGAGTCCATTCCTATGTCGGGCCCAGGACGGACTACCCCGATAAAGTTCAAATCCGAAGAAAATTAGATATACCCCAAAAGCCAACGACATGTTAGATTTGGAATTTTTAGCTACTTCGGTTCTCGAGTTATTCTTAAAAAACGAATGTATTCTTCAGTGGATCTTAGATGGGCTAGCCCGACGAGGTTCAAAATCAAAATTAAAATCCATCCAAATGGAAATTATATACTAAATTTACATATTTTAGCTACTCTGATTGATCGAATTATTCTTGAAAAGCGAGTAAATTTCTATGGCGGGCCCAAGATGGGCTAACCCGATAAGGTTCGAAATGCGATGAAATGTAATATACCCCAAAGGACAATGACATATTAAATTTATACATTCTAGATGCTCCGAATTTTTAGTTATTCTCAAAAAACAATATATTCCTTTTGTTGGGCTCAGAACGGGTTAGCCCGATAAGATTTTTTATCCAAAGAGTTAAAATATAAAGCAAATGGGAAGGATATTCTAAACTTCAAACTTTTAGATACACCTGTTCTCGAGTTATACCGCAAAAACGGGAGAGTTTCTAAGGCGGGCCTAAGACTGGCTAACCCGGTAAGCTTCAAAATTGAAAGAATTAAAATATACCCCAAAAGAAAACGATATATTAAATTTAGATTTTCAACTTTCCCTGATTTTCAAGTTATTTTCTAAAGCCAGGTAAAGTGCTATGGCAGGCACTGGACGGGCTAGCCCGATAAGCTTCAAAATCAAAAGAACTGAAATGTACCACAAGAGGAAACGTCATAACGAATTTCACGTTACTGTGATAAATGAACCTGATTATTTTGGACCTCAAAGGTTTGAACGAACACCAGATCAAATTAAATAAAATTTTAAAAATACGAATATATCTCTACCTCAATCTCTCTGAAAATCAAATGACTTTTTGTGTATACCACTTACATTAATCACACCTCACACAAATTCTTCAGTTATTTCGAAAGATATCGGTCATTTCATTTGCAATAAATTCCCATTAGTTTCAATGTTAACTCCTCGGCTTTTAACCACTTATTCGAGATCAACGCCATCTGGTGGAGGCAGCTTTTCAGGAACATCTCCCAGCATTGGGAGGTATAGGCGGTCGGCACACTATTACTTCCAGACACTGTAGCTGTGGTTTGTATGAGTAATGGAGGTGCACGATCGACAGCTACTTTATGAACTGCACCGTTAACCATGACCTTTACGTGTAGCGGAAGTCGAGGTCAATACCTACTTTATGAACTATCACGTTAACCTAAAGATTCAGCTTCAGATTTTTTAATAGTGGCCAACCAGAAAAAGCTGGTGGCCAAAAAATTTTAATGACGACAGATAATGAAGTTTATATTGACATGCTATACACCTGGCTATTGAGGTAAGTTCGTGTAATGAAAGTACTTAAAATTATACTATTATATTGTTATGTTTCGTGCACACTCTATTTAGATAAAACATAATGATATAAAAGAAATAGATAAACTTAAATTACAAAAATTGATTTAAATTCATTCAATTCCATTCACTATAGCCATAAAACACTGCATATAAAAATTAGTAAGTTTTCAAAATGAAGACAGTAACTAGAAAATGATGATTCTTTAAAATATGACAGTCACAGAACACAACAAATTAAGAATAAAAAATAAAGATTCAATAGGGTTGGCATGACTGAGAAATATATAAAAAACTCAAATATTTCAATTTTTGATTAAGAATTTATAAAAGATTTCTTTGACACAATAACCCTAAAAACATTAGAAATAACAACTTTTTCAAAGAAATTAATAAGGATGTTAAGGGGTACTGTGTTTTCAAGTTGAATTTTGTAGCTGGTATTTTCCATGACTTAAAAATTCAGTTTGATTCTGCAATGAAAATGCCTTCAGATACAAAATATATGTATCTTGGGTATGTACTAAAAGAATGTTATCTCTTCTAAACAAACTATTTCACCTGAATGTTAAAAACGAAAATATGGTAATCCACATACTCTACGGTAGAATAATATGAAGATGGATTGGATAGGATTCTTTTAGCAGGGTTCCTCAATAGCTTCAGCCTTAGCAATTGTTGAAAAAGAGACTTTTTTCTTATAAAAAGAAACCCAAAGTGACTTATTTAAAATAATGAAATGAGTTTTGCAGATGGACTGGTTTATTTAAATTTCAACTGGATTTTTAAAATTTAAAACTGTAATTATTTCATAAAACTTAATGCAAATTAATAATAGCATAAAAAATCTATATCATATACAGGTAGTACCTTAAATATGTGGATTTATGAAATGTTCATACAGACATAAAAATGTAAATCCTACTATAAAGTGAATGAATATTAGTTGATGCAAACAGATTGCATAAGTGGAAAATATTTTCAAAATTAAACAAAACATATAGAGAATCACGTACAAATGCCTTTTTTTTAATTCTGCTGCAAAATATTTCTTTATTTCATTAATAATACGTCTGAAAAATAATTTTTCCGTATAAAATTTCAAATAATTTAAGAAATTGTAGTCAATGGAAACAGATTGCAAAAGTGGAAAATATTTTACTCATCAGACGACATATGCTGAGAAACGAGTACAAATGCAGTTTTTCATGATGTGTACTAATAAAAAATAGCCCATCATTTTATTAAAATAATATGTTTGAAAAATAGTTTTTACATATAAAATATGAAATAATTTAAGAAATTGTAGTCGATGCCCATTAAACAACATATGCCGAGGATTGCATACAAATGCAATTTTTTGCGATGTTTATTAATAAAAATAGTTCTTCAAAATAGCCCTTCATTTTATTAATAATACCTCTGAAAAAAGAAAACTTTTTTGTATATAAAACGAAATAATTACAAAAATTTCAGCCCATGCAAATAGATTGTAAAGTGGCTGAAATATAGTCATTGTTCTTTTTTCTCCAGACACAGTGGGAATCGCAGTTTGCGAGCACCAATTTCGTAATCGAAAAGAAACAAATCTGAGATGTAAGAAAGGGGAAAATTGATCTCAAGACTCGTGGCTTTTTTCCAATTTCGTGCCTTTCTTCTTTTTTTTTGAGGGGGGGGGGGAAGGGGAGGGTGACATTTATGATTGATTTCATGACTATATCATGATTTTCGTGATCTATAGACTTCCTATGAACAGGGAAAAGTATTTTCGACCGTGGAAAGAAGAAAATTTCTGGGATAGAGAAAAACAACGAAAAAGTGTGGAAAAACAAATTTTATTGGGAAACAAAATTTTATTCGATTGAATTTGCAATAGGCACGCGTGGGGACGCACATGTTTAGAGTTTTCACTAATTTAGGAGTTCGTAGTACGTAACTACGCTGTTCGAATGATGAGATTTGAAAAGAGCAAGGTTATTATAACAGAAACTGTACGTTCTCCCCCCTACTACACCAATAAAAACGTTAGCTAATGAGACAGTTTGAATTAGTTTACAAGAGTGGGGCTGCCAGACCTGTCTCCTCAGTGTGGCAAAATCGCGATTGATTGCAATTCGTGCATAATTGCAGATTTGGCTCGGTGTCTGCGAAGCAGTCTGCTGTATTTACCCGTATCGTGGGATAGAAAGGATTCCGAAAAAATTTCGGTCAGCAGAAATGGCGACTTACTGCAATAATTTTAGTTGCCATGACTGCAAACTTGGTCGCCAATGACCTGGCAACCGCGAATCTGGATATCTACATTAACCGTGATTTTAGAGCGTAGTAGCAGTACGCAATTGACAGTAAGTTTAACAACTAAAACGTTAGCTGAAGCTTGCACACGCAATGAAGGTGTGCGATCGACAGATACTTCATGAACTGTTCCATTAGCTATAACTTTCGCAAGTAGCAGAGGTGTGAGATCAACACCTACTTCATAAACTGTCCCGTTAGCCATGATTTTTGCACGTAGCGGAGGGGTGCGATGAACACTTACATCATAAACTATTCCATTAGCCATGACTTTCGTGCATAGCGGAGGTGTGCGATCAACACCTACTTCATGAACTACCCAGCTAGCCATGACTTTCGTACATTGCGGAGGTGTGCAATCAACAACTACTTCATGAACTATCCCGCTAGCAGTGACTCTCGTGCGTTGAGGATAGCTACTTCATGAACTGCATCGTTAGACATGACTTGCGAGCATAACTGAGGTGTGCGATAGACAGTTACTTCACGAACTGCACCGTTAGCTGTGAAGTTTGCACATAGAGTGATCAACACCTACTTTAAGAACTGTTCCGTTAGCCATGACTTGCGCGAATAGTGGATGTATGTGATTAACAGCCATTTTATGAAATATACCATTAGTTGTGACTTGCACGAATAGTGGATGTACGCGATCGACATCTACTTTATGAACTGTACCGTTAGCTGTGATTTGCGTGCGATCGACAGCTACTGCAAAAAATCTATTAAATGTTAAGGGCTTTTCAAAAATAACAGAGCTGGTCACCGGAAACATTTAGTACATAACAGGAGGTAAATACGTTCTTCCATATTTCATAAAAGCTGGCAAAGATCGAAGCTACTGAAATGGGCTAATCTACATAACTTTTTTTTTCTCCCCCCCCCCCTCTAATCATCCTGTCGTTTGATGGACTCAACATAAACACATACATGTTACTGCAAATAAGGGTGAAAAAAAAAATGTTTATCTGTTTTTCTTTGGCACTAGATCACAGTTTTATCTTATTATTATTTGGGGTGAAGGGGGAGGTGATAACACGCAGTCAAAAACTTTGCAAGAGCTAATTCTGCACTCTACGCAGGTGAAGCCCCCTTTTTATATGCAACGATCTGGGTGGTTTTTGCGTAAACCTATTTTCACACCCACGACGACCGCTCACATCCGATTTTGAACCTAAATTATAGTTGGAATAAGTGGTCTGCCACATGTTTAGAGCCATTGGGAAGTCTCCATCATTTTGTGCATTGCGGGGGCTTGCTTAGAAGTAAAATTTTGCGATTCAAATAAAATTGGACTCTCTAAATGAAAAACTGGACTGAAAAATGAAAAACAGTGGAAAGTGGAATTCCCCACTCTTTGTATGTATATATATTCCATATATATATATATATATAATATAACTGTATAACTGTGTGTATATATATATATATATATAATAAAAATGATTTGAAAATCCAATGATAGAATACAGAGAAGTTGCAACTCAAACCCTAACTTTAAATTATGTCTACACAATAAAAAGAAGTATCATATAGAGAAGTATCAATCATGTGGAAAATAAAATGCAAAGTTCTAGTCATCAAGCTAAAAATAATCATATAAAGAAGTATCAATCATGTGGAAAATAAAATGCAAAGTTCTAGTCATCAAGCTAAAAATAATCAACAAATATCAATAGAGTGGATTCGATAATAGAAAATCAAATAAAATTCAGGCTTTAAAGCTATACATGTGGATAAGCACTATCAATGATAAATCAGAAATTACTCATTCTAGGAAAAAAAATCTGCACTTTTTGTTGTTCTTCCTTGCATTCATCAATTAGTGAGTCAGAGGTTCATACTGTTGACATGGAGATGACCAATGATGTAGATTATAGGGAAGTCACAATAGTAAAGGAACAATTGAATAAAAGCTGTGGACGTTTGGATTTATTACTAATAAAGGTCAATGGATTTAGTTCTAAGAGGAAACTTAGTTATATGCAAGTTAAGAAATTAAGTAGCCATGTTGCTACTAAAACTGCTACAGTATTGGGTATTGAAAGTATTAATAAGCTACAAAATTCAAGACATTATTTGCCAAAATTGCACGTATATGATGGCAAAATTATTGAATAAGTTTTCTTTAGATGCATCATTTATAAAGAAAACTTGCAAATTTTAAAATTAGTCCAAGATTCATGGATAGTCCAACAAACAAAGGCTTGTTATATTACTACAGAGTATTTAGAAAAAAAAGAAAAGAAAAATAAAAGAAACAGAAGGGATGTTATCAATGGCTAGTGTGTTAAATTAAATTCTGATACTATAAAAAAAAAATTACTAGTTTTTATTAAAACAGTCGTTTGTGTCCAGGAAAAAAAGATTGCATATCTATACCAAGTAAAAATGGGAAAATATTAAAACAAAAGAGATTACTTTTGCATCATTTAAAGGAATTATATGCTGCATTTAAAGAAAATCATAATGAAGTAAAAATACTATCTAAATTTTGTAAGCTACATACAACAGAATGTGTAATTGTTGGAAGCAAAGTTATTAATTCTGTATGTGTCTGTATATATCACCAGAATATTAAACTCATGCTTCATGCCATCCATATCAGTGACTATACTACATCATTATTAAAAGAAACAAGTTTATTGCACTGAATCAGAAAAGTATGGTACACAGTTGCGAAAACTGTCCATCTCCAGAAATTCTTAAAGTACCACCAATGCATCTCAATGAATTAGAAATTATTATGTGTTTTGTTTGTATATGTTATGTTTATGCATTCTCATGGCCCAAGTGCATCATATATATGGCCAAAACCTCTAGATGGGTGCCAAAGATTACAATACTGGTTATTAGATGAAATTGGTTTGGGAGCCAGTGGCAACTAGGAAAAAATGGGCATCTTCAGCTCAACTGAAATACCTTTTTATAATTTGAAATAAGAAAATAAAACATGAGATAACTGTATGGTTCTTAAGAAGATGTTTATTAGAATGCTTCAGTAAACGAGAAATTTTTACACCGATTTCCCATACATATAACAGTATTTTTTTAGTTATTAAATTAAATATTACCATCCTAATTTCATTTTGACTTAAAGCACATATACTAGTTAGTGTGTAAAAAATTCCCGTCTTTTGTTTTTGCTCATTATTTGTTTTTAAAAAATATATTTTTTTTAAATGATTAAAGCATTGCATATCAAATGTTAACTAAATGTATATATTTTAAAAGCTATTTTTCTCTGTAATAAGAAATATTACCTTTCTAATTTTTTTTTGTACTTAAAGCTCACATATTAGGTAGCATTTGTATGAAGTTTCAGAAAAAAATATTAGGGGCCATTTTTTTTGCCTATTAAAGTTGCCTATCAATCCGAAGGTGATTTTTGAAATTTTCATGTAATAACAATATTAAAATATATCTATTTTACTGTTTTGATATGGCACCTATATTCCTGACATAAATAGCTTTAAATTGGTAACAGAATTATTCAATTTGATCCATTAGTTAGTTCTCAAGCTATTACATTTTTAAATATTAGTGCGAAATCCGTCTACAATCGGGATACAGTCTAAAATCAGGATAATTCTCGTCTAAAATCGGGAAACAGTTTCCCGGAAAAACCAGTAGAGTTAGCAACTATGTAAATGTCTACATAAACATCTGCTAGTGGGTGACCAGAATTCTTGAGTCTTTTCACTTTCTTTTATCCAGGCTTTGAAAATCCTGATAGACTCATCTCTCATTAGGCTCTGGCTAAAAACTCATCAAGTAACTGCATTAGAAGCACAAACCTCTATCAGGTGCCAAATGGTGTAGAATGCCACATAAATGTCTGCTAATGGCTGAATGGAATCCTTGAGTGTCTGAACTTTACTTTTAGCCAGGCTATCAAAATCCCAATAGCTTCATCCTCATCGAGTCTCCAGCTAAAGAATTCATAGAGCAATTGCATTAGATTAGTCTGGGATTTGGGCTTGAAATGATACTTCAGGCTGTCCCATGCCTTTTGAGGATCATCTGTGCATGAAATCAGCTCATCTTTCTTTCTGCTATAATACTGTATAGCTATGGCCATGTCTTTCTTTGGCTCGCAATCTTGCTTCTCATTTTGAGTCACATTAGCTTCTAATTTTAATTCGATTCCCATTACAGAACCTTGTAACAACCCTTGTTCTTGAGGGTATATTTCATGTCTAAGTTTCGTGTTACGTAACGGTCATTCCATATCAAATCAACACAAAATCTGTTGTGGACAGCACATACTTTCTCTACAGACTCAAATTCATTTTCTCTTTATTTCTTTAATAATTCATTAAACTGAATTTAATTGCACAAAATAACATTTAGTAAACACAACATTTTGAAAAAAACACTGCGGGTTCACGGTTGTGCTGGATAATTTCATGCACAATTTGTGCAGGTGTGTGTCCTATTACTTTCCTTAATGTATAAGGAAAGTATTATGATGGGGTCAAAAGTAAAATATTCAAATTTGAGTTTTCAATGGGAGAGCACGTTTCAAGCATTCCTGATCATGAATCGAACATTTTTGAGATGATGTTTGTGTGTGTATGTGTGTCAGTGAGTCTGTGGAGATGATATCTCACGAACAAAAGGAGCGATTCAAATGAAATTTGGTACAAAACTTACAATCCGTGAATATTGGAAGCTTATTGTTTTTAAATTTAAACACAATCAAATGTTCAGAACCCCCCTAAATTTTCGAGTGAAATTTTGAAAAAATCAAAACCTTTAATAAAGTTACGCAATACATTTCTTATGTAATCTTTCCTAAGAAAACGATTGACATAAACTTTAGAACACCAGCATGAACCGTTCTCGAGATATTGCATCGAATAAATTTATCAAAAAATCCCATAAATCAAAAAAATATATTAACTGTTGAGAAACATGTTCACTTTTCACATGTAATATCATGCAATAAATTTGGTGACATTGTTCTTGTGGATCTAGCTCGTTCCATTCATGAGAAAAGTTACTTTGAATGATACTTTTGTATTTGAAAGCCAATAGTCATTTATCTGTCATAAGAATAACATTTTTTCATCCATAATGTTTGGCAAGATTTTAGGGACAAATTTGTCAGAATGTAGCCAAATGGATAGAAATGACGACTAACAGATGAAAATTCAATATCTTGGAAAGAATATAAGTATCTACTATAAGAATAACCTAATTTTTTTTACTGTAAAAGTAGTAAATTCATCGCATAATATAAGGAAAGTCATATGCTGCCCACATCAGATTTTTTTAAACCCTGTGGTCCTCAATTATTTTTTTATTGCATATCCATAAAATCTACTTTTGTATTCCTATGGAAAAGACAAATGCAGGATATTTTTTCTCTAAACTAACATTGGTTTTAATACGGAGGCTCCATATTAAACTCCAAGAATATTTTTGTTCTAAATGGGCCCCCGGCCTCCTGTTCACTAGCCCTGTAACTCGCTTCATGGTCAAGATACTTTATTTTCTACTCCTTGGCGCTCACCGAGTCTGCATTGTAAACTCTTTTGTGCCACCTGTTATTACGAACGATTGCTTACAGCATTACAAACAAACAGGAAAATTTCATAACTGTATCTTTTGCAATTTGTTTGTAATACAGTGGCAGAATATCATGTTACATTTTTAATATAGAGATTTACAACAATAAGACATATAACTGTTATACAATATAACACTTTAATCGTAATGTTCATGATAACAGTAGCAAAATGCTGTTTGTTTATAAGGAAACACTAAAGAATAAACAGTAAGGTATATGATTGTCATCATTCCACATTGTCCTAACTAATGCCATAGTCATGTTTAGAATTAAATATTTAAATAACCATACTTTTAATAATTTTAGTGTTTCAAGAACTCAGTTTTTGGCCATCTTTGTAATGTTTCTACAAGCAACCAATCACAGAGAAGTTGGAAATCAGCTGAATCAATTAAATATCTCTCCATAAAGAGAAAAAAAAAATTCACATCAAAAGGTGCATAAAAAATTGAATAACTCAAACTAAATTAAAATTAAAAAAAAATATCTCTGTCTTGAAAAAATGCAATTATTAAGTACATGTCTATAAAAATTCAAGGTCTTGCTATCGCTAGTCTGTAACTTGCAGCTCAAATACTCTTCCTTTGACATTAAATTTTTCTAAACAAAAATTTAAATAAAAAAATTGTTTATTTTAGTATGTTTTTCTAATATTTCTCTATAATTATACCAAATTTCATATTTTTTAATGCTACAGTTTTGTGATATATGTATGAGAGAAAACAAGGGACGCAAAATAAGTCAAAAAAAGGCGGCAGCTACATTTTGTTTAATATAGAGATTATTATACTTCTGCAGCTCTTCTTCCAGAAATCATATTAAGATGTTACAAATATTTCTGGCAAGTTTAAAGAAGGATTTATTTTGTATAAAGTAAGAACATATCCTTTTTTTTTCAAGCATCTATGCTTGGCCAAAATCAGAGGGGAAGAAATTCCTAAAATCAAACAAATGGGAAACCAAGAGTTGTTTCCCATAAGTAAAGATGGGGAAAATAAAGCACATAAGTAGAAAAGGCAAATTCCTGTCATGGATGAAAACTCATTAGGAAAATAACTGAAACATAACATAAGTAAAATAAATAATTACATAAACATTTATTTACTTACAGGACCAATTTCAGCAAACTTTCTTTTAACAATCTCCCAAGAGCAAGATGAGAACCATTCTGTATCAAGCACTTTCAGATGTCTATTAAAAAGAAAATCAGCGTGCTCATCACTTATGCAATTATCTTCGCTTAGTTTTTGAAGAATTTGAAATGAGTATTTTCTCTCTGCAATTAAAGAAGCAAAATCTATTAAAAACATGTTCATATTTTACGAAAACATTAGTACAAAAAATAAATAAACAAAAAAAAGCAGCAAAAGATTTTACTTTTCCTACCATATGAAGTGTATGCAAATGAGAAGTATTGTGTAGTGGCAAAAATCTTATTAAAATGGATTTACAATTTTATACCTGCCACCTTTTAAATTTAGGGCAATCACGGCAATTTAGGCAAATATCGCGTGTTTCAATATGGCTTCTAAAATTTTAAAAGTGTTTTATTCTGCCATTAAGCAATATTTTTATAATACACAAAAATCATATTTTGTAAGCTTTTATGAGTATTATTCCCTTTCTTTAAAATATCATTTACATTCAAAATTCTAGTTCATAAAACTGTAGAATACATCACTTTGGTAGGAGGGGCCTATTTTAAAACACGGGAAACTAGGTCACATGAGTTGGGAGGAGTCAATTTCAAAACACTGAGAAACGTGCCAACTTAGCGCAATTTTGTACTTAGAAAGAGTGAGGGGTCTATTCACTGTTTTTACCATGTCTTTTAATCGCTATATGACATGCATACAATCTACGTACACAATTAGCAGATATAAAATTCAGTGACACAGTCAAGTATATTTTTTGTATCAAATAAATAATTTAACTCAAACTAAAATTTTTAAAAATATTATTTATTTATAACATGAAATTTAAGAAATAAAACATATGGGAAGATTTTTCTATTCAGTTTTAGAATAGCATTAAAATTTGCCAGAAACAAACATTTTTTTTATTACTTTCCTTATATACAATAGTGTATAAGGAAAGTATTGTGATGTGGTCGAAAATTCGAATTCAAGTTTTGAACGGTAGATCACGTTTCAAGCACCCCTGAACAGGAATCAAACGTTTTTGAGGTGATGTCTGTGTGTGTGTGAAAGTATGTTTGTGTGTTGTGGCATGTCAAAGAGTCTGTGGAGATGATAACTTATAAACGAATGGAGCGAATCTAACGAAATTTGGTACAAAAATTAGAATCCCTGAATACTGGAAGTCTATTGTTTTCATACAAAATGGAATGCTCAGAACTCCCCAAAATTTTCGAGTGAAATTTTGAAAAAATCATCTAAAAATAAAAAATTTTAATAAAGTTATGCAAATAGACATTTCTTATGTAATTTTTCCTTACAAAACGATTGACAAACTTTAGAGCACTAGCATCTCTCTGTCTGGGTTGAGATATTGCACATTTTTCAAATAAATTTATCAAAAAATCTCAAATTAAAAAAAAATAAAATAACTGTTGAAAAATATGTTTACTTTTCATATGTAGTATCATGCCATAAATTTGGTGACATAATTCTCATTCATGGATCTAACTTGTTTCATTTATGAAAAAAGATACTTTGAGTAATATTTTTGCATTTGAATGCCAATAGTCATTTATCTGCTATAAGAATAACTTATTTTTTCGTCCATAACGCTTGGCAAGATTTTGGCAGAATGTCACTAACTTGGCGACTTTTTAAATATCGCCAAATTAACAAAAATCTCGCCAAATAGACAAAAATGATGCTAAATCAATGAAAATGATGACTAATTGATGAAAATTCAATATCTTGGAAAGAATATAAGTATCTACTATAAGAATTACCTGTTTTTTTTTACTGTAAAAGTAGTAAATTCGCAGCATTATATAAGGAAAGTCATATGCTGCCTACATCAGATTTTTTTTGTATGAACTGCTTATTTTTAAGTGATTATTCAGTGAAAGATGATTTTAAGAAAATATGGACCACAATTTAGCCATGTATATAAAGTAAAATTGAGAATGTTCGTACGGAAATGTAATTTACATATATGAAATTGCACTTTAAAAGTTTGAAACAAAAGATGGATAGAAATGGAAATTTTTGCGGCTGAGCATACAAATGTGAATTGCACAACCACATGCTTATGTAAAAATATTTTTTAAAGAAAATAATTAAGCATTTTTGCATATAATGTAAAAATATAATCATACGGTTCTCTTATTTCTGATTCTGTGAAGATTAGGATGAATAGTAAAGAATGTTGTTAACGTTGTAGAGAAATATGAAGTATACCCAGCAAACATTTAACCTGTAGCACTGTGAAGGCTACAAGGGACTTTTCACTTGCAGGTGATTGGATTGTCAGATCAAGCACCTGATATGAATTTTAGTGACAGAAAATTGTTGTAAAAGAAATTTTTTTATTCGCACAGTATTTCTAAAGTACGATTGATTATATTTATACGCAAAATATAATATAATTACATTTGCTTAAGAATGTGAATATAAACTCATGTATGTATATATGAAATTAAGAAAAATGATAAAATTAACACAAATTAATCAGCTTAAAATGTCAATTCAAGGATTTTTTTGAATTCATGTTGACCATATTTATTCATTACTTATAGTAATATGAAATTTGGTATGTTGTTATATTGTGCGGTACATTTTAGTTTCATTTTGAACCTTATGGGGCTAGCCTGCCCTACATGTGCCATATGGATGTACTAGTTTTTGGGGAATAACTCGAGAACTGGAGCAGCATCGCCCAAATTCAGTATGTTGTTTTATTTATATTTGATTTTGTTATTGTTTTGCTTTTCAACCATGTTTGTAAATCAGTTTTCTTTTAGACAACATTTTAAACTTTATTGGGCTAGTCCGTCCTACATGTGCCATATGGATTTACTAGTTTTTGGGGAATAATTTGAGATTCGGAGCAGCTATAACATCTAAATTTTGTATGCCATTTTCTTCTATATTTGATTTTTGTGATGTTTGTTTTTGCAGTTCAACCGTGTTTGCTTATCCATTTTTTTAAAATGTTTTCAGAATGTATTACGGCAATGAGCATTGATCCTTTTGATAAATGGAAGGAGTTTTTCCTTGAACCAGGCTTCACACGATTCACCAATCATTTATTTCCCTGTGATAGTGTCCAGCATATTTTAAGGCCTATAAAATTTCACAAGTGTTAAACAGGAAACCATTGTCACTTCCAGAGTGCATTAAACTAAATCTGGACCTGTTTCCTGATGAGGCTTTCATTCCACTTGACGAAACACTTGAAAAATCTTGTTTCGCATTGTGGGAAATGTTGGGAAAATAAACACATATTGGGTAAATAAATATTGAATATCAAATCATAGATCAAGATCAAAACTAAACTGATTAATAGAATAAATAATCTGAGATTTGGCTTGGCTGTAAAAGAATGAAAAACTTTGTCAATAAAACTTATTCAAATCTGCCGATAAGATAATAAAAAAGTCTGATGTAGGCAGTACATGACTTTCCTTATATAATGAAATGAATTACCACGTTTACAGTAAAAGAAAATAGGTTATTCTTATAGTGGATATTTATATTCTTTCCAAGATATTAACATTACGTCAATTAGTCGTCATTTTCATTGATTTAGCGTTATTTTTATCTATTTAGTGAGATTTTCTTTAATTTGGCAACATTTAAAAAAGTCGTCAAGTTGGAGACATTCCGCCAAACTCATCGCAAAAATTTCACCAAGCGTTATAGACAGAGAAATAAGTTATTCTTATAGCAGATTGCCATTCAAATACAAAAGTATTACTCAAAGAATCTTTTCTTGTGAATGGAACGAGCTAGATCTACGAGATTGATGTCCCTAAATTTATCGCATGATATTACATATGAAAAGTGAACATGTTTTTCAACAGTTATTATTATTTTTTTATTAATATTTTTAAAATATTTTTTATTAATATTCGTAATATTCTTTTTATTATTTATGGGATTTTTCTTATAAATTTATTTGAAAAATGTGCGATATCTCGAGAACGGTTCATGCTAGAGTTCTACAGTTTATGTCAATTATTTTCTAAGGAAAAATTACATAAGAAATGTCTATTTGCATAACTTTATTAAAGGTTTAGATTTTTTGATGAATTTTCCAAAATTTCACTGGAAAATTTAGGGGGAAGGGTCTGAACATTCAATTGTGCCTAAAAACAATAGGCTTCCAGTATTCATGGATTGCAATTTTTGTGCCAAATTTCATTCAAATCACTCAATTTGTTCGTGAGATATCGTCTCCACAGATTGATTCACTGACACACACACATAGACATCACCTCAAAAATGTTCGATTCGTGATCAGGGATGCTTGAAACGTGCTCTCCCGTCGAAAACTCGAATTCAAGTTTTCGACTCCGTCATAATACTTTCCTTATACATTATATATATAAGGAAAGTAAAAAGTGAAAATATATTTATATTACTTATTTATTTAATTCAAGATATATTTTTTATATGTTGGGTATGAATTTAGGGTGAAATTTTATGAAAATTTCAAATCCATAATTTTGGTTCTATATAATAGTTTTAAAAATACAAAGTTTGACTGGAAACAAAAATAAATTTAAATTTTGCCAAAAATGATAGCAGAAGGAAGCATAGGTTTGCCATAAGAAGATTTCTCATCAAGATCAAGCTAACTAATTTTGCCATGTACGGGGATGAATACAAATATTACAGTCCCCATTATATTTAAAAAATATTTAAATTGTAACTTAAATGTTTTATTTAATCTTTCCATTTGTTTTGTTGTTGAAACATTAAAGATAACTGGTTTACAAATTATTTTTTATCAACTTTTATGGCACATTATATCTTTTGGAGAAAAAACCTTGAACCACCTTCTCTACTACAGGTTAGGTGTTCCTCAAGTATATATACATGTTAAAGTACAATCTTTTTTTTAAGTATTGTTTTATTATGCCTAACATGGTGCTCATTAGGCATTTTCAAACAGTCTTTCTTGGCACCATTTTTGATAATAAAAAAAAAATAGCAAATTGCTCCAAGATTTTTTATATCAAAGCTGTTCCCTTATTTCTACTATCATAAACCACTGTTGGCAGTTTGTAGAGATAAATGAAATTTTAGTTGTTCCCTTTCCAAATTATAGCTGAGTAACACTTGTGTTTTAGGACAGAGTGAACTGTTAAAAAAACTTTTTTTTTCAGTGATGTTACTGCTGTTAACAAGGTTGTCTTACTTGTAGCTCTTGCTTGAATCCTTGTAAAAGATTAAACTTGACTTCAGCCATTTTTGGAAGTAGAACATTTTTTTTTTGTTTGCCGATTCAAGCTGCTGGTGTAATCTCAATTAAGTTGCTTTAGATTTCAGTATAGTTTTGATAAAGAATTTGGATATCATTACATTTTCAAAGGCGATAAATTCCCAAATGTGGTAATTCCTTGGTGTGAAGTAGTATCTCGATCACGTTTTCCTGACAATCATTTCTAGTTTTCTGTTAACTGTTTTATTTTAGTTGTGTTATGGCTTATTGTGTAAAAAATGCATAAAAAAAACACATGAATATTATAAAAAAAAAAAAAAAAAATAGTACATGTAAATGGATAAAATAATCTAGAACAGTGGTTCTCAACCGGGATTCGCGACCCCCTGAGGGGTTGCAAGAAGTTTAAAAAAATACAAATTTTTTTTTATAAATAATGTATTATACAATTTTAGAACTAGAATTGAAAAAAAAAATCAGCATATGTTATTTTACTTAATAACTTGTTTAATATACGCTCCAGCGTTTTTAATGTTAATACATAATTTCAATACTAGCAAGTTTTCGTTGCAACGAGCTAATGAGAAACTTGTGCTTGTTTTGATTTAACAATTTTTTTAATGTCTGGTTCTATTCCTGTCACACACATAATCAAGTCATTTTCCAGGATTAAACGATTTCTTGGTTTAGTTTTTAAGTTTAACATGGTCGAGAAGCCAAGTTCACAAAGATAGGACGTGGCAAAGGATATGATACTATTATTGATAATGATATGAAATTGTATGATGAAATTGATAATGTTATTGCAAATTATATTAATGCTAATTTATTGGGGGGGAGGGGGAGTAATGCCTTCAAATATTGAAACCAAATACAGTTAATAAAGAGTACAGTGTGGGGGTGGCGCGAAGTTATTTTACGGCGATAGGGTGTCATCACTTACAAAAGGTTGAGAACCACTGATCTAGAAGCAGAAAATTTACATAGGAATGATCGTTCTCTGTCAAAGTGGCATCTAGATTACCACGTTTTTCTGGCAACCATTTCTAGCTTTCTGTTAACTTTATTTTAGTTGTGGCTTAGTGTGTAAAAATGCATAAAAAACATGAATATCATAAAAAAGATGGTAGCACATGTAAATTGATAAAATAATCCAGCAGAAAATTTACATAGGAATAATCGTTCTCTGTCGAAGGTCGCAATGTGGAAACAGCCATTTGTGCAAAACTTTTTTTTTTATCCTACGCCCAGCCTGGGCCATTAGGCCATACGCCGTCTTGCTGTCCAATACAGATGTGAAAGTCCAAAAGGAGAAGTATTTTCAGTGTCAATATCCCCCAATTTGGAACAAATAAGCAGATGTTGTCCATTCATAAAACCACTTCCACACAAAGGGCAGGAGGCAGAAGCTGCCACACCTATTCTATTGAGATGCTACTCAAGATAATCATGGCCCGTCAACATTCGAAAGCAGGCTATGCCTGTCTTTATGGGCAATTCAGGAGGAATCCTATTTTTATCTTGTAAAAGACACTCCCAACACTCGAAAGCAGGCTATGCCTGTCTTTATGGGCAATTCAGGAGGAATCCTATTTTTATCTTGTAAAAGACACTTTCAACACTTCCCGGCAGCAGCCTCACAATACCGGAGTTTTAGCCTTAATCAATTTAATCAAATTTAGCCTTAATCAATTTTTTATGATTTCTCAAAGGGAGGGGAGAATGGTGCTGTGGCAAAGACAAAGCCGATTTGGCGAGTGCATCTCCTTCCTCATTGCCAGGAATCCCGACATGACTTGGGATCCACTGGAGAAGAACTCTCTTCCCATTTTCAATAAGATGACCAACAGTTTCCTTACAAAAGACTTCTTCGAGAGAAAAAGAGTGTCTTCTATTCACCAAAGCCTGAATGGCTGCTTGAGAATCAACGAAAAACACAACCTTTTCTTGTGAGATTTTAAAGCCTCGGCAGCAAGAAGCACCGCAGAGAACTCCTCATCAAAATTATCACGAAATGCCCTTACTGGTTTAAGTTGAAAGAATTGGCAATAAGCCCCAGCACCAGCATTACCCGTAATGGGATCAGCAGAGCTTTCAGTATACACATGAAGCCAATCAGAGATTGGATATCTTTGATATAAAATTGCAATTGCAAAGGACCTTAGTTCTATCGGAGAAAACTTTCTTTTTACAAGGATAAATGAGCTCAAGGTTTATCTCTGCAACTTTTAGATGGTTAGTCATGAAAGTATCAGTGAGGGGCTGTCTGTCAATAACTGGCAAACCGAGTTTTTCATCAATTTCATTCATACGGTCAAAAAAGGTAGGTTGGGATTTCAATCTCCTTGCAACAGGCCTATAATTGTTCCAGTAATGACCACTTTCTCTGAACAACCTCTCTCTGAGAAATAAAGCCGCTTTATCACGGCGATCAGATAGAGGTTCAATATTGGTCCAAAGATCCATTGATTCTATAGGAGTGGATTTTGCTGCTCCAGTAACCAAACGAAGTGCACACTTTTGTTAACGTCAAGTTTAGATAGGACACTATTAGAAGCCGTAATCAATATTTCAAAACCATAGTCAAAAATGGGCCTGACATAAGATTTACAGGCATTAGTAAGGACATCTTGAGATGCACCCCAGGTAATACCAGAGAGTCTCTTCAGCAACTTCATTCTATTTAAAACTCTCTTATTTGTCTTTTTGATATGGTTATTCCAATCCAATTTGGAGTTCAACGTAATACCTAGGTAAATGGAATTCTCTGTTCTCAACAGAGGTTGGTTCTTGAAGTTTAGGCGAGTGTTTTTTGCTTAAACCTTTGTTGTGCAAAACCTCTGGGTCAGTTGTGTGGTCTGGGTCTTCAACATGTATTACTTCAAAGGGCGCAGTAGCCCAGTGGTTAGCGTGCGGGAAATGCACTCGATAGGACCGGGTTCAATTCCTGCAGCTGTGTTCATGCGGAGTATGATCACATTAAACATGTGGGTCCGTAAGTCCTTTAGAGAAGTTGGTGGTAGGGGAAGGAGGGTATGGTCCCTATGTATGCCTTCCCCACTCTGTTCCGGTTTAAATTGGGGGGCACTTCTCGGCTGTTCAAACAGTTACCTTACACCTTTCTGGTAGGTCGGTCTCAACAACAACAACATGTATTACTTCAAAAAGTTTTGGATTTCATTAAGCCAAATACTGTTCTTTGATTTTGATTTAAGGGTGGTTTCTGCTTTGTTTCAGATGGGTAATTTAAAGTTTAATTGGAATAGTTTCGACAAAGAATCTTTGTGCAATCTGTCATTTTTTTTTTTATTATTAAAAAATGGCACCAAGGAAAACAATGTTTGAAAGGGCCTAATGAATGCCAGATTAGGCTTTGTGCATAACAAATTTAAAAATAAAAAAAAGGATGTAAAGCGTAATCCATAAATAAATAAAATACACCACGATAAGTCACACATGAAAATTCTAAAACCTAATACACTTAAGAAATTAAACATTAAATTAATTACCCATCTAAAACAAAGCAGAAGCCATGCTTAAATCAAAAAACAATACCTGGTTTAATGAAATTCAAAACTTTTTGAAGTAATACACATGTATATATCTCCGGTCGTCCAAATGGTTACTCAAGTCCTCTGGATGAGTCGGACGATATGGGGTTTCCACATGTATATATCTAGTTTTGCACAAATGGCCTTTTCCACATTGCGGCCTTTGACAGAGAACGATCATTCTTACATAAAATTTCTGCTTCTACATTATTTTATCCACTTACATGTGCTATCTTTAATTTTTGTATAATATTCACGTTTTTTAAGTACTTTTACACACTAAGCCACAACACAACTAAAATAGAATTGCCAAAGATAACAGAAAGCTTAAAGGGGTTGATAGAAAAATGGGGTGATTAGGATGCCACTTCGTGCTACGGGATTACTATGTTTGGCAATTTATCGCCTTCGAAAATGTAATGATATCCAAATTCTTTATATTGAAGCTGTACCCTGCTTTGTTTAGTGGATAATTTAAAGCTTAATTTTTCGACTGGGTTGATCCTGAGAATAGACCCCCACTCATTTTTCAAAGTACGAAATAGTGCCAAGCTGGCGTGATTCTTCAGGTTACAATTTCATTCCATATACTTCGCCAATCTGGTAACCAATGGACATTCAATCAGCGCACGACTGTTTGGGAATATGCATTTTAATAGGCAGTAAGTATTTCAATAGTATTCTGTGTATTTCATCAGAATTATTTCGAACGAATTCGTCAACACCTGATTCTACAGATTTTTCTCGAACTTCTTTGAAGTAAATTTTTCTCGATTGATTGTATTGAACATTATTTCTGGAACTGCTTTGGAATAAATCTGCAATCATTTTATACACATTGTTGGTCTGCAATAATTTTATTAAGATTTTAAATAGTTATAGATAAAGTAGACTGAGTTACAAAATGACATCTGGTAAGCGGCAAATGGATTCGAGCGAATGTTCAAGAAAAAGTGTTTGCGTGGATGTTGGTGAAAATGAGTCCAGCTTTAAATTTTATTATATGCTGGAAGTGAAAAGTTTAATGAGGTTAGTTTTTTCTTTCTTCATCCCGTGTTTTGAAATTGTCTTTTGTATTTTTCTGTGTTTTTAAAATAGGTTTTTTAATTTTAAAGTATCGTTTTTTCTTGATTTTTATTACAGTACAATCTTTTTTCTAAGTATCGTTTTTTCTTGATTTTTGCTAAAGTACAATCTTTTTTCTATGTATCGCTTTTTCTTAAATTTAGTTAAAGTACAGTAAGCGACCTCTTATCCGGTGTCCCAATATCCGGACGCTCCTAAAACCGGAATTCGGCAAAATAATGTCAAATTCTGCGCAAACAAGCGATTATTTGCCAAATATTGCGCCAAATAGCGATTTTTTGTTTAAAATCCCGCCAAATTCTTTTTTGTTTTAATTAGCAATATTAATAAAAAAAAATGCCTTAAAACCTACATTTTTCCAGGGTTTGAAATAGGACGTGCAAACCACGCAGAAAAAAATGCCGCACGGAAATTCACACACACTCACCATCACTGATCCTTCTTAAATTTCGAAAACTAACGCGAAGAATTCTCGCGAGAGCGAATGAAAAGCAGGAATGAAAATATTCTGTGGATCGTGTTTTTTCCGAGAAGGTCCACATCTCCAATTTTCTGGAAAATATCCAAAGTAACACAGTTTTTCCCAAAAATTTCCTAAGCAGCTGCATCCGGAACGGGTGAGACGCATCATTCCATTCTTCACTAGTTACGGATAAGGCTCCTGAACATATAGGAGCCTTAGTTATGGACAAGTTGCAGCAAGGAGCTTTTTTAATGGAGTTTTATTTTTTTCTGGGTGTATAGGGCAGAGCACACTAGGCACAAAGGTTTAGATTTTTCTGAATTCATTACATTTTCCTTTCTGTGCTTTGTTCGGGGACTTTGATTTTCGGTAAAAGTATTCCTACTTTTTCGCTAGAAATATTCCAATATCGCTAAAGAAATCCTATTTGCTTTGTCTACGCCCTTCAAATGCGATGTGTCGCACAGGATTCACACTATTTTGCAAAATTTAATAAAAATTTATTGGAAAAGATGAAAAAATAAAAGTCATCGGCGCATTTGCAAGATGATAGAATGTTTAAGTAAGGAATTCCCGAAATTAATAAGAGTTAACTTTTGCCAACATGCGAAGAAAAATATAGCAACTATAAAATGTTATTCAAGGCCTTCTGAGTGATCTCTTTAAATACTTAACCTAAGCAATAAACTTGTCATTTTCTCGGGAAAACCAGATTTTTTTTTCCATCTCCATGGAAATATAAACATCTTAATATTTTAAAAAACATTGATGGGATTCCAACATTAAAATCATTTTCAATTAAATCCTATTATTTGGATGAAAATAGCTATTTTGGACCGAAAATTAACCCTAAGAAAAAGTTCCATTGCAGTATATTTATGGGGTTTTAACGTGTTACATTTATTTAGTAATTTATAATAGACAGTTTAGCAATATCACTGAATTTTTTTATTTAAACATGATCACCAGTATATTTCATTTTATTTTTAAATATTTTCCATTTTTCAATCTGTTTCTATTCACTAATATTTTTATATTTTTTGTGCTTTTTATTCTGGGATATTATCTTTTAAACACATTGTTGATGAAATCAGTGGCACACCTAGAATATTCCTAGGGGGGTGGGGCAGTGGTGCATAAAATTTTTATGAAGAAGGATGACTCCTCGATAAATTTTCCGAGAAAAAATGGTCAGAGGCCATATCAATTAACAAGGCGGTTGTCTTTTTTTTGTACATTTATTTTTATCAAATTACTAATAATTCTGCAGTGCAGTGCAAGATAATTAAATGATTAGAAGAAGTAGTAGATATTTATACAATACAACACAAATTAAGAAATAGATGAAGATAAAATTATTTGTTCTGGTCTGCTTATACTGTATACTTGTTTCAACCACTCTCTCATGATTACATATTGTTATATTATTCAATTATGATCTAAACGTATTCATAAAATGAAGTCCAGCCTCCTGTTCTTCTTTGTAGCTAGAGCATTTATTATCTGGTCTGGATCAATTTCCACTTCACGGTGAATGTTCATTGGCACAAGTCCATTCAGTCTGGTTTCACTCATACTGTTTCTCAAGTAAGTTTTCAATCTCTTCATTGTGGAGAATGACCTCTCAGCACTGCTTGTTGATACTGGGAGGGTAGCATACACTTTTAAAAGTTCAAACACAGTAGGAAAAATCCTTTGGTCACAAAAGTTAAGCAGGTCGACTGGGCTTTTAGGTTTCTTGTTCAATGCAGAGACCTTCATGTACCACGGATGTAGTTCAGCTTTCAGAGTATTATCTGATCTAGGTCCTAAATTACCTGCAAATTTCCTTGATAAGGCAACAAATCTGTCGTTTTCTTCCAGTGTCAGCTGCCTTCCATTCGGAACGACAGATGCAAAACTTTGTAGAAATTCCTTATGTTTGAGAAATTTTTCATGGAGGTGAGTGATGATCCATGGAATGAAAATAGAAAGTCTGTAGTATTCTTCAGGAGTCTGTACGTTGAAATTTGATCTGTAAATTTGTCTGGTGGCACGGCGTGGTAGAGTAATGTTTCCTCCATGCTGTTCCAGCTTTTTAACAGCTTGTTCAAACAGATGGTGAAACTCATTCTCTGCGTTCTCTCGAATTATAGATATAGCTTTCGCAACGTCTTCTACATCACTCACATCAGTTGCCAGATCAAGGTTCACTTCCTGCAGCTTTTCACTCAGACGAACATTGTAGCTGAGTAATCTGTCAGCTGAAAAAAGTGCTATGACAAACTGTGATGTTAACATTGAACATAACAAGGTCTCTGTTGATGTCTCCTTGTCATTCCAGGTAGTAATCTCTTCTAGAGCCTCAATTACTTGATCAAACAATGAAACCATAACTGTGACGGCATCATGTCTCTCCACCCAACGAGTAGGGCATAATTTCTTCAGTTTTTTGGCACTGATTTCTGTTTCTTCCAGATTAGCTGCATTAATTTTGCTGGTGAGAACAAGGTTTCGTTTTGGTGTATTGAAAAACTAGAGATTTTCCCTATTATTCCAAAGCTCTTTCGGATATCCAGAACTCTAGATGAATAAGTTATGGCTAAGTTCAAACAGTGTGATGCACAATGAACGTAGGGAACTTTGGGGTGTTGCTCATATATAATTGCTTGGGCGCCATTGTACTCCCTACTCATTGCAGAAGCTCCATCGAACCCTTGTCCACGGAGGAAAGACGTATCAATGCTGCAGTCTGCAAGGCCTTAAGAACAGCATCTGCAATTGCTCGACCTGTAGTTTCAGTCAGGGGCACAAACTTAAGGAAGTTCTCCACTATCTTAAATTCAATTTTATACTTATCATTTGTATCAAACCATTTCAAATAACGAACGCAAAGTGTTATTTGCTCTACCGTTGCAATATCTGTGGTTTCGTCACATAAAACCGCAACTTACACCTTTCAGGTAGGTCGGACGGTCTGGGTATCAACAACAACATAAAACCGCAAAACATTTGGATTCATTCACCTCAGTTGCTATGTGCTTCACAATGGAATCATTGCATGCTGAAATAATCTCATTTTGTATATTCCAACTTATGTAAGTTGCATTTTTTGCATAACCTTGTAGGTGAGTTTTCAGCATTTCTTCTCCTGCATCAACTAGGAGTCGCAAAAGGGCTCTAAAATTTCCTTCGCTTTGGCATGGTTCTGACAATAAATCCAAATTCCCACAAACTCTATGCCCTCTCATGGCCATCCCTTATCTTCCACAAAAAATCACTGTTTTGATAATAGGTTTAAGAATAGCCCTATTCTGCAAACTTGTTTTTGCTTGCATCTGTATATTACTTGATCCACAGGAACAGTTTTTCCTTCCGTGACCCTTAAGAACTCATCGGCTTTGTAAACTGAATCCTTATGATAGAAAAAAGTTTCATGTTGACAACTTCTCCAAGGCCTTCTTTCAATTATTAAATCCTTTTGAAACAAGCTGACCTGTGGCTTGTGTCAATCTTAAACCAACTTCATGGGGTGCAAAGAGAACACAAAATTTGCAATAGGCACTCTCCTCTGCCTTTGCGTAAGCTAGCCAGTTGTGCTTACTCAGCCAATATGAGCAGAACTTCAGAGTGTGGTGAGGTTTTCCTTGACTTGATACAGCACTAGTGACAGTGGCAGGAAAAATGTAATTTGCATATGGTTCCCAAAGATATTTTAGCGCTGTTATCCTATCTTCATTAGTGAGGTTAGATTTCTTGACATAATTAGAAATATCTGCAGCCAGAATTTCCATTTCAACTGAGTTTTGGCCTACCTTTACCTCCTCACAAGCGTTTGAAGACAGCCAGGGGTCACAGCTGTTGCTAGCTTCGACTGCAGTCTCATCAATGTAACCAGAGCTCAGGGAAACGTCACTATTTTCAATTTTACTTTAAAAAAAAAAAAAAAATTTCCAGTGTCTGTTGGCCTAGCCCTTTTTGTCTTTTTGACCTTGCTCCTCAGTTATTCAAGCACAAAATTTGCTATATAGCCGAAATACGCACATAAACACACACACTGATCATTAAAGATGCATTTCACTGTTAGATCAGTTGAAAGTTCAGGACCATTATTAAATTCACCTATTCACAACGCAGGTCCTCGTTCCGAAACTACCAATTCACTGTTATCACACTGTGTCGTAACGTCGCACTTTATTTCAACTCACAGTAACACTTAATTCGTGAAGCATTGGCATGATCTATTTATTCACTTCCACAATTTTCTCACTGGGTAAACGAAATTCTCGAGTTTTCAAGCGAACAGCTGCTTCCCTGCCGTTCACTCTTTATATAGGGCCAGGGAGGCGCCTGTGACATCACTCTTCAGAGCATCTAGTACTTTCTCAAAGGCAGACCTAGTTCTCCCTTGCGTTAACAGCGCCCTTCGCTTTTTGCAGGGGGGGGGGGGGGGGGGGGCAAAGTTTCAAGTTTTATAAACTATCACAAATGTGCAAAATAAAACACAAACAAAATTCAATTTACAATCTATCAAGTTTTATCGACCCTACAATGCATAATAAAATTGCAGTATTATTGATAAATAATTTATCTATTGTAGGTGTCTTTCATGTACTTAAGATATATCCCTCTATTATGTTTCATTCCTTCATGGCAAATTTTTTATATCAAATCTGTATCGAGAAGGCATTTGGATCAAGTGATTTTGGATGAGTTCATTAGTTAAATTCAATGACAAGTAAAAACGAACTAGACGAACATAAGTTTCAAAATTTTTTTGGCTGAGATCCCCCCCCCCCCCCCCAAATTAATATTTGTTCATTTTAAAATTAATTTTAAATATGTTATCTAATCATTATCCTTGTTTGTGGGCCACTATTTGGATAGTTCTGCATTAGAGTTTAGATTACATGGCCATGTCAACTAAGGAATCTATCCCCCCTCCAGATACAAAATTTGAGAAATTTATTTAAAAATATATAAAACATTTAAAAAATACAATAAAATATTATTATTTTATATATATATATATTTTTATATATAAATATTTAAAGAATTGTGTCACTGTCATCATTCTCAAAATTTGAGTCTGCACTTTCAGTTGACTCCGAGTCGTGCTCTGAAGTCCATGTACTACAAAACTTATTTCCCAATATTTATTTTCAACTTCTACTACATGCTCACAATATTTAATCCACTGCTCTTTTGTAATACTGGCAATGGCTTCAGAAATGAATGGCTTCAAACTGATTAAAAGCATCTAGACTTTTAAATGCCTCAAATTCGTCGGACATATATGCACTTTTCCCGAAAACTAAGTAGTTCACCATATCCAAATAACTAAGTTTTGGAAAATCTGATGCACATGTTGTAAATTCACTTTTACACATTGAATAAGGATCTTTGTTTCCTATTGATGCAATTTTTAGTAAATATCGGGCTTTAGCTCGATCACCCATATCCTGAAAATATTTAGATGACATAATTATTACTTAAAGTTTAAATTAATATTTTTGAAGCAACGTACAACGTGTATAGCAATGGCCTATCTATGAGTTGCTTGACTACCAGCAAGTGTTTGCTAAGGCTCGTTACTAAGAGAGTGCCACGTGGTTAAAACAGCTCTATTACTAAGGTTCAACTATTGCACAAACGGCTATTTCCGCATATTAATATTTTTGAAGCAACGTACAACGTGTATAGCAATGGCCTATCTATGAGTTGTTTGACTACCAGCAAGTGTTTGCTAAGGCTCGTTACTAAGAGAGTGCCACGTGGTTGAAACAGCTCTATTACTAAGGTTCAACTATTGCACAAACGGCTATTTCCGCATAGAGTCTTTCCAGAAAACGACTGACCGAAAAGTACCTAATCAACCTTTATAAATTTCTTCTAATTTTAGATTTTATCGTTTTTTATTAAATTTCTAAGTATCACCATTTTAAAAAAAAATTAAGTCGCGTATTTTAAATTGTTAGAACATTACTAAATTTGCAAATGAAGTACAGGAAAGGCCTTTCTATAAGCTAAAGATGTATTTTAAAAACATCGTGTACCGCAAGAAAATTGACGCCAAATTCTGGACCGTACCAGTCTTTGGGAAAATGCTGAATTTCCTTCCAATCCCTCTTCAATTTCGTCTCTGGTTACGGCCCTGAGCACGTAATATACAAGATGTTTCATTTCCCCAGATCTCAATGCATCTCGCTAAGCGGAAACAAGAACATGGAATAATGCTTAATATCACACACACATATATATTTATAAAAACATACGCAAAAATTCAAATCTCCTCTTGACGTTGACATCGTTTGCAGTATTAAAAGCAAAGTTGAATCTGTCGAACAGTTCGACAATTTTATTGAGACACAATTCTTGTAGAGTCATCCTTAACTTTCTGCAGAAACAAAACTAGAAAATATTTATCGACTTGATAAATTAATAGTAATCGCACTTCTCATTAAAAAAAATACTGATTAGTAAATCCAAGTAAAAACACTTGGATGCCTCCACAGAATACTATATATACCACAGAATACTATATAGTCTGTGATATATACTATATAATATTAGTCTATGGATGCCTCCTTCCACGAAACTAATAGAGCCGGTAGAGAGAGTGGCTTCTCCCTCCAATTAGAGGTCGTTTCTGATGTCATGTGACATTTTCTTTGTTACCGGTGGGGTTGCTTGCTATAAGAAAATATCGCCAAGGAGCGGGCCTCTGTCTCGAACGCTTCGTCCTCTGTCTCTAACGCGTCGTCGAAACTAAAATACTAGAGGCAGAAATAAAATGTTGTGTTGCCAACCTGTACAACGAAATAAAAGTGCTAAACTCAACGATTTATATTCTCCTTGTTATGAACATGAAGACTAGTCTTCATGGTTATGAAACGTCATTTATAATTTTTAACTGCAACCGCTATATATTTAAAGAAAGGCGCTGTTTTTTAAAGTTTTATTTGTATTTAATTTTGGTCGTTCATATCAAGTATGATATTTGACTATTGACAAGTATAATAAAATGTATGTAAATTGCTTCTTTATCTGTTACCAGTGTTTGATATGTCTTTTACTATAGTTTTCAGTGTTTATAAATTAAATGTTTTAAAGCGTAAAAATAACAAATTTTTAACTTTTTTTCTAGATGAGTGTTCAACAGAATGAATTTTCACCATTTAAATTACTTCTTAAACAAGTGTACTCTGCTCATACGTCTAGAGTTAAAGGTACAATGTAGTGTAACATATATTGTCATACTATAGCTCAAATTATATGATACCTATTGTGGTAACAAATAATCAACTCTTTAATAAGTTTAAAATTTTTTGGCAAACAAATTTTAGGTTTGTAGCCACTGTATTTATTAATTTATGTTGGCTAATTGAACTGTGTTATCAATGATTACAAAGAGCATAGTGGTTCCCCTCTAGACTATAAAAAGGGCAGGGTGCTCATTCATAAAGAGGGCACTGTAGCTGAACGAAAAGGGCATTTTTTAATGCGGACGGGGCAATTTTTAACGAACGGGGGTCTCTTTTTTTTTTTTTTTTGTTGTTGGGACACACAGCCTAGGTCACCGGCCACTCATCTTGCTGCTCTAAGTCCTTGGACGAGCCGAGTGGTCTGGGCTTTCGACACAGCCTAGGTCATTGAATTCAGCTCTTTATAATATTTATTTAATAAACTAGTTCCAAATTTTTCAAAATTACTAAAATTTATTTTGTTAAACCAGATTTTATGAATATAGCCTACACAGATTCTAGCAGTAAATTCAGTGGTTAAAATAAAATCAAAATATGGGTCATATTACATGCACAAGTACTACCGTATATACTCTCGTATAAGTTGAGAAATTTGTGACAAAAAAAAACTTAGTGTGTGTGTGTGGGGGGGGGGGGGGGGGGGGGGTAGATTTATACGCAGAGTCTAAAAAAATAAAAAATTGTAGTCAAAGTCTTTTTTTTTCCCGCAAGACAATCCATCCTAAAACTATGCACAATTACGCAAACGTTCACTCCTAATTTTTCTGCACTTTAAAACTCTCCTGTGAATCACTGCCCTTCCGAATGCTCCCGGCTACCAGTGTATCGTATCATAAAAAAATATGCATACATTTTCGTTCGAAGTTTATCACTCTCTTCTTGGATTACGGCCGATCGTTTTCGACAAAAATTGACTTGTTTCATAAATAATTCTGTAACACTGATTGTTTAAAACTATAATGCAGGATTTGAAGTTGAGTGTTTTTTTGTTTTGTTTATTGAAGCTAATAACTGTATTGGGGGTTAATGAAAAAATCAGCTCAAATGACGGGCCGAAGCCAGATATTGTTTTGATTGCATGGTGGGTCAAGGACGCTTGAGAGACAGGAATGCACATTCTCCTATCCATTTTGAGGACGCTGCTTGCTAGGAGTTGAAGAATGCCTGGAGCTTGTTACACGAGAACAAACGTCCTCAAAACACAGGGATACGTCAAAACCGATTTTTAAAATTTGAACTATTTTTTTTTATTATTTAATGTTTTATGTGATTTCAACCTTTTTTCCCCTTTTTTCTCCACCATCCAGCCGTCGTAGAAAAAAACAAATCACATGACCCGAAAAAGCAGACAATTGCAAGTAAAAATATATTAATTTCAAATCTCAGGAACAAATTCTAATATTTTTTAAAGATTTTAAAACAAAAGTCACTTTTGGCTCAACTTTTGGTTTTGAAATCCTCGCATCGGAAAAAAGTACCGACAACTTCGACTAATAATTTACATCTTTAGAAAGCTCAAACATCAGGCATTCTTACAAGCCCAATCTGGTCAAAAAATATGAAAAAGTAGCTGCAGGATCCTGATTTTAAGAATTTCCGAATTTCAATTTCTCGGCGGCAAGCTGGCAAAATAAGTTTTTTTTCCAAGCCCGCGCATTGCACACGGTGTCTCCATAGAGATTGTGCATCGGGTTAGAAAATTATGTGATATTTTTTAAATGATGGAATTAAGAACTTAGCATATGGTCATTATACAATTTAAATGATTGAATTGTGGTGATGTATTGTGTACATCAGTTGGTGGTAACAGTATACAGAGTGAAATTATTATATTTATATGAAATTATTATATTTATATTTTAAATGATGGAACGATATGGATTTTTTAAATGGATATTTTAATTTATGGATATTTTAAATATTACTTTATATTTTAAATGTTAGAATTAAGAGTTTAGCATATGGTCATTATAAAATTTAAATGATTGAATTATGGTTTGTACGATTTTTGGTCTAGGGACAATTAAAAACCGAATTAGTGTTTGCTCTTTATAAGGTTTTTGGCTCATTATGCTGGATTGAATTGTGGCTATGTATTGTTTACATCGGGTGGTGGTTGGGACCATAAAGAAAAACTTAAACACTGAAGAAATAAAAAAATAAATAAAAGGAAAGTTATGGAGATTGTAGCTGTGCCTTAAAATTTCATTTAACGTCATTAAACTAAACCAAACTATGTTAACTCCACGGGGTTGAGGATGCGGTAGCCCACTGGTTATCACACGGGAATTGCACTCGGTAGGCCTGGATTTGATTGCCGCCATGCTCAGTGCTCACGCGGAGTATGATCTCGTTAAATATGTGGGTCTGTAAGTCCTTCCGAGAGGTTGGTGGTAGAGGAAGGTGGGTACGGTCCCTGTGGATGCCTCTCCCACTGGATTTCAGTCTAAATTGGATGGTACTTCCTGGCTGTCCAAATAGTTACCTTACACCTTTCTGGTAGGTCACGCCAGCGAGTTTGCCATGGTCAGAATTTTCAAGGGTAGCAAACAGGCTGGTCGCCTAAGGTTGCTAGTATATAATAAATTACAAAGTTGTGTAAAAAAGGTACAGAATTTTATGAAATCAATAAAATTTTCAAAGAAATTAAATTTTAAGAATTACAATACAGTTTATAAGAATTACAGTTTATAAGAATTTTATAAGAATTACAGTTTTATACGGCCTCCGTACAAAAACATTTCCAATGAGTAAAATATGACCCATAAGGTGATGTACAAAATTTCAGCATTTTATCATAAAAAGTCCTAGAGATATGAAAAGAGAAAAATGCGGACTTAAGCCACTTTTCGATGCATCGACATGGATTCTCCTCTGAGAAAGAGAAGAGGGAAAAGTCATCTCCGCAGATCACGTTTCAGGGGTCATACACAAATTACGAAAAAAAACGATGATTACATAAATAAATAATAATTTTGCTATTTATTGGTACAAAAGTATCTACACTGTGTAGAAATAATAACTTTACGCAAAGATTATAAAGCTTGTTCAAAATGTTTTCCATCCATACCAAAGATCCATTAAAGATAAGAGGCAGATATTATTTGCCTATGATGCATTTTTGACTTGCGTCATTTGCACTCTTTCTAAACATTTACATTTTAAGTTGTGATTAATCCCTCACCAACTTTGTTTAAACATATCTCTGGGACTTTTTATGATAAAATGCTGAAATTTTGTACATCTTATTAATGTATGGAGTACATTTTACTCATTGGAAATGGAAATGTTTTTGTACGGGGGCCATATAAAAATTTAAATTTTGTATTTTTTCAAATTTAATCCCCTGAAAATTTTTATCGATTTTATAAAATTCTGTACCTTTTTTTACACAAGTTTGTAATTTATTATATATGTTTATGATCAATATTTAAGGAATAAAAGCTGAGGTTAATGTTTTGAGGACACCTTGTATATGTGTAAATTTACAAATTATAATCGAAAATAAAAAATATCAATAACTTTTATACAGATTTTTTTTTAAAACAGAAAAAATGAAAATCTGTGTCTCGCATATTACAAAACTAATAATTTGCCAAGAACTCTGGATTGTTTAGGTGAACTAATGATCTGAGTATTTGCAGATGACTTTCAAAAATTCAAACAATTAAATAGATTTTTAATTATGTGCAAAAATACTGCTGCCACTAATTAAACAAAAATAAAAGTTTTAATCCATGTAAAATTTTGATATTTTCAAGCTAAGCCTTTGTTATTTATATATTATTTAAACATTTAGCACATGTATTTTGAACTTTGTTTCTATAAATATGGTTTTTGCACCCACTCAAAAGGAATATTTAATATAATTTTTCTCAATAATAAAATATATTTTAGAGCAATTTTGTAATGTGTGTAACTCACCCATAGCAGATTTATTAAGTAATTTTAATTCCTTTTTGCACCAATACCCTAAAATTTATTATAACATATTTTCAGCAGGATTATTCTGCAGAATTATCCCATAGTCGGGCAATCAAAGCTAAGCAATATTGCCATTGCCCAAATAATTTTACCAACCTTTTGAAGTCAAACCCACCAAGGTTTGAGGTCAAGGAAGGGGGGAGGGGTACGTAGGTAATTGATTCAATCTAAAGAATTCATACTTATTTTCTGAACTGGAAGCTTGGATTGTTCATTCACGCTATTTTTACTTATATATTTTTCTTGGAAAAATCTGATTCTAAGTTGTTCTGAGAAGATTAATAAAAAAATACTTTAAATTTTCTTTAAATTTCTGTGGGTGCAAGTTGCACCCATGGGTTCCAACTCAAATGTGCGCCATCCTGAAAATGCCTAGGGAAAACATGTAATCTTAATTTAATAATAATCCTACTTATTCATGTTAGCATATGTAGCACTTTAAATTTACAGTGTAAGACCTATAAAATATAAAAGTAGTTAATGATTGAAAATAGTTAGTATAATGTGGTCGTTTTTACTGGACCAAAAGGGTGACAGGTTGACAGGTACCAATTAGTCAACTACAAATAATTTAATTAGATTAGTTAATAGAAAAATTCAGGATTTGAATAATTCTCTGAGTTGAATGCTGACTAGTTTTATGAGATATATTTAATTATATATAATTTTTTTTTTTAATTTTCAAATCTGTGACTTATATGTAAATCTAGCAAATATTATTAACTGCAATTATCGTTGTAGAGTTGATATATCAAACAAACTTATTAAACTGTTCTTTTTTTCTTATGTCCAACTTCTCTCGTTTTATATACTCTCCACCTTCATACAATTCTTTTAGAAAGAGCAAATATATTAAATAGTTTTTGTGGGATCTTTGGTTTTCACAATTTATTTTTCAAAAGCTGATACTAGTGCAAGCGTTCCAGATATGGTCACATTTAGAACAGTCTCAGTTTAAAAGTTTATCCTGCTTAATTGAATAAACACAGGCCTCGCAAATGGTCCCTTTTTTCCCTCGAAGTCCCTTTTTTTGTAATTAGTCCCTAAAAGTCCCTTTTTTCATTTTCATGTCCCTTTCCCCTTTTTTGCTGAGAAAATATGTATTTTCTTTTTAACAGCCGAAATTCCCTGAAATTTCTGCTGTCATTGAAATGCCTGATAAATGGCTGTCGTGGGAGTGCACGTATTTACTTTTCTGTGATGCATATGTTTTCCCAACTTCTAGAATTGCACTCAAGCATTGTCTCCCATCCGTCTTTGAATGCTGTGTGCTGGGAGTATTAGAATAAATAGAGCTTGTCACACGAAAACGTCCGCGTTCTTGTATGGCAAGCTCTGTTCATTCTTTCACTCCCAGCATGCAGTGTCCAAAAAAATGGACTAGAGACAACAGGGGTTTTTGTTTATCAAACGCTAGTCTTAATACAAAGTTCTAGATACATGAATGAAGTATGTTGCTTACGTTCACAATAGACTTGGATGCACAATTTAATGTTCAGGGGTGGTAATTGTCCTAAAATTCCCCCAAAAGGTAATTGTCCTGAAATATTCTTATTTTTTATGTATCATCCAGAAATTCCTGAAAGTTTAAACTCAAAAGTAGAGATGCCAATTCCTACAGATTCTCTGTAGTTTCTATAGGAAACATCCTCATTTCATACTATAGATTACGGAATTTGCATAGTTTTCTACGAAAAATTGCCTTCTGGCTAGGTTAATGTAAATTTACTGTCACATGCACATTAATTAGCTGGGATTTACAACCGCATGTAATGTAAATTAAGATCGTGATTGCTTGTTTTATGAAAGTAATAAATATGCTTCTTCAAATTCAGCATTTATCGCTAAAATGTTATGTTTTTCATTAAAATATTTGTGTCCTAAAATATCCTTATTTCTTATGTACCTTCTCGAAATTCCTGAAATTTTACTTATCAAAAGTAAAGATCACGATTACTGTGGATTCTCTATAGTTTCTATGGAAAACATCCACATCTCATACTACAGGTTACGGAATTCGCATAATTTTCTATTGAAAATTGCCTTCTGTCTTTGACCTAGATAAGTCTTCGACCAATGTAAATTTACTGCCACATGCACAGTAATTAACAGGGATTTACGGACACATATAATGTAAATTAAGATCACGGTCGCATGTTTTATGAAAGTATTAAATATGCTTCAAATTCATCATAAATCGTTAAAATGTTATGTTTTTCATTAATTTCACATGAACAGGATTAATTCAGTTTGTTCTCGTGAATTGCTGAAAATACTTCGTATCTTTTTCCATCCATCTCCATCTTCTAAATATTGCATATTAGATTGACTAAACTATCATTTCTCCGTATTCTGGTTAATTTTTTAATTATTTTCATATAAACAGTACAATTCCTCAATTTAGTTTTTCTCGTGAATTGTCGCTAATACATTAGTATCTTTTTCCATTTCTCTTCATCTTCTTAATATTGCATATTAGATTAACTGAACTAACATATTTTTATATTCTGGTTAATTATTATGGTTAATTTTTTAATTATTTTTGCATAAACAGTGTGATTGCTCAATTTAGTTTGTTCTCATGAATTGCTGATAGTACATTAGTATCTTTTTCCATTCATCTCCATGTTTTAAATGTTGCATATTAGATTGACTAAACTAGCTTATTTTCATATTCTCGTCAAATTTTAAGGTTAATTTTTTTAATTTTTGCAAAATACAAATTTTTCTATTTTGAATAATGGGTATGAACTCTGTGACAGGATATTTTCCAAAAAGTGGTAAGGCAATGTTTTAGGCAAAAAGGCAACCATTTTGGCAGGGATATAATTCATTGCTATATTTTTTTTAAATTGAGATCAATATTTTTTATTCTCTTTACTGAAACATTTGTGTTTTAACAAACATTTGTGTTTTACCAAACACCAATGTTTGTTTTCATTATAAAGTAATTTTCACCGGATAAAAACTTTATATATTTTTGGTTTTATAATTTTTTGTCGTGAAATTTTGTAAAATTTGCGTCTTGAATTTTCATATTCTACCAGTACTACCCATGGATGTTTTAAATGTAATGTTTCTGTATATATTTTCATAAAACATAGTTGTCTTAATCATTTTTCTGAAAAATTACAGCAATTTTTTTTTGTCTAATATTGCTATTTAATATCAAAATATCCTTACTCCGATTACTTATATTTCTAGCAATATTTTGTAAAATTATCATAGAATTCCATCCATTCGCCCTCCCCGTGAAAGTGACCTTCTTCCCTTCTTCGTTTCAATTTGAAATTCTGAAAAATACAACCCGAAGCATCGGAAAAATTAAAAGAATTCGTTATCGAATTTGATGAAAATACAAATTGCTTTTTTTAGCTGAAAATTCTAAGTAAGCCTCTACTCTTCATTTTTTTTTTTTATCACATCTGAAGGGGGTGGATAGACAGAATTCTGCATGTTTCTTTTAGCAAAAATTTTCCCAATAATTACATCCCCCCTGCATTTTCAGAGATGCATTTGAGGGGGCAGATAGATGGAACGTTACGGTAATACAGAGATAATAACCATTACGGATTTTCCGTAATTATGAATTCCTGAACGAAATTACTGACTATGGAAAATACCTGTGAAATTATGGGAAACACCTATTATTTCTCATCTTTCATTTTTGTATAAATAGTGCGATTGCACAATTCAATTTGCCCAGAGCAATTTAACAGTTTATCCAGAAGATTTTAGTATAATCTGTTGATGAAAATAATATTACTTATTCTTCATAATAATGCTGTGACTGAATGTATATTCTGTATTGTTATTAGAAAATATGGAACTGAATTGAAGTTAAATTTGAGTACAGACTTATTAAATTTTTTTTATTACTTCAAAAAATAAAAAATATGTTCAATGTTCTGTATTTTTCATGTTTTGGGAAGAAATTAGCAAAGTCTGAGCTAAAGCAGGCTAAAAAAAGCTAAACTAAATTTAGCTTAAGCTAAGCATATTCTGTTTTCTTAAGGACTTTGAAATTTTCTTTTAGTCCAATAATGAAGAACAGGTATTCATATTATGTTTGTTTAGTTATAATGGTAATTTATTTTGAACATTTTTTGATTTATCCGCTATGCTAGTTCATGACTAACATAAATCTGTTGCACGGGACTGCAGGAGCATGTAATCCGCTCAACCACAGGTTTGTGTCTAACAATATGGACACTGTGCGGGCAGCAGTTTTTAAAAATATTATATTATGATTTTATAGAGTTTTTCAGAATTTTATTTGTTTACTTAAATTAAGTTTTTATTTTTCTCTTCTGTTTAGAAAACAGCACTTTGAAATTGAAGCTAACATTTATTATATATATACATATATGTGTGTGTTTTCAGAAAAATATCTTTATAATTAATATATGACAACAAACAATTGAAAAATATTATTAACATTTAAATGTATCTTGTCACTTTGAGCTCATTTATACCTCATTGACAAATGAGAAAATATTAAAAAGCAATTTAATATTCTTCTTTGTAAATTTAATAAATTCTAAAATTATATAAATTGAATAACTGTAATTGTTAATGAACACAACTGCTCAAGACTATAAATTTTTTTTTATATGTACAAATAGCTTTTTTTAATAATAAATTTTTCACACTAAAATATTCAATTTAACAGTGCTCGGTAATGTTATGCCTTCAATTTTTTTTTAAGTACCCTTTCTTGGGTAGCAGTCCCTTTTTTAATTCTTGGTAACTTTTAGGATGCAATCAACCATATGAGATATCAATTCTTTTCCTTTCCCTGGATGGTCTCATTTTTGTCCTTTTTTAAATTGAAAATTGTCACGTTTTGGTCTTTTTTTAAATTGAAAATGGTCCTTCTTTGGTCCCCTTTTTGTAGAAAATGGTCCCTTTCTTTCCTAGGAACATAATAAAAATTTGTTGTGAGCGCTGTAAACACTATGAATGATACATGATATAACATTTAACAGTAAATTTAATTTACTTTCAGGTTATAACAACAATATTTTACAAAATTCGATTTCCTTGAAATTTTTTAACATAAACAAAATCTTCCACTTTCCACCAGTTTTGGCCATGACAATTAACACTTCACTCAATAAGTCTCCGGTCTGACACATATATGGCAACACTGTTGACAGACCCATATGATTTCTGGATAGTACCAACCTTCAAACGATACGTGTCAAAATTTCATAGCATTCTGACAATTAGTTTACAGGTTACAGTGGTTTTAGTGACCCCAGTTTTGTAATTTTCAAAACAATGGATAAAAAATAATTTTGTGTGTTGATTAAACATTGTTTTTTGATGAGGGAAAATACTGTTGAAGCCAAACAGTGGCTTGATAAGCGTTATTGAGACTCTGCACCAGGGAAATCAGCTATTATTGACTGGTATGCTGAATTTAAATGTGGTCGTACAAACAACGATGATGCTGAACGCTCTGGTCACCCAAAATCGGCAGTTGTTCCAGAAAACATAAAAAAATCCACAAAATAGTTTTGAAAGATCGTAAAGTGAAGTTGCGTGAGATAGCTGACACCTTAAAGATATCAGAAGGTAGTGTGTTTACAATTTTACACGAAAATTTGAGCATGCGTAAGTTGCTTTCGAAGTGGGTGCCCCGTTTGTTCACACCGGACCAAAAACAACAAGACATGCCCCGTGTCACAAGTCGATGAAAACGATGGTTAAATTATATGAATTACGCTTCGAATTGCTTCCTCACCCACCGTACTCTCCAGATCTGGCCCCCAGCGACTACTGGCTTTTTGCAGACATCAAAAAGATTCTCCAGGGAAAGAAATTCGGCTCAAATGAAGAAGTGATTGCCGAAACTGAGGCTTATTTTGAGAGCAAAGACAAATCGTTCTACAAAAAAGGCATCGAAAAGATAGAGGAGTCTTGGAATGAATGTATCACTCTTGAAGGAGAGTATGTTGATGAATAAAGTCGAATTTCTAAAAAAAAATTGTTTTTCTTAGTTAGACCGGAGACTTATTGAGTGACGTAGTAAATGTTATTTACATCTACAAAAACATAGATAAATGAAGATTCTGATGCCCATAGGGTGTATTTAATAACTGTAGCCCTATCTAGTAGTTGCATATTAAAAAGTTATTACAAAAATATTAATCACAAAATTGATTTCATAATGAGGTATATACAATACATATTTAGGACTGATGAAATGTGTTATAAATTTACTATTATTCAAATTCTCCACTATTGGCATTAGAATCTTCATTTAGATTGGCATAATTCATGCACTAGAAAACACAATCATCATCTGAGCCTGGCAAAGGTTAAAGAATGAGTTGCATTAGGTAACAATGTAATTAAGATTATGTTCTTTTTTCTGCAAAATTTAATGATATAAAATAATGTGGGAGGATTTATGCCCATCTAAGAAAATTATTATTGGAAGTACCTGTTTTTCAACTAAATAGGCAAAAAAAAAAAAAATATATATTTGTAAAATGTCTTTCCAGTTTTCCAGTCATCCATCCAGTCTGAAATAATATATACTCCCTAATGAAAAGGTGCTGATTTTATAACTTGCTTTGGCAATATGAAAATCTAAAAACTGCTAACGGAAGAGCTATTTCGCATAAAGTATTAACAATTAGTAAAGTTGATGTTTACTTTATCTGAAATTGTGGCCACATATGTATTTTCATTTTTTGGAACTAAGATAAGACTACATTTTAGAGATAACAATATATAAGAAATATATTTAATCAGTGTTATAAACAGGTTGATCCCTGCTGTAGCACTTACTTGCGTGTCCGGGGAAAAAATATATCTGGGTCAACCCAAGCTAGCTTGGAGGAGACTAATAGAATAAGAGAGAAATCTAATGGGATAGGTGAGCTGGTCAGAAGCAAGGACTACAGCACAGGACTGACCAAGGTGGTGACACAAGCTAAAGGCATTATGTGCCACTAGGCATGATGAGTGATGATGATAAACAGATTTTCTAAAATGCTAATATTATTGGAAAATCTTTCACTTTGGAAAACCAGTCTCTAATTTTGCTTTCATCCACCTTGGCCCTTATTTAGTTTAGATATTCAGATTTCGTCTGACTGATATGTGAATGCCATTTCATAAAATAATCAAACCACTTTCAGCCTAGTCTGTTGTTTAAAAATGGAATTTTCAAATTCTAATATTTTCTGTAAAGAATCAAGCAATTATTCCTTAGTAATGGGAAATCCTCATTCTTGCATTTTCCAATATCCAATTCTTTATATGTTTTCCTACTTCATCTCCAAAAACAGCTTGAGGACCTTTGTGGCCAGGTGTATAAGGAGAATGTCTAGCAACTTATCTTATTGTAGAACGAGGCACACCAAATTCTTGGCTAGCTTTTAAAACTCATCCCATCCTTAACACTAGAACGACAGAAGTGGTCATTTTGACCGCATAACTACCTTGAGAAATTATTCCTCCAAAACGGCTAATCCCAGTCCATTGAAATCTTATACCTTTTCTTATTTTCTTAAAGTTATTGAACACACAGAAGGAAATTATTCTAGGTTTTATACTAAGAGAATGAATCTTCGACAAATCAATGATATATTTTGAATCTTGTGAACAAACTGCGATCCACATACTGTATGACTAAACAGCATCCAGCAGTCCTCCCTTGCGGAAAGGTAGTGAAAAGTAACAAACATCGTCAGTGCTCATTTTGCTGAAATAAACCGTTTTCACTTGCCAAGATTGGCTGCTCTTGGGAAGTGAAAATCTCGGTGGAGCATTCAATCCTTAGCATCTGTAGTAAAAAATTGCAGGATCTTCGGTGTCGTGGCCTGGGGCTCTTGCTAGGGCACCTGCGGCCCGCGTTGATGGGTAAAATGTCTTAATAACCGGTGATCCTGCTGATCTTGCAACTAAGTTTTAAGTGCTTCAAAGTTTTTCCTCAAACCAACTGTGACCTTATGTCCGGCCAGTCCTGTGACATCGGGGAAGTTCATATCCTTCTTCCTGATCTCCTTGTTGCTAAAATGTTTCAGTGCCTGCATTGGAGCCGATTGTGTCTTTACTTTTTCAACAGGGCCAGTTCCACAATATTTTTAGCTGTGCTCGCAAGTAACTTGTGAGGATGATTTTCCCTCAGATTCTACAAGTTTTGTGTCATCCAATACTCTCGTGATTTTTTAACACAGTACAAATCAGGAGATATTTCTTCCCTTTCAGTTTCATTAAATATCGAAGTAAAGTGTGGGTATGATTTTCTCTCAGTTTCTATAAGTTTTGTGTCATCCAATGCCTTTGTGGTTCTTCAACACATAATTACAAGACAGGAGATATTTCTCCCCTTTTAGTTTCATTAAATATGTCACGCAAGGCACTCATGTTTCAACTCACAGCGCAAGTGCTCTAGGATCATTAAATATATATATTTTTTTATTTTGAATAGTAATACATCAGATTATGTCAACAACAAAGATTTTTCCAGCACTGTTCACTCAGTAAATGCAGAAATGTTTTCTGTTTACTCTTATATTAATAATTCAACACAAGATTATTGAAGCCTTTAGCTTGATATTTATTAACTTTATATTTGTGTTTTGAACATATGCATCGGAGACTGCAAGTGGCAATTTAGTATTCCTTTATTTTAAGTTTTAAAATTTGTATACATCTGTGATTTGTGGGGTTTTTTGTTATTTTTATTTCAAATATTAATGTTTGGTGGACAGTTTTCCAGGCAGACCAAGCTCTGGTCTTCAGACCTGGGCTTCTGAAATCTGAACCTGGGTTTTAATTGTTCTTTTCAATTTGGTTTTACCATGTACAGCGGTTATTGTTTTAGATGTTATAAGGCTCTTAAGTAAATGCCTGTATAAAAATAAGTTAACTGTTTTTGGAAGCCCATAAGTTACAAATATTTGTTAATAATAAAAGTTTTGTTTAGCTGAAATTTTGCTGTGATTCTTTGTCTTGGCTGTGCTAATATTAATTTAGGTACTTAAAAGGTAAGTGGAATTTTGGAATTTGATAAATTGTTAGTATGTATTTTAAAAGGTAACACTGAAGTAATGATTACAAGCCAAACAATTAGTAAATAGAAAGTAAAGAAACATTATTAAAACTATACGATCACATATAAAGATTATTCTTATTAAATCAATCATATTAAAAAGGATTTTTTTGTTAAATAAAATAAATTAAATAAAATATACAGTAAAACTTCCCAACAATATCATAATATTGCATTGTATGTAAATTTGTAGCTTGATTTCCATGTGACCTAAATTGCAGATTTTCTTATGTTGATCAAAATACAAAAATCTCACATGTTTTTCAATAAAAAAAAAATTATAATTTCTATAAAATATGCCTATATATATATTGTGAATAAAAATAAGCTTCATGTTCATTCCTGTAGTCAGTAAAGTGACATAAATTGAAATATCCTAAAAAATGAAGGTTTAAATAGAAAATCTTCAGATATTCTTAATTTCAATTTGCGGAGAATATTCTTTCTCAAAAAATAATCTTTCTTTATTCACATCTATTCTACTCTCTATTCTACATAAGATGGTTCATATAGCAGGCATTACATATTCAGTAACCATAATTTTGAATATGTGTAAGCGTAAGTTGTAGACTCAAAGTAAATGATGCATTAAAATCAATATTTTGTATTTGAAGGGAAAAAAAATCAGTATGGTAATTGCAGTAACACATGCATTTAATAAGGAGTATATAAAACACACAATTTTAGTATTAAAATGTAAGAATTAAATCAATACTGCAAGAAGATTTTAAATAATGAAAATTAAGACAAAATAACTTGAAATTTATGCTATTTGTCAGTGTTATATGATGATCATGCTTAAAACATCCAAGATCAATGCCATTATTCGATAAGTTGATTACTTTTATGATCATATCATATATTAAACTTTTCTTTATTAAATTGTTCTATTTATTTAAAATAATTTAAAATATTAGCAGATATTTCATATAAAAGGTGTCCTGAAACAGGGTTCACACGCTCCTTAAAAACTCCTTAAATTCACATTTTGTCTTTAAGGGCCTTTAACTCCTTATTTTTGCAAAAAACTCCCTTAAAATTTTTACCTTTCCATTTCTGAAATACAAAAGCAGGGCTCGAAATTAACGGTGGTCCGTTGGTCCGAGACCACAAAAACACCCAACGACCAGCAGAATATAAATTATATTCTGCTGGTCCGTTGGGTATATTGGTCCATCGGACTAGTAACCTTTTATTCTCATTTCCCTCTCGTAAATTAAATTTTCACCTCAGCACTTATATAAAGAAAGACGATATTCAACAGTCTGGGGAAAGTAAACAATACTGCTTCCGTGTTTATAATTTTGTCACCCCCCTTTCTTCCCCAGCTGCCCAAATTGCTGCTCCCACTCTTCAGATGAGTCGGCCGGCCTGGGCTTTTGACACTCCTTCAACCCCCCCCCCTTTCTTCCCTCCCTCCTTCGTCTGCAAGACATCTGGCTTCTGACTCCCTACGGACTTCTGCTATCAAAATGGGGAGGGGTACTGGAATATATCTTTCCTGGGCATTGCTTCTTCCCCTTTCTTCCCCCATTGCTTTCTTTCTTCCATATTTTGAGGTTATATTTGTCATTGTGTAGAATATTTGTCTTCATCTTTATGGCAATAAAAGGCAAAAAATGGAACAACGCCCATACTTTATAGGGTGTATAGACCAGGTTTCGAAAAATCTATTGCCCGACATGTCCGGGGCATATCAAAATTAATCCCTCATACTACGTACAAAATTTGCATAATTTCCTACAAAAAATTTCCTTCTGTTTAAGCCAATGTAAAGTTACAGCCACATGCACGGTAATGTCAATGACGATGGGCATTTACTGCCGCATGTAATGCAAATTAAGATCGCGATCGCTTTTTTATGGTAATAAATATGCTTCTTCAAAAGTTGTCTAGTCTAATTCGGAATAAACCACTAAACAGTTATTTTTAAAATTATTTTAGCATAAATAGTATTCAATTCCTATTTTTAATATATTTACTCATTAAAAGTAACTAATTTTCTAATTTTGATATTTAATTATAGGCTATGTATATAATGATATTTAGTATATTTATTTTCATGGGCGCCAGAGCTATCAACAATGAAAAATGTTGGGCATGTAAAATTTTATCTTGGGCATCTATTTATTTGGACAACATGCCCGAAGGGCATTTAGAAATTTTTTGATTTTTCTAACTCTGGTATAGACAAACATGATCTTACACCTAACCGTTAATCATCAAAAGGCAAATTCAGCATGGTGAACAGTCCTGAATGTTAAAACTTTATTTTTTGTATAGCATTTCATTATGTAGTTGTTCGGCAGTGTACATTTCACTTCACTTTATATGGTTTATTCCACAAGAATTAAATTACATTTTATGTAAAGCTTCATTTATATTTTTTAATTGAACTAGGTATAGTATTTATGAATTTATGGAAATCCACATAACATTCCACATGTAATTTATTTTATAATTTATTGAAGTCCTATGTACGGACCAATAGCAAAGGTAGTGGACCACTGAAGTCATGAAGTCACTGGTCCTTTGGACCAGTGACTTCATTTTTTCAATTTCTACCCCTGCAAAAAGAAACTGAACATACGACTGATGGTCCAAAATCGGCACTGTGAGGAATATTATTAAAATACTAGCAGCTTACCTGTTCTTCGTACGGAGTATATAATATAAAGAAACTTAAAATTCATAATCATGTGCAAATTCCTATAGTAACTAAATGACATTTTTAATCAAAATATTCTGTTAAAATATTTAATGCAATGCTCATAAAAAGAACTTTAAAAATCTCTGTTCTCGCTATACAAAATTATCTTCATGGGTAAATCTGAAGAATAAAGCATTCTGACCCCCCTTTTGTAAGCAAATTTACAAAAAATATGGAATTGAATCAATATATACAAAATAAAAACGGTAAAATTGGATGGCACCCGCACTACTTATATATGCAAATATTAGAAGATATCACCTATATTAGTAGATTGCATGTATAAATTGAAAATTTCAATAAACTTGTAATCGTTAAACCTGAAGACAGTAATTGATTCCAATATATGCCAAAATGAAAGTGCTAAAATTATATAGGAAGATATACCCGTACTACTTATAATTTCATATATTAAAAAATATGTCAGAGTGTTAGTAGAAGATTATCCGTATTACAATACGAGTCTCAAAAATCTTTGCCAAAATAAAACAGATGATGCTTTAAATTGAAAATATCAATAATACCTGTAAACTTCATACCAGAAGGCCGTACTTGATTCCAATATATGCCAATAAACCTGTACTACTTATATTCTTGTAGATTAGAAAATATACCCGTGCATTTGTACAAGATTTCTCGTACAACGTACAATATATGAGTTTCAATAATTCTTGCCACAATGAAACATTGGCATAATAACTTGAAAATATCAGTAATCTCTGAAACAATAATCCCCGAAAATATTAATAATAATGATGTTTAAACCTGAAGACTGTAATTGATATTATCCAGTAAAAAATACAGTGGCAATGAAATTTATTTTATATACATATCTTTATTATTCAAATCTGAAAAGATTTAATAAAAATCACCTATCGCATAAACACATTGGATTTAAATCCGTTGCTAAGCGACATGATATCATTTGCTTTAAATAAATTGGTGGAAAAGTATTGTCTGAATAATGCTATCTCCATGGAAGGTCTGGTGACATTTTTGTCAATTTAGGGACATTTTAAAAAATTGGCAAATTTATCACCAAAGGGGACTGTAGAACTGGCAGTCCCACTTAGCTACAAATTGAGGAAACATCATCATGATACTATCCAATAATAAAACGCAATTAATTTCATTTATTTAGCTCAATTTTATCAATTTCAAGATATTTTTATGGATTTACAAATATTTTTATCAATTTGGTGACATTTTAAAAATTTGCTAAATGTGTTACTAAGTAGGATGGTTGGACTGACAGACAAATTCTAATGAAACATCATTTCAGTACTTTCTTCTAACAAAGCAAAATAAATTTCATTGAATTGCATCGTTTTTAATAATTGGCGACATTTCTGTCAATTTGCCAAAAAAGAAAAGTTAGCAAATTAGCGATATCTCGCCAAATTCACAGCTCTGAATTTTCAGATCTCAATAAAACATCCAGATCCCGTTTGTATATACCAAATGAAAACTCTAAAATTGTATTAGAAGATATACCTATTCTACTCTTTTTCAGTTTCAACAATTGGCTAAATGAATTTACTGGCTAAACACAATATATGAGTTTATTAGTTAAACACAATATATAAGCTTGGCCAAACTAACCAGCATTATTTGCCAAAATAAATGAAAGTGATATACACAGTCTGCAATTAATATAATTAAACGAAAAATCAAACTGTTCATTTATAAGATAGTATATTTTTAGATCCATTTATTTATTATTCAAATCAAAAAAATAATCTAACATCAAAAAAATAAAACTAATAATCACATTTAATTGCATTGCCGAGCAACATGATATATCTTCATAAAATTCTAAAAATTAATTAACCATTTTGATTTTTTAACACTTTCATCATTGAGTAAATGCTTGTGAAAAATAAACCATGGTGATAGATTTTCCATTTAAATTCATATTTTCAAACAATTCATGATTTCAGAAAGCGACTATTTAATGCAAAAATCTGTCACCTAACTCAGAGATAAAATTTTAATTCATTTTCACATTTTAAACAAACTGTTTTCAACCTTTTCGTTTGAAGGAAGCAGGGAGTTTGAGAGTAGAACTCGTAGGAAAAAGTTTTGTTTTCAATTAATTTCTCGACAACCCCTGATCTTAGAAACTCGAAACTTGGACTAAATTTATGGAGAGCTATTTCAAGGCTACCCATAAAATTTCATTAAATTTGGTTCAGCCGTTCTCCCGTGATGATGAGACAAATGAAAGTTTTGTTTTTCACTAATATCTCGAGAACCACTGGTCGTAGAAACTCGAAACATGGACTAAATTTTAAGTGGGACTATTTCAAGGCTACCCACAAAATTTCATCAAATTTGGTGCAGCCGTTCTCCCGTGATAATGGGACAAACAGACAGACAGATTTTCAATTTTATTTATATAGATTAGAGATTATTATTGTTTCTGTTTGTTTTTCTAATTTTTTTTCTGCCCTAAAATCCAACTTCATTAGCTGGATCAAAGGTAGAGAAAAAAGAAAAGAAAGCTAAACACCCCCCTTTCACATCTCTTGAAAAAAAAAAATTAAATAAATAAAGTAGAAAAAGACTGGAAGATTGTTGATTAGTGTAGTGCACTTCTCTTTTGATAAATTACTAGAAGTTTTTTACAAAGGTAAACGCCCAAACAGTTACCTTACACCTTTCTGGTAGGTCGGACGGTCTGGGTTTCAACAAAGGTAAACGTTTGCTCAATTATACTTTGGTGTCAATTTGGGGTAAAAAAATTCTGCAAATTTGAACTATTTAAGAAATTTTGTGCTAAAACCAATATTTCCAAATATAATTATTGGGACTAGGAGTTTTACTTTCCTCATGAGTGAGAAGGATATTTTCACTAAGTGTTTACTGTTTGAGCCAGTCAAGTCAAAACAGGGAAGGGGAGGGACCCAGTGGGAATTATGTCTTTGGTTGATTTGGGCTAGGGATTAAAGGGGTCAAACATCTTTAGGATGAACTGTATAAATATTTTTTGAATGCAATGTTTATTAAGCATTTCCCTGATATAATTTGAATTTTAATATACAACTTTCAATCCTTATCTCTTTTCATTCAGTTCGGTTTTTCTCTGTTATGCATGTCAGCCCCAATAAAAAATGGATAAAAAACAGGTCTAACATTACAAATGAGTATTTGTTTCACAAAAAATCTGATATGAGCAGTTCATAATTTTCTCTGCAAACACAATTTTTTTCGTCTTCAGGGTTCCTGCTTATGTATAATATATGCATAAATTACACTAATATTTTTAAAGTGACTCATTTCAAATATTATTGTCTGTATAAATTAATAAATATTTCACTAGACAAAATATTTTATTGCATAAATGGTGGTATTGCACAATTCATTTTGTATCATGATGTATTGCAGAGTCCACAAGCATCTTTTTCTATCCACCTCCATCCTTTAATTATTACACAGTGATAGAAGGCAGACTTAACTTGCTTCTTTACATATTGTGGATTGTGGTTAATTTTAAAGATATATTGTGCATAATTAACCGAATATTATGAGAGTTAATAATGATGGAAGTAATTTAAGATGATTCTAATAGTTATAGTTAACATTCTTATGCAATGTTTTAAATCTCAAAGCTGCTTTCTTTTCTAGGATTTTAAATGATTGTTATGCTGAGTTTACCATTACATCTAGCTATTTCATCCGCTCTTTGCACATTCTTAAAGGCTAGTTGCCACTAAATGGGACATCGACACACTTAATAAAAGTTCTGAATATCATAATATCTGTTTCAGTTTTAAACAAAAAAAATTGATTGGTGCATATTTTGAGAACTAAAATGATGCAGGGTTTTTTATATATATATATATATATATAAATCCCTGTGTATTGTCCCACCTAATTGGTATTTTCAATTTTTTCATTGATCTGGAAGCTCAGACGTATTGAATGTGCCCCAAAACACGATTTTGGCTTGAGTGAAAGTACTCTTATCAGTTTGAACAGTTGTTTTGAATTGTTTAATTATTCCTTTGAATCACTGCCCCTAATTTCAAATTTTTTGAAATATTAAACTTTTCTGTTGACCTAGAAGATGAGACCAAAGCCAAGATTCTAACTAGAGTGGAAGGGTTCGATAACTAGGCAAAGAGGTTTTAAGTTTTTTTTTTATATTATTCTTTTGCACCATTACCCCTAATTCAAAATTTTGGAATGTTAGATTTTCCCCTTAGTCTTAAAGCAGAGATTGATTGGATTACATCAAAACCAAGATTCTAACTATAGTGGAAGTGCTTGTTAATTTTGATATATCATCCACTCAGTCAGTTCAATGCATATAGATATATATTTTTAATTAGTAACATACTAAACAATAAATAAAAAGTAAAAATTTATTAATAAAAATTTTGTGAGCATTTATTTATTTTTGTGTATAATTTTTATATATGTAAATTTGTGATAAAAAAAGACAATGAATTTCCACTGCTCCAAATCATTCAAATTGTGCATTGATCTGCTGTAAAACTGATACTAAACTTAAATTTACCTGCTACAAAACTGATACGAATTTTAGTTTTATCTGATAGTTATTTATGTTATTAATATATAGCACTTGATTGTATATTAAAAATTATTATTTAAAGAAATATCTAATTCAAGCAGCTGCACAGGCATTAATTTTTCTGGAACTTTTTTTTTAAAATATTGCTTATTATGTAAAGCGATGGGTTTGAGCGTGTTATCTATAAACTCAAAAATTTTTTATATTTCATTAAAAACTCCTTAAGTTTTGTTTTCAAAATTGAATATGAACCCTGTGAAAGGCTGAAACAATTCACCTTTTGAAATAAAATGTTGTAATAATGAATTGAAATTTTTACTTTTCTTCCAGAACTAGAAAATGAAGTGAAAATTCTGAAAGAAAAATTGATTGAGAAAATCAGGTAAGGGAAAAAATAATTAATATTCTGATGTGAAATTTTTTTTAGATTACATAATTAGAAAAAAACAAACAATCGATACTCTTGAATGTTTAACCTACACAATTAAACACGTCTGTGTTTTCGTAAAAATGTGTCATCTTGTGTGTCTATACAAAAATTTGAAATGCAAATTCTGTGTGTAGATTGTAGAGGTTGGTCTTATATGAGAGATACAGTAAATCCTCAGAGACCCGTTATATAGTGACTCCTTTGTTATAATGACTGCCATTGAAAGTCCCAATCGATTTATCATAGAAACAATGTTATTTTTTTAATTGTTACGATTATTTTTTAATTATTACACATTTTCAGTTTTTTGATACAACAATCATGTATTTTCATCGAAATTAGTGAAAATGGCTTTCAACAAGCAGCAGTTGATTTGATTCTGTCAGAACATGTTTTCTTTTGTTCATGCAGGGGCAGAGTGATTCCGGAACACTGCCAGTCATATCTAAGAAAGAAATGGCACTCTAAGGGATATTTCACATTCACTTTGATTGGTCGATTTGCACTTAATTCCTGACAATTGGCTTCTTCCTAAAATTGGACAATGGCTATGCAGTAGACTGTCTATAGGTGAAAGGGGTTAGTTAGCAGACTCCAATAGTCTTGATGATGTATTTTTGTCCATAGGTTTGTATTGTAATCTAAATTTTTGTTCAGGATGGCTCAGAAAAATAAGCTCAATCAGATACATATAGATAAATAAAAAGGTTAAAATTTTAGCTAAGATCAATAAGAAAAAGTTTCGAAATCAAAAATTGTCAGAATGTTTAACATTAAAAAGTATTCTCTTCACAATCTTTAAAAAATGGGATGTGGTTTCTGCTGCATGACTGGCATTCCACAATCAAGCACTTGTTGGAGGAATGAAGAATTCCCTCTTCTGGAAGAAGTTCTCATAGAATGGTTGCAACTCATGTGTTATACAACAAATGCTCCAATCGACTGCGATTTTCTGAAGACATTTACTGAAAAGATGAACATTGGTGGGAATTTTAAAGCTTCTAATAGTTAGTTTGAGAAGTTCAATGACAGACATGATCTATCCTTCAAAAAACTGTGTGGAAAAAGTGCTTCGGTAGATCTTGACTGTTTTGGCGTATGGAGAAAAGAATTTAAACATCTTGTAGAAAAATTTGAGCTGAAAGACATTTCTAACCTTGATGAAACAGGACTTTATTGCAAATTATTGCTCAATAAATCATTTGTTCTGAAAGGTGAGACTGGACACAGTAGTAAACAAGCAAAACAATGACTAACTGTTCTTCTTGCATCTAGCATGACTGGAAGTGAAAAATTGTCTCTTGATCATAGGGAAGTTCGTGAATCCAAAGTGTTCCAAAGGAATAAAAAGTTTGCTGAGAACATACAAGAACAGTAAAAAAGCATGAATGACAAACATCCATTTTGAAGAGTGGCTCTGACATCTTGACCAGAAATGGCTGTGAATAAAAGAAATATTCTGTTGATCATTGATAATTGCTCTGCACATCCCATCGTTACTGAGTTGAAGGCAGTGCAAGTACAATTTCTCACACCTAGTGTGACAGCGGTGTCCATGGATCAGGGAGCCATTCAAAATTTCAAATCAAACTACCAAATAATAATCATCAGAAAAATGATTGCAGTACTTGAAAACAAAAAATCATATGAAATTGATGTTTTGGGAGTTATATATCTAGCAAAAGCGGCATGAAGAGATGTCACCAAAGAAACAATAGCCGACTGATTTCACCAAGCTGGCTTCAAAACTTAAGAATTAGAAAATAATTGGATATAGCTCATGTTCCCAAAGTTCAACCCTCATCATCAGCAGGACCGTCCGATGCCCTGCCACAGGTACAATTCAATGACGATGAAGAACTGACGAATCTTCTTGAGAAAATGAATTTTTCCAGACATTTATCTTTTGCCAAATTTGTTATAGTGGATGGATGATATATTGTGCTGTGAGGCATTCTCTAATGAAGATAAACTTGTTATGGTGATTTCTGAGGAAGTTAAATTAGTATGCTCTTAAAGCAATAATAAATAATCTTTATCTAATTTAATCTAATAAATTTGAACGCCCCTGCACCTGCAAGGCCAGATATACTGAGTTACAGATCATCAACCGCCCAAGCCAGCAGCAGATGATGGACGAAACACCCGTCCCAGCACTGTCCAATGACCAGCTCTTGTGGCCTCACGGGGAAAGGCAAAAGATTGTTTGTGTGTGCTAAAATATGTGGCCTCCATACCGAGGCTAAGAGTACTTGTGTGATCAGTAAAAGTTGAAGTTAATTATTATATTTGAGAAGTTTTCGTGGCATCATAGCCAAACCACATTCAATTTTTTCAAGTTTGAGGAGCATACAAAATTTAATAGTTATGTTATGAAGAAGTCTTTAGGATGGCTCCATTGCCTTACATTTTTTTGTGTTTAATATCACATTGAATATGTATTCAGACCATGAGGTAAATCTAAATGCGAAGAATGTAGCAGAATATTTCATATTTTTCATTTTTCTTTTTAGAAGTTTTTCACTCATTACAACATATATTTTTGTATTTAATATCTCATTAAATATGTATCCATACAGAGCTGCCAAATTTCCCCTTTTTTGTTATTTCTTGAAACCCTGGGTGATAGTCTGTTTGTGTTAAGTTTAAAATTGTTCTAATAAATCTTTTTTTAAATTTTTAATCTGGTTTTCATTTAATTTTCATCACTATGACGGTGAGTAATTTACTATTTAACTAACCCTTTTTTTAACACTTTACAACAAAGTTGAAAAGTGTTTATGACTTTGTTCATTCTGTCTGTCTGTCTGTCTGTCTGTCCGTTAGCATGATAACTGCCGTAAAAATGACTTAATCAAAATGAAATTTTAGTATGTTGTTCAGACGTTCTTTAGGACTTATGGGAATATAAATGAATAATATCACCCAATTAGTTTTGGATTGAACCCGGGTTGAAAAAGTGAAACACATTGAATCCTATGGGACCTAATTTTTCAAACATTTTTAAGCAGATTTAAAATTCACAAATTGCTTCAAAATTTTTAGGTAATATTCAAATTATCCTATAAAATATATAAAAAAAATTTCAGCAAAATATATTCAGTAGTTTTTTAAATAAAAATTAAAATAATAATTACAACTCTTATATGAAGCGATCACATGACCATTATATGAAGAGATCACGTGACCCACTTCAAAATGAAATATGGCATCCATATTGTCTCAAAATCATGATTTTTATTCTTTTTAATTCATATTGAGTGTTGTATCCATCCTAAAACCGCTTTATTTTTGCTTAAATTCTGTGCATCTACATACTGAAACAACGCAATTACAATATATTTGAGTTTAAATGATCATCCAAATTTGATTATTTCTACAACGAAGCCTATTTTGCACTTATGTAAAATGTAAACAGCAAAATATGTAGAATGAGTTGTATAAGAATTACTGCATTTCTTTAATTCAAAATTATTTAGCTCATGGAGTCTGCATAGCTGATATGAATGAAATATTCATTGATTTTACAGCGAGAAGGACGATTTTTTTCGATGAAGTTTTAAGCATAGAGTTTAATTACTTATAGCTCCATGGTCTTAAGTTTTAAATAAAATAAATTATTATAGAATTGTGATGAATGAAATGAATGAAAAAAGTTTATGAATGAAATGCTGCTTTTATAGAGAGCCAGGCGTATTATTTTTTCTATGACGTCATTTGAATGAATTTCAGTTGTTTTCGATGAAGTTTTCAAATATAATAGATTATTGTAGTATTATGGTAATTTTAAAAATATTACCAAGGAATGTATCGCATTTTAGAGATGTTTAAACCAGGCAATTTATATTTCAATGCCATCATTTGAATGAAGTTTTCGAATTAAGTTTTTATTTTTTTTTTCGATGAAGTTTTAAGTTTTCAAATATAATAAATTAATGTAGTATTGTGATAAGTTTTTAAATATTACTGAAGAATGTATTGCATTTTAGAGATTTTTAAATAAAATTGCATTGAAGTTGGAAAGTGTTTCATAATCAATGCTTTAAGCATGATTGATCTTTCTTGTTTGTCAAAACAAAACGCAATTGTACGTTTAAAGTAAGTTCCTGATATTTTTGGCCATTTTGTTTAGGTTTTCACTCTTTTGTTTAGGTTTTTTTTTTATTTAATATTTTTTATTTTTTTTTATATTTTTTTTTTTATGCTGATGTCTAAAAAGGCACAACAAACTTATTGCATGAATTATTGAAAATAACTATCCAATAATTCTGATGACGATCAAGAAGAATCTATCGACAGTTGCTTTGAAAGCCTCCTCCGATTCAATAGAAATATTGTGTAGGTATTTTGAGAGGATGATGTTGAAGACTTTCTTAAAAAAATAATTGAAATGGAAAATTTTATTGTAAAGACTTCACAGAGCACTTTAAAGCAATGAACAATCGCAGAATTTTTCCAATAAACATATCAATGTTTTCATGTCAATAAATTACTTCTAGGTATGTATTTCTTTGCTTAGCTTATGCGAGAAACTTTTTTAAATTTGCTATAGCGACTGTTCATCATAACAACCAATTTTTTTGGCCCCATGAAGAGTTATTATATTGAGGGCCTACTGTACAAATCTTGAATGAAAGTTAGCAAAGTAAAAGTTTAATAAACATTTTAATTGTTTACTTAAAAAAAAATAAAAAATAAAACTCAATTTCACAACCTTGGGTTGTCTAGGGATTTAAAGTACAAATTCTCATTGTAAAAAATTCAATTTGTCAGGTATTGATTTTAAATTGTAGGTTGTTATAGTGAAATTATAAAAAAAACTAATGGGATTTTAATTATTTACAATTAACCAGCACCTTTTTTTCAGACTTTTTGCTCAAATATGCTTGGAACTATTTTCCAAATATTTCATATTGGCCACCTGCAGAAC